>CAKJVB030000002.1:3702500-4291338 GCA_918026665.1 Diabrotica balteata
GTAAGATCAACGTAGATGACTTAAATATTGCACAACACAAATTGGACCAATATTCAGAAGAACTGGACCATATTATGAGCCAATCATTCATTGAGGAACATCTACCCTTATTCACTATATCAACTTTATCCCTGATTATTATCCTAGTTATTCTATACCTTTTCTGCAAATACCGAACCAAAATATTCCCAAAAATTGCAATATCCCTGTCCCAGGATCAGCCTCCAACTTCATTACCACGCAGAAATTCCATTAGACAGAAACTTCAAAACTTAACCTCCTTCAGAAGAAGACCCAATGTCCAAGAAGAAAGCGAAGCAGAAACTCCAATTACTCTGTAAAAGTCAAAGCAATGGCATTGACTTTTCACTAATAAGGGGAGCTGTTATATGAGAAAATATTAACCTTGAACTAGCTTAAGTTCGCCGACTTCAGATTTCATCATTTCATTCCCATAGAAACAGCTGAGCAAGCAGTAGAACTTTGTACGAACCTTTGGCCAATATTCATGGGAACAGCGATTCAGCACTTCATACCAAACCTATAAATTGCCATTCTCAGATGCCGGGACCACTCTTAGCTGCAACTTCGACCAGTCCAGTTATTGTAGTCATTTTAAATTAATTTAATTTTGTACTATTATTTAATATTTAATTTGTAACAAATAAAGTTCTTTTTTAAAAAGTTAAACTCGTGATCAGTGATCTAACATATATATATATATATATATATATATATATATATATATATATATATATATATATATATATATATATATATATATATATATATATATATATATATATATATATATATATATATATGTTATCAGATACAGAATGTTCAAGTTATATAAGTAACGTTTTATTATTGCTATTCTCAATTATAGAACGGTCCGATAAGGTACTTAGCCTACAAAAAGAAAACCTCCCTATTCGACTTTAATTTCTTCTCGGCGAGTACTTTTTTTAAGTCTGGAAACAAAAATCAGTCGCTCGGAGTAAAACCTGAAAAATAAGGTGAATGGGGCAATAGTTCGTATCCAAATTCGACCAATTTCTCGATGGTTACGACGGAGGTGTAAGTTATCATGGTGGAAGAGCACTTTTTTCTTCGCGAATTGGGGTAATCTTTCTGCGATTCGGCCCAATAATTCGGCGTAGTAGAGCCCTGTGAATTTTTTTTCATTCATTTTCACTAGACGTTCAATATATCAATCCCGACATTTAAGAAATACCTATTTTGACTCTTTGTAATTATGTGGTATGGATTTGTTTGTAAAATTGCAAAATAGTGGAAGTTATGCCGGTTATCACAACCGTTTTGTGAAGCATTGCTTCATTTTCGAATAAAATAAAATCAAAAAAGTTTCTTTGTTAAATTATTTCTTATCGTGCCCATTCACAAAATGCTACTTCTCACACCGATCATGAACTGAAACTGTGATTCGATTTGATTTTATTTACCTGTATAGAAAAGTGTCATTCTGTCTGACCCTAGCATTAACTGCGCATTTCATGTGAGACATGCCATTTAAAATCAAATCCATGGGCAGTCTGTATTGAATTTTAAAACTTTGTTTTGCACAATTCAGCTAATAACTAGTTTAATTTCAACATTATAAAGGTATTTTTATGCTGCTTAAAAGTTTTTTTTATATATTTGATGATAGTAAAAAACTACAGATACGTCGTAATCAGATGCAGCAACTTGTACCTCTAATTTTTAATTATGTGCCCCAAATATGATGTCGCTCTTCTTTTAATGGTAATCAAAAGTTCTCTTTCTCTTCCCATTCTGTTTAACACCATTTCGTTCGTAATATGATCGGTCCACGGTATTTTTAAAATTATTAACTTAAATTATTAAATTATTAATTATTAAATTAAATATAAAAAACCACCTCTCAAAGTCTTCCAGCTTTCTCATTAAGTCAATATTAACAGTACAAGCTTTGGCACCATAAAAAATAGAGTGGATATAACATTTTACTATACGATATTGGACTTGCAGATTAAGACTTTGGTCAGAAATTTCCTCCTCTTTAAAAGCCTGCTCTTGATTGTTCAATTCTTGATTAAATTTCTGATTTCGGATTTAGCTCTTTATTAATCTAGACTCCTAAGTACTTAATTTTGTTCAATTGTTCAATATCTTTATTTTTTATCTAGATCTTTCTTGTGTCTTTACCTTTCTTACTGATAACCATGGTTTTGGTTTTCCTTATGTTTATTGTTAAACAAAACTGTGCCCCACAGAGATTTCAAAATAAAGTACTGAGGAACATTGTTGATGCTTCTTGGTATATCCGTAACAACAACCTCCACCAGGACCTGGGTAGTAAAAATGGAAACTGTGACCGAAGTAATCGAGAGAACAGCAGCAAGACACAAGCAGACGCTGCACAGTCATGTGAATGTCAAAGCCATCCAGTTTCTTGACAACACTGAACTAAAGAGAAGACTTATAAGGACAAAACCATTTGAGTTAGTGTAAATGTGTAACACTTTGGTGTAAAAAGCAGAGTAGAGTGCTGTGATATTATTGCATGTTAGTTGCAATGCATTAGTTGATAGATAATAAGAGTAAGCCATAGAGTAAGCCCTTAGATTTAAGTATTTGCTATTTATTAAGGTAGATTACAAAATAACTAATAATTGGTCATTTATGATCAGATAGCAGTATACAAACACCGTACAGGTGTTATACAAAAAAAAATTAATAATTTTTAAAGGAAAAATATTTGGGATGGATGGGTTGCATCTGAAGGAAAATATTTTCCGGGAACTACATACACCACCACAGCCAACGGATTAATAGAATCTATTTTTTTTTATTTATATAAGAAAAGTTTCTTAAAAAAATCGGTTTTGCTAGACCTGTCAGTGTAACATATGACGGCCATGTATCTCATATTGATAAACGTATAATATAATGTACATTGTAAAACAATGTAAAAATACTAAAACTCCCTATATAATCTAGTTATTTACTTCAAGCACTCGATTTGAGTGTTCTTCATTCACTTAAATTAAGATGGAATTCACAACTTAAAATAGTAGCAAAGTCATAACCAGGATCAACGAATTCCCAAAAACATTTTGGTGGTTTGATTGAAAACTTGAAACTGATTGAAATTATAATAAATTTGGTTTAGAAAAGAAGGAATATATCTTTTTCGTTCCAATGTTGTCAGTAAAATATTTTGACCTGAACAGAACCATAACATGCCTCGCCCAGAAGAGAAAAACAATGGACGTCTAAAAGAACCTTCAGGTTCTGTCACCTCCAATGAGAATATTATATAATTTCAAGAACTCTTATTAGACACGCTAAAACGACACTAACTTATAGTATGAAACTTAATAGAAAAATTGCGACTGGTGAAACAATAAATACTCCTGAACTAAAGCGCCTACATGAAGAAGAAACTAAAAAGCCCTAAAAGGAAAAAAGTTTCTGAAATTGTAGAATCAGAAGAATCGTCAACGGGGAAACAGGAAAAGGAAGTAATATAAAAGGATTCAGATAATGACATTGAATAGCATCTTAGAGAGGCAGAAAACTTAAACAACTATTTGAATCAAATAAAAAAATATTTTGTCAAAACATGTGGATTCTAATATCTGAGTATTGGTAGTTTTGCATAAAAAAACACGAAAACAATTATATTGGCCACATCGTCTCAATAAACAATGATAAACTAGAAATCAAGTTTACAAGAAAGGTGAGGTCGTTAGATATATCTGCTTCCAATTCCTTTATTTGGGAAGACTCAGAGGAAAAAAAAATTGTAGGAAGTGAGGACATAGTAATGCTTCTTACAGAAAGAGTGGTTGCCAAAAGAAGATTACACCAATTTAGCTTTACTTTAACTTATTATATTATTTAATAATATTCAATATTAATTATTAAAAATTGATTATTATATATATATTGATTATAATTTAAATAGCTATAGTTTATTTTTATGAACGAGAGAGTAATTAGCATAATTTTAACTGGTACCTCCGACCACTCCATGGGCGTGCTCAAGATTAATTGAAAAATTACTTTGAATAATTGTAAAAAATAAATGAATAATTTCAGTGTTATAAAGTGTTATGTGTATGTAAACAAAAGTGACCTCTTTTATCACACACTATATTAGAACTGACTGGCCTACATTAAAAAGGGTTTTAAAAAATTCACATTTTTTTTAATTTTTTTTAAATTACAAAAGAGAAAAAGAGTTTTTAAAACCGTCTAAGGTATGTTAAATAGATGAATAAAAATATTAATATAAAACTTACAGCTACTTGTTACAAATCCAAATCAGATTCAGAAGATGAACTTTCAGAACCAAGATTTATAATAACTGGCTCGATCATTTTATCAGTAATATTGTCCAGCTTCCACATTTTTTCCTCTTCTTTAATAGTGTGATTTACTGCCTTTTCCCAGTTTTCAGGTTTTACATTATTTACGGCCTCCAAAAACAACTGTTTAACATCATGAATTTTAAAAGTGGTATTTTTTCTTGAAACTTCACTCTTTATCTGTGCCCATACCAGTTCAATCGGGTTTAATTCACAATGAGGTGGGGATCTAAGTACTGTCATTTTACGATTTTTGACAATTTCATCAATTTGGTATTTTTTAAATTTTTCTTTATGAAGGGCACACAACGAATAAAGTTCCTTTCTTATAGATCCGGGATGGTACGTAATATTTTTTGAACTCAGCCAATTCTGCAAGTCTTTTTTCAACCACTTGGTTGTGGGCAGTCCTTCTATAAGTCTGGAGTGACAACTTGCATTATCCATTACTATTACACAGTTCTTAGGAAGAAGATCTATCATTTGTTTGAACCATTCTTGAAAGACATCAGCGTTCATGTCTTCATGGTAGTCACGGGTACGAGTTGATTCAAAAGTTAATAAACCACCTTCAACAAAACCGTCTGAACTGCCAATGTGTACTATTATCAGCCTGCGTCCCTTTCCTGATGGTGGGTTTAAACCAGTAGAAATTATTTACAAAAGCGTGCCTTTGACTTGTAATAGTTTCATCCTGCCAAAATTTATTTGGTGTATGACCCTCGTTGATCCATGTTTCATCAAGATAAAATATTTTTCTTTTTTGGTTTCTTATTTCCTTTATGGTTCTTAGAAAATGTCTTCTTCATATAACAATATCGCTTCTTTCTAATAAAATAGACTTTCTGGGATTCTTTTTCCAGCGGAAGCCTATTTCTTTTAAAAGTTTCCATAACGTACTTCGACTCATTTCTGGGTAATCCTTATCATCTCGAACTGAGACAAGAACTTTATCCAATGTTGGAAATTCTTGTCTAAAGAAGAATTCATCCACTTTCCGTCGAAGTCCTTCTTTAAAATGATATTCTATTTGAAATTTTGGTTTCCCTGGAGAATTACGTGGCATTTGAAAACTACCACATTTCTCTTCTTTAATAACTCTGTAAATCGTAGATTTCCCAACACCAAGTGTACTGCTAACTAACTCAACGGTCTCATCAACACTTTCACATAAACGTTTGTCTGTAAATGATTTAAAACAATTAAATATTAATGTTTTTTCATTACCTGTTAAAGGACCAATTGTTCGGCGTTTACACGGCACTTCCAAATTTTACACTAGTATACACAATAAACTGCACCTTGCAACTGAAGTACCTACTTTTAGTGAACTGTTAAGAATTTTGAATACGCCACTTGGACCTTCCTACAAAATGGAAAAACCATCACATTTTCTGTGGAATAAGTTTAAAAGGTAATTATCTAGTCAATTACTGTCGTAGATTCCTGGAATTAAAGAATTAAATGTTTGATTGTTGAAACCCTTACTTCGTGGAATGCACTCATTTCAGATAAAATAAAACGTTTTATTTTATCTAAAGAATTAAACTTTATTTTGCAAATAGGTAGTTACTTATTAAACTTTTATTGGTTATATCTAACCAATAAAATAAACATCTTACATTTCTTGCAAATTCATTAGTACCTGTTAACCTCCATCACTCCGACACTGGCAACCTTATTTAGGGATTAGTAACCCTCACAACTATTGTATTCTATTCTGCTCCAACCTTTATACCTGGTGGTCATACTCAATTTAAAATTGTTTTCCTATATACTTCTGTAAACTTGTTGACAAATATCTGTTTTTCATTGAGTCACCTGTATCAACAGTTTAGGGATTTGCATACATAATTTATTGTTTTATTACTCTCTCATACATAAAAATACACACACACTTATTCAGATTCTTTTTTTATTGATTCATGGATAAAAACTAATCATAGACACACTTTCCCCATTTAAAGGAAAAGGACATATTTTGAATAAAATTTAAATATGGTGATGTGATTGCCTTAAAAAATAAAGTAGTTGTAGGTAATAAAAATTTAAATGTTGTATTAAAATATTACTTCAAATCTAATTGGTATTAAAATTCGGTGTGTAAATATATCAACCTTTAATATTTGCTACACGCCCACTTGACTTTATAAAAAAACTTAATTTTTATTTAAGGAATAAAATGATGAATAAAAAGAAAATAATAAAAAATTAATCACTTATTCATGCAAACGAATATCTCTTAATCATGCTGGTTGAACTACAACGACGTCATCTTAAAAGTTCGTGTTCACGATAACTTAATCTTTTGTTGATTTATTATGAAAACGGTTTGTCTTTCAGTTAAAGGTAATTGGAAATCGATGATTATCGTTTTTTTATTTATAGCTCGATTGTTGTATAAACACAACTTTTTTAACAAGCAGGAAATCTCAAGCCGTATAAATTTTGTGAAGGATTTTCGTGAATGATATCCTCGTCTAACGACTAATTGATTATCACGTCACCGACTAAGCAGAAGATTGACAGTTGGAAAAGGCTTGAAGAGTAGGGAAAAGGTGGCAATACTTTTGCTTTTACATATTATTTATAACTTTATTTTTGGGGTTCAGTGGTACACAAAAAATACAACAGGGTATCTATACAGAGGGTGTAAGCAATATATAAAATTCATATCAAAAGATAAATTTAAAGTTAAATATGATCATATCATGTTCATATTATCTTCCTTACACTAGTTAGTTTTTATTTATTATTTTTGTATCATTATTTTTACGATCATTGTTGACTATCTATAGAAACAATTTAATGATAAAAAAGTAAAAGTAGATATTTATTATCAAGACTGAAATCTGAACACAGTACCAAAGAAATTTTTTAAGCTTATGTATAATTATAACATGAAGTAAGCATATCCAGATGAACCAAATAAATTTTGCGAAAGCTAGATAACAACAAAGAGATTCTCCTATCCTGCCCTTTAAATCAATGAATTCAAAATTTTCAAAATAATGGCTTTAGTTGTTTTAGAGGTTATTGTGTGTCATATTGGTTTGAATTGCGTGGCTTATTTACTGTGATTATTTAAATAATTAGGTGTTAAACATGTCAAGTAGTGATGAAAACGTGGAATGACCAAAACAAGCAAGAATGTAACGGACGAATGCCTGGTGTAATGCGAAAACTTCGTCTGCAGAGTCATGGGTGCGGCGACAGCTTTAATTGTAAGAGTTTAAAATGTTATGAAAATGTGACCGAAAGCGAAAGAATTAAACTGCTGCCTAATTATCTTGCTATAGTCTAGATTCAAGCGACAAACAGAACTCCCATATCACAGATCTAATCTCGATCAAAATTATCGCACAAAGGCGTTCTAGGCAGTCCAATTCTAAGACAGTGAAACATCACAACTGTTCTATTGGCTATACGGTTAGGGTTTTGAGTGTACAATTTATTGTACGTTAGGCATATCTGGGTTAAAGAGTGCCAGTGTTGAAAGATTGTTATCCGCTATTAACAGAGGCGTGCTGTAGGGATGGATACCTACTTCCCTTTTCCCTATTACAATCTACGCCACTGTCATAATAATCATTTTAGATTTTTTTTGATCCTTCGTTACTTTTTACGTAAATATAATATTTTTATTTCGATAAGGTTTTCTGCTTACTATAAAAATAAAAATAAAATTAAAATTAGATATGTTACGGGAAATCTAGGGGAAATGATGCCAAACTAAGAGTATAGATTAAGATGATTACAACATATTTAACTTCGGACTTATAATTTCAATATGAAAAACTCGCAATGTGAGTAATTGCTGGTTTGAAAATCCTAGAAGGGCTAGGAGAGTATAAAAGGCAACAAAGCTAAGATTTCTTGGCAAGATAATTACAATATATTATATCATATCTAAAGCAACCATCATTTTATTAATTTCTTTTAAAATTACTACTATTTACTTACGAACATCCTCTATTTTAAAGTTATGAATACGTACCTGAAAAAAAAAAAAAAATTTATTAATATATAAATATTTACCTATATAGATACAATAAATGGGATATAATCAATATTTACCAACTGATGTTGTAACGTGATGATGAGTAAGTTTGTCAATCAAATTTTAGAAAAAAAAATCCAAAAATATCAAAATATAATTAAGAATGTTATTGTTTTAAATTTTATGTTAAAATTTGAAGAATGTTTGCGCCGGTTGCGCATATTTAAAAATAATTCATCTCAAGTGTTCCATCTGAAGAGCAGAAAAAGCAGATATAGTAATTGTTTTGCAAAAATAAGTAGTAGATGGTGCACCGAATATATAAAAAAAAAAAACAGGTAATAAAAACTTAAAAATAACGTATTCTTAAACACTGTATGTAATTTTGATGTTTTAACCAATAAGAATGAATATTTCTTTATAAACCTTCTACTAAAACATATAATTAGTGACATTAGAAATGTTATACCCAGAAGGAATAATTTCTTGAACTTAATTTTTTGGCAACATGGTAGATTTACATCAAGAATGAAACGATAACGTTGTCATGAATTTTTAATAACAAGTAATCAAAAAACAATTAATAATGTAGGTAGAAGAAATATTAAATAAGACTTACTCACAATCAGTTTAATTTAACTATCTAGACGACCGGTTTCGCTTTCTACAATATGCAAAGCATCTTCAGGTCTATCGATACAAAGTTAATTAAATGCTGAAATAATAAAACCCATATTAGGGTGTTGTCTTATAAAAATAAACAAAGATAAATGATATAAATTATATAAATTATGCCAATATTCCCTTTCTTTTCCTTTATCCAGCGAAATTCCTGTGATAAAGGAAAATAAATCAGAATAAAATCAGGTATCAGAATAGGCACATGGAATGTGAGAAGTCTCTACGACCCTGGTAAGATACAAAACACCATACGTGAAATGATAATGTTCAATATACCAGTTCTTGGGATAAGCGAAATGCGGTGGCCAGGGACTGGTAAATGTAACGTAGACGACCACGATATATTCTATTCCGGAGAAGAAGACACTAACTACCGGAATGGATATAAATCTAGTTCAAGTTTATGCGCCCACAACCAGCAGTAGTGAAGATGACCTAGAGAATTTTTATGACGGTATAAAGAAGGTAATGAGTCAGCTGAAAAACAAAGACATTACTGTAATAATGGGAGACTTCAATGCAAAATAGGACAAGGTAGACAAGGAAACATTGTAAGGAATTTTAGACTTTGAAAACGTAATGGCACAGGAGACCGTTTTGTAGAATTCTGCGTAGAGAACAATATGCGTAGAGAAACTACTCAAGCGTCGTTTATATACTTGAAAGTCACCAGCAGATACTAAAGAAAAGATCATAAGAAATCAGATCGATTAACAAAAGGTACTGAAATTCAATAAAAATAACTAAAACACTACCTGGAGCCGATGTCCCCTCAGATCATAACTTATTAATCAGTGACATAAAATTCAAACTTAAAATAGTAATACGCCAACAACCGACCAACCGAATAAACACTGACTGTATTCAAAATAATAAAGATAAAAAAGAACTTTGAAAAATCGAAAGAAACACATCACGTCGAAGACCACTGGAATCATGTCAAAAGCATTATGCAAGAAACAACTAAAAGTAGAAAACTATTAATAATCCCAAACAACAATAGATGACTGATAAAATATTGTGACTAATGGAAAGCAGGCAAAAACAGAAAAATAAAAACACTAAAGAATACAATAAAATTCATAAAGAAATCAGAAGGAAAATTCGGGATGCAAAGGAAAAATGGTACAGCAACAAATGTCTTGAAATAGAACAACTGCAGAAAAAGAATGACATGTTCTAACTGCAAGTAGCTTACTTGATAAACATGGAAATATTATAGTCAATGAACAAGACAGAGAGGGGGGGAAAGAATATATTAAGGAGCTATAAAGCTATCAAAGAATAGGAAAGCAACGGATCCAGATAAAATTTCAATCGAAATAATCAAACTGCTCGACGATAAGGGCAAACATTCTCTTCTAAGCATCTTTAATAAAATATATGAAATAGGACATATACCAACAGACTGGGTACTGTCAACATTTGTAATAATACCGAAAAAAATAAATGCCAAACAGTATAGCCACCATCGCACTATCAGTCTGATGAGTCATGTATTAAAACTTTTCCTAAGAACTTACAACAAAATAGAAGTACAACTAAGTGAAACACAATTTGGTTTCAGAAACAACCTTGGAACCAGAGAAGCACTCTTCAGTTTTCAGGTCATGGTTCAAAGATGTAGGGATATAGAACAAAAAGTATATATGTGTTTTATCGATTTCGAAAAGGCCTTTGACCAAGTAAATCATGACAAACTTATAGGTGTCTTGCAACAGGTGGGAATTGATGACCGAGACCTCCGTATTATCAAAAAATTGTATTGGCATCAATGTGCAAACATACGAGCTGGACACGATACGACAAAAGCAGTGGAAATACGACGTGGAGCAGGGCAAGGATATATTCTATCGCCTCTACTTCTTAATATCTACTCCGAATTTATTTTCAAAGAAGCCTTAGTTGAATATATAGGCATTAAAATCAATGGAATTAATGTCAACAATCTCAGATATGCAGACGACATGATACTTATTGCCTCCAATGAAGAAGACCTGCAACGACTTATAAACAGGGTAACCGAAGCATGTGATGAATATGGACTAAAATTTAATACTTCTAAGACACAATTTATGATTGTCAGCAAAACGGAGTTACAACCAACGAATATCAGAGCGTATGGAATAGAGTTAGAAAGAGTCCACATAATTACCTACTTGGGTGCAAACGTTAGCGATAACTGGGATATAAATAAAGAAATAAGAATACGCATTGAAAAAGCCAGAGCCGCCTTCTATAAATTAAAGAAAATTCTAACTAATAGAGATACTACGTTAAACCTTAAAATCAGATTAATACGCTGCTACATATTCTCCACATTGCTGTATGTTATGGAGAGCTGGACCCTTACAGAGGCGTTAATGAAAAAATTAGAGGCCTTTGTGATGTGAATTTATCGACGAGTATTGCCGATAAGTTGGGTTGATCGAATAAGAAATGAAATTGTTTTACATCAAATGAAATGGAGCACAGAAATAACAAAAAAGATAAAAATTAGAAAGTTGCAATAGGTCGGTCCTGTAATGAGACATCCAGGGAGGTATAACCTCCCTTAACCCACAATTGATTGTTATGATAAATACATTTTTAACTAAAAAATTGACCGTTTTGATTTCCACTCCGGAAATCTTTCTCGACAGTTTCAGAACCTTCTTAAGTTGATTGATTTTTATTAGCTTATTGCATGCTATATCAAAAGAGCGGCAAAATAACAAAGACTGAGAAAATAAGTTGACATAATTTAATGTTTTTCAATAAAATTAAAGACCACCAAATTTTTAAGGGTAGTTCATACATTTTGATAGGGTGTGACTCAATTATAAGTTAACCTTTCATCGTTCTGGGTTACACATCATGTAACTCATGAGTATTTCAATGTTATATTTCTAGCTAAATGACGATATAAAAACTATAAAAAAGTGTCTTAATGCCATTATTTAATGATTTATTGATTTAAATTTTTTGATTCTGAAAATAGTTGGGGTGGGTAAAGAATTTATACGTGTATGTTACTCTATTGGCCCCCCTTTTCTATATGTTTTATGTTGTTTTGTTTAAAAATCCAGGTCTAAACTCCAAATTACGCAAATATTTAGTTTAAACCATCATTATTAAATATAATAAAAAATAAAAAAAAAATATTAATATAAATAATATAAAAAAAATTAATTTTTTTTTGAAATAGTTAGTAGTTAATGCCCATGCACCCACAAAAGATAAACTATGTGAAAAGAAAAGAAGAATTTTACGAAAAACTGGAAGAAATAATACGGAACTGCCTAGAAATGATATAAAAATAGTACTTGGAGATTTCAACTCCACAATAGGAAAAGAAAACGATTAACTACCCACTATTGGAAAATATAACCTCCATAGTCAAACAACAATGGATCACGCTTAATACACCTTGCGGCCTCAGTGAATATTGTGATAGCCAGCACAATAGTTGAGCATAAAAATATACACAAAGGTACTTGGGTTAGCCCAGACGGTAACACAATAAATCAAATTGACCATGTATTTGTGGACGCAAGACATTACAGCGATGTTATGAATGTACGTACCAGACGTGAAGCAAACATTGACTCCGATCACTACCTGGTCCAAGCTAAACTAGGGGCATGAATCTCTAACGCAAAAAAAGGTAAAGGAAGCAAAAAAGATAAATTCGAGGTAGACATACTACTAAATTATGAGATTAGAGTAGAAAATATAAAAATAGAGTTAAAAAATTTGAACCCAAACTTAAAGAAAAACTAGAAGACCAAACAAGTAGTATTGTTGAAAACATAGATAATTACTGGAAAGAGTGCGAAAATATCCTAAAAGAAGTAGGCACAACAGTTATAAAAAAGAAGAAACACGAAACGAAGGGCACAGAATGGTATGATGCGGAATGCGCACAGGCAACTCAAAAACAGAACCAGGCGTATGGGAAACTCCAAAACAGAACGACAAGACAAAATCAAGAGGTGTTCAAACAGATGAGACAAGCAGAGAAAAAAATACTAAAACAGAAGTAAAAACGATATTTAGAAAACCATCTACAAGAACTAGAAAGGCTCAATTCACAAACCGAAGCGCGAAAGTTTTATAAAAATGTGAACCACAACAGAAAGGAATTTAGACCTAGAATAACCATAATAAAAAGTAAAGAAATATACGAAGAAGGTTGCGTTTCGATTTATTTTGAGTCTCTTACCACTCCCTGACACGTGTTTCTGGGTCTACCCGTCATGAGAAAGAGTTTGTAAGAAGACTCAAACCAAATCAAAACGCACCAATTACTCCAAATATAATTTATTCCCAGCACCGCTCTCAATGACTTGATTAAGCTTGGGTATACAGTTTACTTTAATTGCTATCAACATATCTTCAAAAGTAAAGAAGCCGAAATTATCAATGAGCCGGATCAAATAGTGAAGAGATGGGCGGAGAATTTTGCTAAGAAATTAAATATAGGCATTCAAGAAGTGACTGACATCAATGACCAAAGTGGAGACGTAGACGATGAGAGGGACAAAAATAATATACCAACAGAAGGAGAAGTTGCCAAGGCAATAAAAAGGTTAAAAAACAACAAATCCCTTGAAGAAGATGGTATACTCCCTGATTTGTTCAAGTATGGAGCAAACGCCCTAAAAAAATACATAATAAAACTTGTTGCATCCATATGGAGAGAAGGAAAACTCCCAGATAGTTGGAATATAGGAATTATAATACCTATTCACAAGAAAGGGGATCCGCTAATATGTGACAACTATCGAGGCATTACCCTCCTATATATATATATATATATATATATATACATATAGATTGAACGAGAAACTCCGCTCTAGGTGGTTGGCCAACAAAAGGTTGTCAAATAATTATATTATAAAAATCCAATACTTCAGCGGGCTGCTGGATTCTGAACTCATTCAAGAACAAGTCAAAACTACACCCAAATAGGTTGCCCCGCCCATCACGTATAAAAATTGAAAGCTACACATAAATCTAAGATTTATTATGCTGTCAAACCACTTATCGCTCCCTCTTTAATTTATCTAAGCAGTCAGATGGATATTTTGAGCAGTGTTGCCAATCTCATTCCTCTAGATGTTTTTCAAATAAGGTGTTAACCATAAAAGATTTACCGGAAAGAAAGGAAATAACTTCAAACCATTAAGTTTATTTTTGTTATTAGTCTGTTGTAGTAGATTGGTAAATACAATGAAAAATATTTGATTTTTTTAAAGATACGAAGAAGATATAACTCTCGAAAAGATCCGCAAATCGGATTATTACACGGCGATTGGCAACATTGACTTTGAGCGGCACTATAGACTATGGTGCGTCTTAAAAGGAGAGAGATAGTTGAACGATATTTTATACAATGTATATCACCGGGTATGGATTTATTTTATAAGTTTTATATTGGTCCACTATATCAAATGCAGTTCAAATAGACATATATTAAACTGAATCCGTTTTAAATTTGTTCAATCTGTATATATAAATAGGCAAATAACAATGTGGATTCCGAAACGAAATGTCAACAATTGATCAGATTTTCCTTCTCAGACAAACCTTAGAAAAAAGATATGAATATGGAATTGATACCCATCACCTCTTCATAGATTTTAATAGCGCTTATGACAGTGTAGACAGAAGCGCTCTTTATAATGCCATGGCAGAACTAGATATTCCGTCGCATCTAATAATATTGGCCAAGGCAACTCTTTCGGCAACAGAGTGTCAAGGTCTTATCAAACATATACTGGATTACGCCAGGGACACAGTCTATTGTGTCTATGGTTTAACAACTAGAGGTACGATCATCGATAGAAGTGTACAGATATTGGCATACGCAGATGATATTGACATAGTAACATGGACAAAAAGACACCTGATACAGGCTTTTGACACATTAGAAAAAGCAGCGAAGACAATGGGACTGCAGGTTAACGTATCCAAAACCAAATACATGAAGGTCACGAACAGCACACAGATAGCGGCACCACAAGATCTAGTGATTCGACACACACATTCGAAGGGGTCTTGGAGTTCATATATCTTGGAACACAAATAAATAATAGCAACCTAGTAAGCGTAGAAATTAAGAGCAAAATATACCTGACTAACAGAGCTTACTTTGGTCTAAAGCAGTTTTTAACATCACACATAATTAGCAGAAAAACCAAGATACTAATATATGAAACTCTTATTAAACCTATCCTGACATACGCGTCAGGGACATTGACTATGGTTAAAAGCGACGACGAACTGTTAGGCCGCTTTGAAAGACGAATACTTAGACACATATAAGAAGGAGTACAAGAAATCGGAATATGGCGCAGGTACTACAATTTTGAGTTGTATCAATGCTACTAAAATGCAACATCGTCCGGTCTATTAAAATTAATAGACTAAGGTGGCTAGGATACCTTAAAATAATGAAGACTAAAGATCCCCAAAGACAGATATTATATCAAGAGCCAGTAGGAACCAGGAAGAGAGGAAGGTCAAGATCTAGATTCAAAACTCAAGTCAATATGTTTCCTTGAATTCCCCAAGTCTGCAGCTTTGTTAATATTCTGTGTCGCCATGCTAAGTCAAACACTTTGTGGATGTCAAAGTCAACAGCTATGCATTTCTGTTTGTTACAGAAGGCTTTATTAATTAGACTTTCTAAATGTAAAACATTGTCTATAGTAGATCTCGAAGGACGAAATTCAGCTTGGTCCGGTATAAGTAAATTGTAATGTTCCACATGCCACACAAGTCTATTATTTATTATTTTCTCTATACCAGTTTGCAAGTAGAACATGTAAGTGATATTGGCCTATATAATTCTGCCGCTGTAGCCGGTTTGTTAGGTTTTAGTATAGGGATGACAATAGCTTGTCTCCATAAGTCAAGAAATTCTTGTTTACACCAGATTGTATTAAAAAGATTCAATAGAAAGTCTAAAGCTTCGTTAGGTAACTGATGTGTATTTGTGATGTGTATTTAACATTTGGGTTGTTTCTAATAGTTCTGTTTTATTAATTGGAGTATTTATATCATCGGTATTGGCGATAATTTTTATTGGATTTACTTCTTCTTCTTCCCGATATCGTAAAAAAGTATTGCTGTAATTTTCATTTGTAGATTCCTGTCTGAATCTGAAATATATATAATTCTTCTATATTTTTTTGATTTCATTAATTATATTTCCATTTTGTTATAGGTATTTTATTCCACTTTTTGTACTGACGCCAGATATCTTCTTAACTTTTTTCCATGCTGATGACATGTTTGTATTCCTGTTAATACTTTGAACGTAGTTTTTCCAAGACTCTTTTTTAGATCTGGTAGTAATTCATTTTTCATATGCCCTTTTTTCTTTAGCTCTATTAAGTTCTTATTGGTTTTATGTCTTTTGAAAGTATTTAAAGATTTTTTTACTTTGTTTTATTGCCAATTTACACTCTTCATTCCACCAGGGAACAACTTTGTTGTTTGTTATATATTTTGTTTCTCCCATTGCAATTGTGGCGGCTTCAGTGATTAAGTCATTAAACAATTTTAAAGTCAAGTTGCTGTCTTCTTCAATTATAGGGATATTCGATATTTCTTTAGTAATTTTTGTCTTAAAAATGTTCCAGTTGGTTTGCTTAATTTTCCACTTTTGCAAAGGATTGGTTTTTGTTGTGGCGTTGGAAATTTTTGTTATATTATTGGATAATGATCACTTTAATATAAATTGTCTACGGTTTGCCATGTGTGATTTAGTAACCTCGATGGGTCAGAAATAGACAAGTCAATAGCTGAAAATTTTCCAGTAGCTTCAAAACGAGTTTTAGCTCCGTCGTTCATTATTGTTAAATTCATGCTATTGATCACGTTTGCTAATAACTTTCCATTTTAGTTGTTTTTTCGGAACCCCATACAAGATTATGGCTGTTAAGGTCCCTAAGAATTAATTTTGGTGATGGCTTCTAAGTTTGTATTAATTATGATTCTGTTTACTTGTAAATCGGTTTTAGCAAAGTTATACGCATTGTTGCCTTTAAAATTAGTTTTTTTTTGGCATATCTTTGTAATGTCTGAAAATTTACTTCATGTTCAACGTCAGCAATTCTTAATTATTTTCCATTCAAAACACCTTATACGGCACTTGCCAGATCATCGGAACTAAATGTCAGCAAATACAGCATGCATACTTGGTACAAACTAGTAGCACACGATAGGATAGTCTCATTTTATACTATCACCCAGTGTTTCATTGTGTACCAAGTAGCATTGTTGTAAACAAATGCAAATAATCATAAGTTTTAGTTTTGAGATACTACTATTGGATTTGAAATCATTCTGGTAATTATAATTTTGTTGATTACGCGCCTGAATAGTTCAATACGCGCCTGAGTAGTTCAATTGAACTGCATCCAATTGAACTGCATTCAAACCATTCACGGAGAGTCCGTAGCCACGAGATTTTACGTTCTTCCTACGCTTCTTCTGTCTTTGATTTTACCCTGCATTATATTCCTTAATGATTCATATTTTTTACCTCTTATGATATTTCCCCAAGTATTTTAATTTCCTGATTTTTATGGAATTTGAAACTTCGCATTGTTTTCCTAGCTGTTTGAAAACTTGTTTGTTTGTTTTGCGATCCATCCATTACATTTTCAAAATACGTCGGGAACACCACATTTTAAATGCTTCTATGTTTTTAAAATTGGATTTTTTAAGTGTCCAAGCTTCAACCCCATACAAAAGTGTAAAGAAAATATAACATCGAAGCATTCTTATCCGGAGCGATATATTGATATCGCGATTACAAAAAAGTTTTCCCATTCTATTAAAAGTTGACCGTGCAATTTCAATGCGGCATCTTATTTCTTTTGTCTAATCAGTATCTTCTGTGGTCCATGCTCCAAGGTATTTGTACGAAGATATTTGTTTAATTTATGTATTATCTACTATTGTTTATAGTACTGGCTTAACTGTGATGTTTTGTGCTTTTGTAAATACCATGAGCTTAATTTTCTTCAAATTTCCTTAGTCCATAATCCATAAGTCCATAATCGTTGCAATATATATTTAGTTATTCAGCAAGGTGTTGCAGTTCTTTCAGTGTTCCTTTCAGAAGGATGGTATTGTCAGCATATCTTATGTTATTAAGTGGCTCACCGTTTATTATAAGACCCTCACTGACCTGTGCAAGCGCAAATTCTGAGATGGCTTCACTGTATAAATTAAATAAGTCGATTATGTTGCACTCTGTCAAATGCCTTCTCAAGTCCTTTCCTAAAACCCATTTGTGTATTACTTATGCCTTCATCTAATTTCTTATGTATTCTATTGTGAATTACTTTTAAAAACTTTTACTGTTCTACATTTGATATTGAATAGATCCAAATGAAGATCAATAGATTCAGTATTCACAATTTTAAATAATTCGATAGAAAGTTTATCAGGCCCTAGAGATTTACTACCTTTAGCTTGTTTCATTGCATATTCAATTTCTTCTCGTATAATGTCAGGCCCAGTATCATCCTTAAATTCTTTTGGTGCTTTTGTTCTCTCTTTGTCTTCAAAAAGTTGTACTATATATTGTGTCCGTCTCTGCATTCGTTGGTTTATATCTGTTATAAGTGTATCACTTTCATCTCTTCGTTGCCTAGTTTGAAGTGTTTTTCTTATTCCTGTTAATTATCTAATGCCCGATTTCATAATCAATTTAAAGTAAACTTTAAAGTAAAATTCACTTTAAAGTATAAATTTCAGTTTCATAATACCGTAACCTTACTTTAAAGTTCACTTTAAGTTAAATGGTAGAAATCTGTCAATTAACTCCGTAAAGTCCACATTAACTAAACTAATAAACAGTTTAACCTCAAAATTCTTATATCCTCTTGCTACAAGTTTGTTTACATTCTTATTTTTTTTCAAATTTAAAATGAATTTTTTTACAAGTTCAGATTCTTCTGAAGATGAATTTATATATTATGTCCGTCGCCCTAAAGTTTATAGGGAAAGAATAAATTATATAAACCAATATGATGATGTAAGTTTCTATGAAATATTTAGACTGACAAAAGAAACAGTTATGTCCTTACTGGAACAACTCGAACATTTAATAAAACTTCCAACAAATAGGTAAGTAATACCGTTAAGATATAATAAAATTTATGATCACATTAACATTGGTGGATACAAAAATCATTAAAAAGTCAAACCAACAATGTTAAAATGTGTATAGATAAAAATATTAATGAGAACATATTTATTTTTAGGGGAGGACCTGTTACACCACTCCAACAATTATTATTGACATTAAGATTTTTTGCTTCTGGAAGCATACACGTATCAGTAGCTGACTACATGGGTATATCAAGGGCAACAGTATCCAGAATTATCAAAAGAGTTTCTGCAGCAATTGCATCATTAAGCAGACAGTATATTAAAATGTATGAAACAAATGATGAAATGGTCCAAGCTGCAGAAGACTTTTATGCCATTGCACGATTTTCAAGATGCAAAGGTGCAATTGATTGCACTTTAATACGAATAGATTCTGCTGGAAGTGTAGATGCAGAAATATATCGTTCAAGAAAAGGATTTTTTGCGTGTATTGTCCAAACAATCAGTGACTCTACTTTAAATATTAGAAATATTGTTACACGATGGCCTGGTTCTGTGCATGATCAAACAATATTTAACAATAGTGGCATAAAACAAAGATTTGAAGCTGGAGACTTTGGCAGATTTGTACTAGTTGGTGATAGT
Source organism: Diabrotica balteata (assembly GCA_918026665.1). Taxonomy (NCBI): domain Eukaryota; kingdom Metazoa; phylum Arthropoda; class Insecta; order Coleoptera; family Chrysomelidae; genus Diabrotica; species Diabrotica balteata. Next base: position 3,722,301 of record CAKJVB030000002.1, read on the forward strand.
GGTTATTGTTTAAAATCATATTTAATGACCCAGCTACATGATGCTAGAACAGAAGCAGAAAATCTTTACAATGAATCTCTCATAAGAACCAGGAATGTTGTGGAAAGGCAATACGGGGTATGGAAACGACGGTTTCCAATTTTAGGAAACGGAATGAGTCTGAATTTGGATGTAACTATGAATGTAATAGTAGCTACAGCAGTACTGCATAACATAGCTATTGAAAATGGAGACTTGTTTCCTGTAGATCTTAATCTAGATCAACAGGAAGATAATTTGCCTCAATTTCAGGGAAATTTAGATAATGGAAGACATTATCGTGAATTATTTATTAGACAGCATTTTGCAGAATTGTAGATTTAAAATTTCCAAAAATTTTTGTCTATAAACCAATTGTTGTGTTTCTGAAGTAATTTTAAATAACACAGGTATTAGTTTTATTATAAGATATTATGATTCTCAATTTCAGTAAATTTACATTTGTATAATTGTAGCTATATTTTTATGTATAAATGTATTAGATTTATTTTTATTTTCATTTTTATTGAGATAAATTTTATAGGTTATTATGTAGGTATATATTATTATATTTAAATGTTAAAGTTTTATTTTTTTAATTTTCACCTTTGTTGAGATAAATTTTATATTTATTTCAGTAATTTATATTTGAATGATTGTACCTATATATTATGAATAAATGTATTAGTTTTATTTTAACTTTCACCTTTGTCAAGAAATTTTATAGGATATTATGATCCCCAATTTCAGTAACTTACATTTTTATAATTGTACCTATTTATGTTATTATGTATAAATGTATTAGCTCTATTTATACTTTTACTTTTGTCAAGAATAAATTTCATAAGATATAATGGTCAATTTCAGTAATTTACATATTTATAATTTTTGTACATATTTATTAATTCGACAATTTCTGTACTGTGTTCTTAAATTTTTTGAATAGTTTCAATTTACTTGTGGAGTAAATATAAGGGACATTAAAACACAAGACTTGTTGTACACTATATTTATTATAAAGCTTTTATTTATAAATATTTTAATTTTTAAGTCTTGTTCCTTTATATCCCATTTATGTTTAGCCTTTCCCTCTCTTCCTTTTCCTTTTGCCTTTGATTGTCCTCAATTAATACTTTCAGCTTGTGTTCATAATATTTTTTTTTGCCTCAATGGCAGGATTTAAAACTTTGAGCCATAGCTTTTGATGAGCTGTTTTTTTAAATTTTTTAGGAGCATACTTTTTTCTGGATGAATCCTAAAAACAAGAATTATTTAATTACTACTGTATCTTTTTATTACATCATTACTACCTGTTCAAGTACTTCTAAAGTAATTTTGGAGTGTGTTATCACTATGTTGCATGTCTGTATCAAGTTCATCTTTTGATGTTGTTGATGATTCTTCAACAATTAAGATCTAAAAAAAGTGTGTTAGAAAATATTTATACAACCTTTATATAAATATGCATACGTTATTGACATCCATTTCAAATAATTCTCCAACATCATTTTGTATATCCTAAAACAATTAAAATGAATAATTATGAAATTTATAAAAAACCTGTTTAAACTTAGTACTTTATTGATTTCAATAGAATCAGAATAAAATTCTGCATTCAAACCCATCACAGTTTTTAAATTTATCAAATCCAGTACAGCATCTGTACTAGTGTCTAAATTAAAACTGGTGCATGGGCCGCCACCAGTCCCCCCTTGGTAGCATCTTAACTTGGCAACTTCCTTTCTTGCCTTCCTCTTAATATTATCATATTTGGCCCGTACTTGATCCAGTGTCCTGGTATGAAAAGTTTTGGCATTAAAATTAGCCACAATTTTTTTCCAAGCATTTTCCTACAAATGTAAATTTTATTTTTCATATATAAACAAAAATATATATAATAAAAATTAACCTTCTCATTCCAATTTAGGTTATTTGTCGTTTTACATTCTATAATTGACTTATACTTAGAGACTTCCACAATGAGTAAAAGTTCCTCCTCTTTCGTGAAATTCACAGAACGACTTCTTTTCGCTGTAGACATAATTATCAACTAACTTTACAAACAATTAACAACTAACTTTATAAACAATTACCAAATAACTTTATAAACAATTAATAACTAAATTTACAAACAATTAACAACTAACTTTAACTTTATAAACAATTAACAACTAACTTTATCTTTACAAACAATTAAAAACTTTTACAAACAATTTAAAATAAAAAAGGATATACGAGGTTGTTTAGATTTCGACAAAAACCCGGCAAAATTGACACAAACACGATACCAACCTACCAAATTAAACACTAAAGTTGACTTTTACTAATGAAAAGAGCAGTACCTACGTCTGGGTGCGACACTAAAGTGCACTTTAGTCATTAGTTAAAGTGTACTTTAGGTTGTCATTATGATATCGGGCGTAATTATTTTATGCATGTCTAGTTCTTGGCACTGCTCATGTAACATTATCCTTAGCTTCTTTTATTCTCTTTTTAATTAAACGATCAGTTTCATTATATTTGATTGGATTTTTGTTTTGAATGATTTTCTTTTATTCATTAATAGTACTATTTCTCTAGTCATCCAGTCTTTATGTTTCCTTTTCTTTGGTTTTAAGTTTTGATTTGCTGTTTTAATTATTGCTACTTTTATATTTTCCCATTTCTGAACAATTTTATAGCTTCTTTTATTCAGTTCTTGGGCATTACGTAGATTTTCAGTTCAAGAGTTTTCACAGTTTGTTCCTTTGTTTGTGGTTCCCTTAATCTCTTAATATCAATTCTACTTTGTGTGGAAGAAATATAATATAATATAATATAAAGTATAGAATTACGAAATATTTGTCTACTGAGGACAGAGTAAATTGGATTTCGGATTATTCTATTCGTTGTATCACTGGGAAATTTCCATGTATACAATTTTCTTTTTGGTAACTTAAAAAGTGTATAAGCTATTACAAATTCTTCCGTCTGGCAAAATTGTATCAAACGGTGACCATGTTCATTTCTGTTTCCTAGAACTTATTCCCCCACATATCCATCCACTATTCGCCCATTATTATTGTAGTGTGATATTTTTTTATTGATTTTAAGACTTGTTCCAAATCATGGTAAAATAGTTCGATATCGTCGTCATCTTTATTTTCTGTAGTAGCATAAACTTGAATAAAATTTACTATACCTTTTTTAGAGTGAAGTTGTATTGATAAGATCCTATCAGAGTAAAACTTCTCACAGAGTAATCAACCTTTTTGCAAGTAAGATAGCAAGATTATAGCAATGATTGACCTCGTTGTTGCCTCAATAATACATGGTTCCATTATTTGCAATTTGTTTGCCTGAACCTGGCCACTGTACGTCACTTATACCCAAAACATCAATTTGGAGGTTTCGTTCGCTAACTTACCATTTGCGTATAGACTTCTGACATTCCAGGTTGCTATTTTCAATGTCTTAAGTGCACAGGGATTTCTCTGGTTTACGACCTGGGAGGCCCTGTGATTTACGGTTATTTATCCCCTGCCGGATCTTGGATTCCGTGCTCCATAATCAGTAAGTTTGTTTACTCTACTTGTCATTTACCATTCATGACTTTACTAGGGGTACTGTATGAGGTTTGGAGGTTAGATTAACTTGACTGTGGCATTTTACGCATGCACTTGTAAATCGACACAAACCAACAATTAGTTTCGATAATAAGTTAACAAAACTATATAAAAAGGAACTTTTTACCTTAATCATAACTGTAACTTTCACGTTTATCACTGTAACTTTCACGAGGTCACGAATGAAATGACGGTAGTTTGACTGTACTTCTAACTTGCTTGCATCTGACTGAGATGTATTAGATTATTATTAATAGCTCTAAATGTGCCTAGAGTATGATTTCAATCATCGTACAAAATCCCAGAAATAAACCACATAATTATTACTACGTTAAAATACTATCAATATGACGATAAAATAACTATCAAAAATTAGATTCTTCCGGAAATTAGGTACGTTATCTTTATATAATACCGGATAAGCAAAATGTTTGACGAAATATTAGAGATAACTCGTTATAAACAACCGTTGTAAAAATCACCTTAAATTATATCTTGTTTAGTAGTTTAAAAGTGCGCGATAAAACTTCAAATAACTAGCTGTTGGTAAGTTTTGAATTTAACCAGTAACAATTAACATTTATTATTTCATTATATAACACAACCAATTATTTAAAATTTTTTTTTTAATATAAATATTTATTTATATTACTATACCTACACAGCATAGACAAGGAAAGATAGGGGACGAGTAATCGTATGGAATTGGCTGAAGCCAAATCGGCACCAGAAAGGTTGCCAGGTTGTTTTATTTCTTCGGTAGATTGTGAATAATAAAGATATAGCAATAAATAGATTTTTTTTCAAAACTTATAATGGAACACTGACATAATGATTACTTTTTGAACATAATTTTATCATTACATATTTTTTAGGAGATTGATATAGTGTTTCAGTAAATCAGTAAATTAAATTTGAAATCAGTAGACCTGGTAACCCTGCGAGAGGTAGTCATGTGCAACGTACAGGCACAAAAACATGGCAGTCACATAAAAACTGGCTTTACTTATCGAAGGTTTAATAAATGTGTGTTACCTGTTCTCCCTCTTTCCTTGTCTAAGAAACACAGTAATTAATGAAATCTTCAATATATATATATATATATATATATATATATATATATATATATATAATATATATTGACGGCTGTCCAACTCACAATGCACGGGAGGTGTTTGATTTTTGAAACGTTAAGTTTACAGATAGAGGTATTTTATAATACAAAAGTTACCATAAAAATAGTACTTCACTCTCCTAATCTTGCACCTTTAAACTTTTTCGTATAGGGTTATGTGAAACAACAAATTTACCGACATGAACATGAATGTGCCGGAAATTTAGACGAATTCCTGCAATGTTATCCCTTAAGACCTCAACGAAATTATTTTTATCACCGACATCTAAAAGGATAATATTCCAGTTTTATATATTCTTGATTCTTTTTTGTTTTCTCTTTTCTACTCTTTTAGACCTCAAAGAAATTATTTTTATCATCGACATCTAAAAGGATAATATTCCAGTTTTATATATTCTTGATTCTTTTTTGTTTTCTATTATCTACTCTTTTTTTTACTTTTCACTTGTCACTTGACTATATTAACTTTTCTCCAAAAGCATATTGTAAAAAAGTGTTTATTACATCAACTTTTAAGGGTATGTGTTGTATTTTGTATTGTGTAAAGTGAGTTTATTTTGTTCTAATAATTAGATAATTATTTATTGGTTTATGATGTCTAATAATATTAACTCTAATAGTCAGTCTCCAGTGAAAATAAAAGGCAGTGAGTGACAAAAATAAAATAAAAGAAAGCAAGAAGGAATGGATCAGAATTTGTCAAAATTTGGTGTTTTGGTTGAAGAAAGAAGGACTGGGCCTGACTGTTTATATAAGAAAAAATGCACATATTTATTTTTCCCTGAAGAGAAAGCAGGTATCATTAAACTTGTATACAATGGTCAACCTAAGAATGAGTCAGCCACTTTTTGATGGACCTTATTAACAGATTTGATGTGACTAGACAAAAACCTAAAAATGAAGACTCTAAGCAAATACAATCATCTTTTAAGTATTTTTAATTACAAAACAACATAAAAGTAGAAGTTTGTAGAAAAGCATTTTTAAGTTTACATTCAATTAGTAATAAAGCATTACAACGTCTTATTTACTTAAAAAATAAAGGCAAGCTTCTATATCATAAACGAGAATTTCATGAAAATCACCCCAGAAAATCGAATGATACGGTTAAAAAATTCAAGATCATATTAAATCATACCCAAATAAAACATCTCATAATGCATCAAAGACAGTTTTATATTTAGATGTAACCTTAGACGTATTTTACGTTTTTAGACAAATATCCTGAAATTTCGTCAAATGATGTCACGTATGAGTTCTTTTTAAAATGCTATAAGGAAAACTTTGATTTTAAATTCGGCAGGCCTCAAGATGACGTCAGTTCAGTCTGCGAAGAACTCTTTGTAAAAATAAAATCTTTCCTTAACCAAAATGCAAAGTTATCAGCTGCGGCTGATATTTTTTTACATAAACGAAGAGCTAAAAAATTTTACTATTCAATAAACCTGAAAATTGCTGAGAATAGCATTAAATGCGTGAATGTAGTATGCAAATAATTGTTAAAGATAAATTGTGTTATAAAAAAATCAAATATGGATAAGTGAATGCAATCATATATTCCGGAATTAATTTTACAATCATCTACACAAATACAGTAAGTCATCTGTTAAAACAAAAACTTGATTATGTTAATCAAATTATGTACTCAAAGTCAATGCCAAAGACTAATTAAATGATTTACTAATATAGCGGTAATAACATAAGCCTAAAAAATTACCGACGATAACTGCTTCCAACTGCGAATTTTAGCTACTGTTTGGCGCCGCTGGCTTTTAATCGTAATATAGAATGGATTTGATTCGGGAAATGATTGTTATATTAAATGTTATTGCTTATGTTAAATATTTACCAATAGTATGACAGCGATAAACAATGATAGTGCTCTAGGATATTAGTTAAGTTTTAAATTATTACTAACTATCCAAGCCGTCAAAAATTATTTTTGATTGAATATTTTCACGGCCATCCTAATAAAATTTCACATAATTTTAATAATTAATGTTTCGCTCTAAAAATTACGGATAACTCCCAAATTCAAGCAGTTGGATATGGGGAAAGCTTAATAAATAATAAAGTATTATAAAATATCATTTCTCTATAAGAATACAGGGTGTTACATTTATAATTTTAGCCAATAGTAGACTATATTAAAAATCTTTTAAACATAAACATATTTTTTCATGTTAAATCCTTACAATTCTACAGGGTGCTAATTTTGCTCCGAGATTAATGAAAAACGTAATTATCTTTTGAACTACCTAGTATATCATTACAAAATCTTATAACGAAAAAACTAGAATGTCAAGAAGGGTCCAAAAAAGTAAAAATATACATGGTGTTCCAATTAAAAAAGATGAGTTTGTTCCACCCTTGTAATCTGGGTTGTTCTATATATTTAAAACTATTTTAAGGGAATGGTCCTGTTTATGCTACAACGTAATTAAATTATTTTTTCCTATCTCTTATGACAAATGAGTAAATCGACTTCCTCGCACGAATGCCGCATGCTGTATACAGGTATATCCAAATATATGCGAAATGTTAATGCAAGTAAATATTATAACCTATAGCTTGCAAAAGGAATGTGAAAAAAAAACATGAAAAGTCATATATACCCTTTTTCAAAGTAAAACACTTGCACGTCATGATTTATACAAAGTGACGTCACTTGTATTTAAAATTTCCAGAACATCAACCTTGGAGTTCAAATTTACCTAACACAGCTAATAATACGAAACCCATTCGAAACTGCTCGATTTTTCATAGACGTCAACATGGTGTAATAATTAAAAAATGTGATAATCATTATATTGGAAATTTTAGAATTATATTGTTAAATAACCAAAAACATTTTTTATTATTAATAATATAAATTTTATGAAATAACTCTTTAAGTCTAATATTCCACAAAATAATAATTTTAATTTAATATATTAGACAATTGTATGCAACTCATCTGCAAATACTTCAAATTTTATTGACAGTTAAGCGTGTGGCAAAACTGTATAAAGTGTTGCCGCTTTTTTGGAGTAGGAATTTTGTTTATGTTTTGATTTCTTACACAATTTGATCATAATATAATATATATTAATAAATTGTATTTATAAATACATATTAAATTTAGAATAATAGCTTTAAAAACTAATTATTGTTGTGTATTGTGATTGTGATATACCAAAACAAATAAATAGTCTGTAGGAAGCTGATAACCTTTTATATAAGATAGATTATTTTGTACAAGAAATAATGGTGAAACGTTTTTACGAATAAATCCCTAAGAGGTAAGTTTAAAATTTAGAATACATAGTTTTGTATTAAAATATTTTCTTATGTATTTTAATGTGTTGCAGTAGTCTTAAAACTAAGTTTATTTACTGTTAATATAATAGTTTGACAAATATTTTAAAAATTCCTTACTTACTAACTATACTGATGTTTTGGCAACGCTGTGGGGTTCTGACGACGTAAATCTTGAATGACATACAAGCTTTTTTATATGAAAAATGCTATAGGTCAAGAGTAATAAGTCTAAATTACTCTTAACCAAAGTCAAAAAATATTCAAAATTGAAATACCATTTTAAAACAAACGTTTTTTTACTCAAATTTAAATTATTGTTGAAAACACATTATGTTATAATCTTTTAAAGAAGAAAAATAAAACGTATTTTAAGTCACTTGTGGTCTATTAATAAACTGCACTATGTACCCTCTTCCTCTAAGATAAACAAAATGAGTCCTTGTTTAAAGAAATGCTACATTTACGAGTACTCGGATCCCAGATCGAGAGTCGTAGTGCATCTCGGAAATATAAACGCCTTCTCGGAACCTTTTGCCAGTTGGATACGAGTATGGCTCAAAGGTAAACGCAAACCGAGTAGCAGTACGAGATGAGAGCACGTGCAAATTACAAATAAAAATGGCGGAACTTAACACGTTCGCGACCAGGGTAGTTTTATGTAAAAGTGTTCCATCATTCATAAAAGTGTTACATTTGGTAAAAATTTTTTCGCAATATTTGTTTATTTTAATGCAAATTAATGTTGTACCTTTATCAACATATTATGTTTTTTTTTAAGTTTTGTTTTTGTGTATGACCCACCGGTGGGTCACAACGTCACTGAGTTAAAAATTTTCCTCACAGTCGTTGTGATTCACAGATGGGTCACGGAAATATAGGTACGTATGCGGTAAATACATAAGATTATTTTATTTCATATAACCGTTAAATAGCAGATCCTAGTAGCAAACTTGCCGCGAGAGTCTTTGCCGCGTTTACTATTGCCTTCCATGTTTGTCGGTCCTGTCCCAGTAATTCCCATTGTCATACTCTTCACTTCTCTAGATCTTCTCTGACTGCAATTTTACACCTTTTTCTAGGCCGCCCTACAGACCTTCTTCCATCTGGCCTTTCCCAGAACACATTGTTTATGAGGTGATTGTCGTTACTGCGTATCACATGTCCTGCCCATCTGAGTTTATTGGCCTTTATATATCTGACTAGATTTATAATGGCTCTTGGCCAGAAGAAAGCTCATCGACAAATTGTTCAAGAAGTAGCATCCCTAAAAGATCTAAGTTCGCCTGCAGCATCCCAGAAAATCACAGTCCGACACCTGCATCTCTGAAAAATTTAAGTCCGCCTTCAGCATCTCCGAGAAATCTCAGCCCACCTGCAACATCCGCAGATAATTTAAGTTCAACCGGCATATCTAAATTTCACCAGCAGCATCTCCAGAAAATCCACGTCCCTCTAGTTCTGAACTACAAGGAAGATTTCAACATCTATCATTTTCAGAAGCTGACCCCGTTTGAAAATTCTAAAGAGTCCTATAGACCTTTAGATGATCAGAATGTGATGAAAAAAGCTCTTTCTGATAATAACAGTTCTGACGAATACTCTTGTGATAACCGTTTGGCAAGCGATGCAGGCGTACAAGAAACAGTAAATCCTGTCAAATGGGGACCATTTACAGATTTACCTCTAAATTTTCAGTTCTTCGGATAAACCGGTTTAAAAGTTAACAATTTAGATTAATCTCAACCTTACGCTGTCTACAAACAGTTTATTACTAATTCAAACATTGACATTATAGTAGAAGAAACTAACATATACGCATATCAGATCATTCAATCGAAGCCGCTGCGACCACGGTCTCTGTTGAAAACTTGGACAGATACTAACAGAGCAAAAACATTTTTAGCTATCTTGCTAATAACGATGATTAATCAGCCATCAAAAATGCGCCTCTATTGGTCAAATGATGATATTTACGCTAATAAGCGAATAAAAGAAATTATGAATTGCAACAGATTCTACCAGTTATTGAAATGGTTGCATTTTTGTAAAAATAACGAAGCTGGCCAAGACAGACTATCGAAAATAAAAGATGTTGTAAATCTTATTTGTCAACAGTTTAAGGAGACACTTGTTCCCGATCAGAAAGTCGTGATTGATGAAAGCATGGTACCTTGAAGAGGCAGGTTGGTGTTCCATCAATACTTACCAGCAAAAACACACAAATACGGAGTGAAACTATAAAATATGTACGACTGAAGCCACGAAAAAATAATGCCACTATAGCAACGAACACGCAGGGGCATACATATAATATATGCATGATGGAGTTAAAACAGGATCTTAAATATTCGGGAAGAATTTTGATTATAGGTAACTTCTATACAAGTGTAAAACTATGTGATGACCTCTTAACCGAATGAACATATGTCTGCGGTAGTTTACGAAGTAATAGGAAGGAGAATCCTAAAGATGTATGCGCTAAAAAGGGGACATATTTACGGCGAGCAGAACGAAAATGGAGTTTGTGTCTTGAAATAAATGGATGGATAAGCAAAAAGTACTAATGATAAGTACTATACCACATCCCACTGATTAACAGATTCCGAGTAGACGTAAAAACCGACAAGGTGAAGAAGTACTAACAACCCCCGCTATCATTGATGTTGACATTTCAGATCAGATGTCTTCTTATTACACATGCCTCCGAAAAACTCTGAAGTGGTATAAGGTTATTTTTGAGATTATTCTCGAAACATGTGTTATTAAGGCATGGGTGATATATAGCTCTCACAAACAAGCTAAAAACACACTTGACATGCTACGATTTAGAGAAAAACTTATACAAGGATTGCTATCCGATACCGAAGAAAATGCCACTAAAGAAATAAGAGTAGTGCATGATGTTCCGTGTAATAGGAGTCCGAGAAAACAAAGTAGATGTAGACCTAGATTAGCCAAATATGAAGGAAATGCAAGAAAAAGCCGAAAACGATGTTCTAATTGCTACAAAACGCTTGGTAGGAAAGATGAGCAAGGTAGGAAAGTGGCATCGACAAAAGCGAGATACTTACATTTTGCGAAAACTGCAATGGACAGCCGGCATTATGTATTCCGTGTTTTAAGACAATCCACGCATAGGCTAAGTAATCTGTATCAATAATGTTAGTAGAGTTATTTGTTATTTTTGAGATTTGTTACCACAGCCACGGTAAGATATAATATTAAAATGTGTTTTATTGTCTAAACATTATGTTATATACTACCTTCATTTAAAAATAAATTATGTTTTGTAATACAAACTTAAGTTTAGTCACTAGTATTTTTTCCTTTACTTATATCATTCTTTTTTGGAGAGAAAAAGGCTACAGCCGTCACTGCAGTATTATATTCCCTAGAATAAACTGTACAATTTTAGGTTGAATAAGATATGCACTAGACCGTGACCCACGGGTTACTCACCAAGGTGTTAAATTTCCTGGAAAACAGATGGAGCAGTTTATTGATCTTTACCGATTATTCAAATCTTTGTGACATGCTAAACTCAAGAAGTATCGCATGATATTAACAAAAGGAATGCATATGAAGCTATTGTAGATATAATGAACATTTCCAGTGAGCAAGTAAAAAAAGATTAATAATGATCCATACACACAAAATTTTTAAAATCATTCTATCTTGCGTTAGTAATGTTAAGGGCAAAGATTCTTTAATGTCAAATATGTGGCGTTCTTGTAAATGTTGCTGCAGCCAAATGCTTCTCTTTTTTAATTTTTTTTATCTTTATTTTTCTCCTTTAAAATGTTTGATGACACTAACGCGATGGCAGCTTGTTTCTTGCTTAATGGATCCATTTTTAAATTGTCTACTACTGAAACAAAGGAAATTTGGATAGACCCTTTGAAATAAAGGATAGACTTAGACAAGGGGCTTGTCTTCTATTTAAGATTGCCTTCTAAAAGGCAGTCCGAGATACACGAATTAGAAACGGTAGTACTATTTAGATTTACACAAATCTAAGCATACGCTGATGACATTGACATAATAGGGCGTAGCAAGAGATATGTTGGGCAATATTTCCTAAAATTGGAAATGGCGGCGAAACAGGTCGATCTAGTCATCAACGAAAGCAAGCACAGTTTGGTTACTAAGGATTCTATTGCAACTACGGAATGGGAAACAGTCTTTGGAAATTATATCTTTGAACGTGTTGACAGCTTCGCATACCTTGGCTCGCTATTAACTATTACCAACAAAACAAGCAAAGAAATTAAAAGACGAATAAACTTTACTCCAAAAATAATTCCACTCAAGAAAAATTTAAAGCAAAATTTAAAATTGTTTGTTTTTGTTTTAGAAAATATTAATTGATAATGAAATCTGATCTTTTTTGCTCTGTTTGGTCTTGTTACTATATAATATTGCATAATTTTGTTTCTTTTAAAAGATTTTAAATCTAGTACAAATTTCACAAATATTAGTATATTTCACAACAATATTTAATCAACATAAGTGCATATTAAAACAGTTAATTCCTTCAAAATTAATTAGATATTGTTACGCAACTCGTATATTTTTCTATTTCGTGAGTTTCATTAAAATTTTTACTGAAATAAAATGCACTCTGTTTGGCAATTATATTTTTAATCATTTAATCAATTTTTCACGTTCAAAATAAAGGCCTTAAGGTAAATTTGTTAGAATCTATGGAAATCAACAAATTAAAAAACACAGATATAATTCTAAATGACCAACTTGAGACAAACAGTTCTCCCCTCCTCAACCTATTTCATTAAATACTATAAATTTGTAAACCCAAGCCAAAAATAGATCACTTGAGAAAGACAATCAGCCGAAACAGCTGTAGTGATAAGATTTAAAATAAATTTTGTGGAGGTTTAAAAACAAAGTTTTCAGTGTTTTATTGTTACATAAAATGAATTTCCATCAAGTAACGGTCGAATCCATCAATTATTATAATTCAAATTATCAAAATAACTGTCAAATTTAAAATACACATTTTAAAGATCTCAGCAAATTTTTATGATTTAAAATAGTAAATATACAAAATAGAGTCCCAAATACAGTTTGTTCCTAAATATTACGGTTTTATGGGATTAAGCCACAATTATTGGTTGTGATTGTGATGACATTCAAATTTCTAAAAAACTAACGTTTGACGTTTTTATTTCCACTCCGGAAAAAGTTCAAAAAATGTTTTTATACAAATTCTGAAAAATGCATAACCAAAATTTTTCTATAACAATAAAACACTAAAAACGGTATGCAAACGTGCATACCGTTCCCGCACATACTGAGGACATATAACAGCAGCTACGCAATGTAAGATCGGTCTTCACTCGGCACTGAGGAGTAGGCTGATTAAGACCTCAATGCTGTTTGACGGTTTTCGTAAATCTGAAGAACAAGATATTCTCAGAGAAGTACGAACACAGTCTTCGTAGTTTTCTGATATTCGTACGTCACGAGTGAGGGGTAGGCAGATTGTAAGCCCGAACTCAAAAGGAACCATATCCCTCTTGATAATGGGTTCAAAATGGATGCTGCCGAAACGTCGAGTTTAAAATTTTCACTTAATTTTTCCCGAGAACTAAGTAATACATGTATATATATATATATATATATATATATATATATATATATATATATATATTAGTGGATTCTCTTGGACTTAGGTTCATAAAAAAAATTTAGTTTGATACTAAGACATTTTTATATATTTTTTCCGACGTTTCGGCAGAAAATCCATGCCTTTTTCAAGAATATATATTGACAAGCATGTAAATATTAGGTATTAACAATTAGACGTCACAATTTAAATAATATTAAAACATAGGACATACCCACTAAGTCACTACAAGTAAAAAAAATGTTTAATTTTTTAAACTGCCGAAACGTCGGAAAAAATATATAAAAATGTCTTAGTATCAAACTAAATTTTTTTTATGAACCTAAGTCCAAGAGAATCCACTAAAAAATATATATTAAGCTTCAAGAACTAAATTCATATACACATATATATACATATATATATATATATATATATATATATATATATATATATATATATATATATATATATATAGTGTATATAACGACGCTAAGAATACAATTCTGTGGTATGTAGCTTTCGGGAAAGCGTCAACTCAAGGATCGGCTAGAGATGGTATAAGCCAGTTTGGTGTAGAACTTTATTCTAAATGTGTAATTTTCGGTGATAGGCTGTCACCTTCATCAGCACCTAAATGGAAAACTTACATAAATAAAACTTACTAAATAAAAACCTACATTGAAAATGTTTACTTGATCCTAGTGGTGAAGAACATTGTCATAAATATGTTAAAAATATTAAAAAATACATTTAAAATTTTAAATAAAAACATTACGATACAAAAGGGTATTTTTTCAAATAGAACGCAAAACATCTAAAAACCAACAAAAACCGTAACTTCATGTTAAAGGTAGAAAAGAAGAATTTTTCTTCTTTTTTGATGACAATGTTTCTGATTTCTGTTATTTATTAGTATCAAAAATTAAGCTTAGTTTTATTGAGTTTTAATAAATTCTGATTAGTCTAAAAAAACTAAAAACTCTGTATATTGTCTTTGACCTTGTATGTATGAGGATACAACATTTATTTTTGTACATGTTTTTTTGATAAAAGTATGTATTAAGATATTTATTTTTGCTGTGATTGTTCAGCTATTTAATTTTATTTGTGCCCTTATTATAACGAAATATTTTATATTGGAATTATGAAGTTCACCAATTTACTTGTTAATCATATTCAAATAGAAAGTTAATCCAAATTTGGTCTAGTCTAATTTATTACCCTTAATCCGATAATCTAGCACGGCTTTACTTTGGATGCATTATCACATTGCATAACCACAAATTCGAAGTGGAAATAAAAAAGGATGGAATCCTCTCGAAATAGGATTAAGCGGGTTTTGGTGTGCGAATATGATGCTCTTGAAAGCCATTACTGCGATTGTTGAAACCAAACCACGGGAGATTCATGAACACACTTTGTTTAAATTGAAAACTTTATCGGTGTCTGTCTGGTACAGAGTGCCTGACAAAGAAGTTAGACTAAGAAAACACCTGTCAACTAATAGTGACGTTTTTATTGCATTTAGTCTGTCTACATGAAAAATAAAAATTTAAAAATATATACATGAATTTCTATATTTGTTTTCACATAAAATGAGCTCTAAACTAAATAAAAAATTATATTATATTGTTTTTGTATTTCATTTATTTGTAATAAAAAGTAACATAATTTTATAAGCTAATAATCTGGTTTGAGAGAAATTGATGTCTCCTTTCATTAATATGACGAGTTAACAGTGACAAGTCCTGCTTAGTTGTCCTTTAGGTCTGCTGATGAATGTATTTTGGTGTATTTTGAATGTATCTTGTGATGATTACAGTAATGGCTACAGAGGGGAATTAAGTTTAAAACTTTTTTCTTCTTTAAGTTCCGCTCCTATCGGAGATTGCAAATCATTCTCGCAATTATAAGATTTTAATTTAGAAAAATTATAAGCAAATATCCAGCACAATTATATTATTCAAATCTTGCACAAGTACTTTCGCTTTCTTAAACATCATCAGCGGTATTTCGTTAAATTTTTGCTATCCAACAAGCGCAGAATGCAATAAACATGAAATTAAACATAAATTGTACATAACATTACACCAAACAAGGACAAACAGTTTAAAATCATTTAAAAATTATTCGACGCTACATTCTTGTCGGCAACAGGAGAGAGAATGCCTTTCTCCCTTTTTTAAAGTTCATTTATTCGAGCATTCAACCTTATATCAAATTCTAATTTTGTTGGTTACGCGCCTGAATAGTTCAATTGAACTACATCCAAACCATTCACGGAGATTGCGTAGCCACGATATTTTATGACTTCCTAAGCTTCTTCTGCCTTTGATTTTATCCTGTATTATATTCCTCAGTAGTTCGTATTTTTCACCTCTCATGATGTGCCCCAAGTATTCCAATTTCCTGATCTTTATAGAATTCAACACTTCGCATTGTTTTCCTAGTTGTGCGAGAACTTGTTCGTTTGTTTTGCGATCCATCCATGATATTTTCAAAATACATCGGTAACACCACATTTCGAATACTTCTAGGTTTTTAATGTTGGATTTTTTAATTGTCCAAGCTCAACCCCATACAAAACGGTAGAGAAAATATAACATCGAAGCATTCTTATCCGAAGCGATATATTGATATCGCGATTACAAAAAAGTTTTCTCATTCTCTTAAATGTTGACCGTGCAATTTGAATGCGGCATCTTATTTCTTTTGTCTGATCAGTATCTTCTGTGATCCATGCTCCAAGGTATTTGTACGAAGATATTTGTTCAATTTCTGTATTATCTAGTACTAGCTTAACTTTGGTTTTTTTGTGCTTTTGTAAATACCATAAACTTGGTTTTCTTCAAATTTATTTTTAGTCCATAATCGTTGTAATATAGATTTAGTTGTTTAGCAAGGTGTTGCATTTCTTCTAGTATTCCTGCCAGAAGAACGGTGTCGTCAGCATATCTTATGTTATTAAGTGGCTCACAGTTTATTATAAGGCCCTCTCTGACCTCGGCAAGCGCTAATTCTGAGATGGCTTCACTGTATTAATTGAATAACAAAGGTGATAAAATACATTCTTGGCGGACCCCACAGCGAATCAGGATATCCTCGGTCAGTTTATTTTTAACTTTCACTTCTGCTGTTTGGTTCCAATAGAGATTACATATGTTTCTAATGTCGCTACTGTCTATGTTTTTATTTAATAAAATTTCTTTAAGCCGATTATGCTACACTCTGTCAAATTCCTTCTCAAAATCAATGAAACAGGCATATACTTCCTGATTTATATCTAAGCATCTCTGCGGAAGAACACATACTGCAAGCAGTACATCTCGTGTTCCCAGTCCTTTTCTAAATCCCATTTGTGTATTACTTATGCCTTCATCTAATTTGGTATGTATTATTTTATGAATTGCTTTTAAAAACAATTTCACGACATGACTCATTAAGGCTATGGTACAATGATCATTGCACTCCTTTGTATTGACTTTTTTGGGAAGTAGTATGAATGTTGATTGGAGCCATTCTTTAGGTATTATATTATATGGTATTAAATAAATCCAAAAGAAGATCAATAGATTCAGCATTCACAATTTTAAGTAATTCGATAGGAACTTCATCGGGCCCGGGAGATTTACCACCTTTAGCTTGTTTCATTGCATATCCAATTTTTTCTTATATAATGTCAGGCCCAGTATTATCCTTAAATTCTCTAAAAATTGTGCTATATATTGTGTCCATCTCTGCATTTTTTGGTTTATATCTGACATAATAAGTGCACCACTTTCCTCTTTTAGTTGCCTAGTTTAAAGTGTTTTTCTCATTCCTGTTAATTCTCTTATTCTTTTATGCATGATAAAAAAGTCATATTTTTGCTCAATTTCTTCTAGTTCTTGGTACTGCTCATGTAACATTCTCTTCTTAGCTTTTTTATTCTCTTTTTAATCAATTGATCAGTTTGATAATATTTAGTAGTAGTAAATAGTAGTCTGTAAAATTTAACACTTTTATTTCTTTGATGTTGTCCTTAACGTATATACTTTATGGAAGTGTGCGTATATTATTTGATTTCTTACGTATTACGCAGCATAATTTTATTACTCTAAATATTTGAATGAATTCTCTGGATTATTACAACTTAGTATAATATTGTAGGTTAGTATAGTAGTTTACATAATATTTTATTTATTGTTATAAACAAAAATAGAGATAAGTATCTTCCATAGATCCTATTTTAAGGATTCTAAATTAACATGAGTTATGTACCGTCCAGTGACGGTTCTCCAGTGCGATTTTTATGTTTTATTGAGTGATTCTTAATTATGCCCTTAAGTAATGGAATGTGTTGTAAAAACAACCTTTTTATAATATTGTAATTATATTTAGTTATTTCATCAACTTCATCATATGCCCACACTCGTATGAGTAAAGCTTTGTACAGAAGCAGTTTAGTTTCAAGAGATAACTGAGAATTTTTGACTAAATGAATTTGTACTTTTTGTGATGCTTCATTAGGGTCAATGTCCACTGACAAGATTCCGGTGTTATCGGCAAAAGTAGTTAAGAAAGTATCATTGCTGGTTGGAACGTCTTCTGTAAATATTAGATACAGAAATGGGCCCAAAACGCTAACCTGAGGTACGCTAAAATCTATAATGTGATAATTTGAGTAGCTGTCTCCAATTTTGACTTGGAAGTTAGGTGTAATTTCAGTTTGTAGAGAAAACCTTTGTGTCATACTCTATCAAATGCCTGTTGTATATCTAGAAACACTTCAGCGCAAAACTTTTTCTCTTTGAGGGTTGTTTTAATTATATTTACTATTTTGTGGCATTGTTGGATGGTTGTGTTCACGACTACATCCGAATTGGTGTTTATGGGAATAACTTGCTTGATTGTATGTAATAGTAGCCTTTTTAATCCTTTTAAAATTATTGGGAGTAGGTTTACAGGGCGATATAAGTTTGCTCGCGTTGCAGACTTACTAGGTTTCGGAATCACAGTGGCTAGAGCAAATTTCCATTGTATTGGAAAGTACCAAAGACGTAGTATGCTGTTATATATTATTGGTAATCACACCACTGCTTTTCTCGGTTCTGTTATCAAATCATAACCAGGAGCTTTCTTAGGATTTAGCATTTTTATTTGTTGTCGAACCTCTGTCAAAGTAAATGTTGTCAGAGGAAGAGATAGTTGACATGGAGTCTCAAGATACATTCTTATATCATCATCTTCATCTTTATTAGTATCTTGTGCTGCGAATACAGTTACAAGACGCTTTGCAATTACTGCTATTTTTTTCTGCATTTGTGCGTGCCTAGGTCATATCTATTTTTCGTAAAGGTGAATTTGTTATTGTCGATCGTTTAAATCTTTTTGTAGCTTTCCATAGAGTGATCTTAATGTAAGAGGTTTGAAACATAAAATTGAAAAGAGTCGTTTTTTTGTTCATATTATGCTCTATTTAATCTATGACTTATCCTGTTAAGGTACGTTTTACTTAGTGAATATCGTTTTTTACCATTTGCATCGAGCTTTTCTTTTTTCTGCTACAAGTTCTCTTATATAGAGGGGGATAATATTGTTTTCTTATTTAAGTTAAAGTTTTGTTTAAAATAATTGTATTTAGTTAATATTAGGATTATGTTTAAAAAAAAACGCCCTACGCCTTAACGGCCTATTGTGCGTAAAAATGAAATATAATATTGTTTTCTTTTACACTTCTTGCACTGTGGTGTTGCTTCCCATCCTGTTGTTTGTAAAACTGGTGTTAAATAGTTAACTGCTTTATCTACATCTTAGTTTTCTTTTATCCTAATGCCTAGTCTAATCTTTGTATTTACATAAGTTTGGAAAACATCCCAGTTTGTTTCTTTAGTCGTAAGTTTAGGTGGTAATATTCTCCATATTATGTGTGTACTTCAAGTTATTATTATTGTACCGTGATCTGATCTGATCTGTAAATCGATGTTTTACTCTATTGCACTATGGATGTCAGCTATTTCTTTTGTTACAGCAAAATCTAACAAATCTGGTATTTTTTTGGGTTCCTTAGGCCAGTATGTGGGTTCTCCCGTTGATAAGTATCTTAAGATATTTTGTTGAATGATTTTTATGAATGCTTGACCTTTAGGCGTGATTATTCTGGAACCCCATATGATGTGTTCTCCTAGTACTATGAATTTGGATCCAAGAATTTGTATGAAATCATGATACTCTTCGCTTGAAATGGAATGTCTAGGTGGGCTGTAGACTGATGATACACTGACAGAGGTATTTGTTTCGATTTTAATGATTGCTGCTTGAATTTTTTCCGTAATATAAGGTTTAATTTATGATTTAATAACGGCAGAGCCTGCATGTTCGCCTCCGTCTGGATGGTTTGCATAATACACAGTATAGAAAGGTATCTTAATAACCGTTCTTTGGGTGGCATGGCTTTCAGATAATAACAAACTGTCTATATTATACATTTTTAAAAACAGTGGTATCTTCAGTAAATAGTTTTAAATGCCATTAGCATTCTAACGATGCAATTCGTAATCACTTGAAATCTGTTTTGCTATTTTGTTAATGACTGTAGTTAACATAATTAAAATCATGCTATTTTGGTTTAAGAGTTAAGAGAACATAATTTTGATATCGTTTAGAAAATTTGATAGTTTATTTGCATAATCATTGTTGTTTTTTTGTTATCTACCCTTATGTTTGAAAGGTCAGCATCTCTATAACTGATTCTGTTGAAATTATGAGCAGGATGTTGTTACATGGGGAGTGTTGACAGGATTGTGAGTGGTGATTTGTTTTGATTTTGATTTTGATTTCCGCTTTTATTTCATCTATCGGAAAGGAGTGATGTAGATATCGAATAACTGCTCTGTATGCTCTCTCTTCCTTAGGTTGGTATGTATGGTGACGATTTTTTTCTCTCATTTGTGATGTATTAGTTTTCTGTATTATTCAGGTGTCTTTGGTAAAATTTTTAGTGTGTTGTTTGTTAAGTCTTTAGTAAAGTAAGTTTCTACTTCTACTGTTTGGGCTAAATTATTTATCATTTTGCTATAGTCATTCACGCCATATAAAAAGATTGCAGGGGGTTCTGATATTGATGGATTTTTATTTGTATCATTTACGGAATTTTTCTGTGGAAGTGTATGAAACCTATTTAAGAGTGTAATTAGAGCTTCTTCTTCTTTTGAATCTTGACGTTTAAACCCTTTTCTTTTTGATCTTACTGTTTCCCATGGGTGTCTATTATTTTGAGAGTCCTTATGTTCTATATTTAATATCGAATCATATTTATTTTGTGTTTTGGATTGATTTTTTAAGTTTAAGTTAGCTTGAAAGTTTGATGTAGGATGAGGAAAGTTGGTTTGCTGGGCAAGGATTGGCTATACCTGATATTGTTTTTGATCATTATCAAAAG
Source organism: Diabrotica balteata (assembly GCA_918026665.1). Taxonomy (NCBI): domain Eukaryota; kingdom Metazoa; phylum Arthropoda; class Insecta; order Coleoptera; family Chrysomelidae; genus Diabrotica; species Diabrotica balteata. The sequence continues at coordinate 3,743,408 of CAKJVB030000002.1, forward strand.
GTATCATTTGGTTTACTGTTGGTTGATTTGAGCACAATGGTGAAGTTTGAGTATTTATTTGACTTAATACGGGTGTATTAGGTTTGGGTGGTCGTTCAGTATTACAGTTGGGACTTAAACTGTAGCGTACTGAAAATCACTTGATCCTGGACCGTTCCCTGTTGAAAACATTTTCACTTCACTTGGAGCTCACTTTTATTTTATATTGGCTGGATAAATGAAAATTTATTTATTTAACAATAATCAATTTAAAATAAACAAATCGCGAGAAGATTAATCATTAGTTAGCAAATCTTTAGAAAACCGCCAAAAATAAATATTTTTTCGAGAGAAGCCCACTTCACACAAACCCACAAACTTCACATTAAGTTTGACAGTTTTTTTGATAATTAAAACCATAGATCATATCACATAAAAAACTAATTAAAGATTTTGCGTACAATATTTTTAGTTTAAGCATATTTATCAAATATATCCATATTTTGTATATATCTTTGTATTTAAATATATGATATCTTTTTGTAGTAATGACTTTCAATAATAATTTTTAAATTAATTGAAAAAATTATATGAATCCTCCTTACATAACTTAGTAACTGGTGGGGGGAGGCAGTTTTTTATAAAACCTTCGGATTTACATATTTTTTCCTATTCTTAAAGAGATGTGTTTTATATTTCTGCCACTTGTCTTTAGATATCGAAGTACCAGAATATTCCATTTTCCGTTTCACTATTTGGTCAATACCCTACTTTAAAACATAATTTTTGTGCCGATTTATAATTGATACTCTCTCTATTATTACCAACTTATTCTGACATAATATTTCTTTCTCCAACAATTCACTGAAATAATTCTGCTTTTTTATAAATAGTTATAAACAATTTTTTAGTCAAAAAAAAATTAAAAACGAGGAAGAATAAACAACCAATGTTGGTCGACTCTTTAACAAAAGACAGCTGTCAAAAGTAAAACAAGAAATCGGCAGGTATTGATGACATTATTGTAGGACTAATTAAATATTTAGTTTAGTTGTAAAGATTGGCTACTGGCATTCTTTAATAACTGCCAAGTTACTGGCCATCTCTATAGCATATATAGAAAAGCCAAGGTAATTGCTATTTTAAAACCAAAAAACACGAAATAATCTCACAACTTTAAAAGCTATGAAAGAACTTCGCTTATCACCAGTAATAAACTACTTCTTATCCTACAACAGGCCGATTTTCACAAGGAAAAAACAACTACCACACAAATATAATACCTCACTCGGCTAACAAAACGGTCAGTACTGGAGTGATGCAAACCTGCATCGATTCAAAAACCTAATGGTTGGACAAGAATATTAGGCGAGGATATAATTGGCCCCTTGGTTATACCAGGCAACTTAAGTGGCGACATTTGTCTCAATATGCTGAAAAACCTTTAATTGTGCATAACTTGAGGACCAAAGACACGATCAAGGCAACCTAGCTCTAGACGAAGATTTGCTGCACTTCCAGCAATATGAAGCAGTTACTCACTATGCTGCTTCAGTTAGGCACTGGTTAGTTACTAATAATCCGAACGAATGGATTGAAAGGGGAGGTCCTATTGAGTGGCCACCGAGGTCACTAGATTTACACTTACCGATACCTGACTTTTTTCTATGCAGTTACCTTAAGTCAGTTGTTTATCAAACTTAACCTGCGTCATTTGGGGAATTGCGAGAAAGAATTACGCAAGCATGTCGCTTTATTACTAGAACAACATTTGCCAAAGTTCGTGAAGGATTTGAAAATAGGCTGTATAGTTGTAGTTCAATAAAAGCCAACCCCCTCTGTGGCTCAGTGGTAAGAGCGCCTTCCTTTAAACCTAAAGGTCGTGAGTTCGAATCTCATCTGGGTGGATAAATTTTGGGCGTTTATTAAAAATTAATGAATAAAAATAATTTCTATCCTTGTGCGATCGGTACTCACCGGAGGGACCGCAGATGTTCGGATACAATTAGCGTCTCTTAGCAAAGACAATGACGTCGACTTTGCTAGTCTGTCTGACTGTACCATGCCAATGATCTTAGTTGTCGAGGCATTAACTCAATAATATTAAAAAAATAAAAACCAAGCCAAAGTTGCACAATTATTGCTTCACCCTGTATAAATATTATTTATACCATTGAATAGCATTTTTTATAGTCTTTTTAATGATGTATCACAAGTAGTGGTTTGCAATTTAAACATTTTAGGTTGTGGTGGGTGGGACCTGGGGGAGGGGGCTGATGGGGGTGAGTTTTCTTTAATGTCATTTTAGTTCCACCTTACTATCCTAGCAATGGTTTCAAGCATTTTTCTATATCAGCTTTTGTTCGTGAGATATAGCCCATTGTATGTTTTAAAATTGACACTCTGTATATACGACATTGAGAAAACTTAGATGTTCCATTGCATATTTTTTTGTCATTTTTTGTTGAAAGTAGCAACCATATAAAAGGACATAAACCCAAAATAGTTTGTAAATATTTAAAAAAATATTCTGGGTCTCAGGAGGCTATATCGGACTTTATTTTCATTTATAAATTAATACATCCTCGTAAATTATTATTTAAGCGAAAATCATCTTCCTTTACTTATTTCCTTGTAAATATATAAATGTTTAATGCAAAACACTACCATTAATGTTTTTACGAATCGAAAACCTTGTCTTCGGTACAGTTGCCCGGACCCAAGGCAACTCGATGGCCCCCACCGGACAACACTTTCATCTCCATCTCACAATTAAGTAAAGGAAAGCCTAAGATTGTGGCTGGTTAACCACGATGTGGTTTTGCAAATAAACAGTGTGATATTTGGTGCGTCTATCGCGATTTTTTTTTTCGGGGACCGCCTGTCGTACGTACGTTGTGGTTGGTGTGATTGATGGTTTTGTGCAAACTAGTAAAGGTGAGTCATTGGATCGAAAAGTGGGTTAAGATATCAATTAGTTAAAATTAGTTTCCGTGAACTCTTGTTTATAAACATAGTCGTATTGGAGTTTTGGAAATTAAATAAACGCGAACTACAACAATTTAAATATATAATAAATTTAAATATATATACAAACTAGTATTGTATTATTTTTTGTTCATTCTTATTTTATTATCTAATATGAGAAGTCCAATTTTATTGTTAATAGAGTTTATGATTGATATACATAAACTATTTGAAGTATGATTCCAATTTTGAATTTTAATTGATGGAAAAATTCTGAAAACATCTCGAATATATCTGTCTATCTATCTATAGCCCCGTCCAATTTAATTTATGAATACAGATCTCCCTTATTCGTCTCGAATATTCAAATTTGGTAAATCTATTTATTTGGATACGTATATAGTAGAGGACCATTTATATTTTATTCTTTGTTAATAAAATCAAATTAAATTAACTTTTATCAGGTTGATTTATCAGTCATCATCATGGCTGCAAAAAACTATAGTTAGGAATAATATTCTATAACGAGGATTGTCTTTTTAGTTTTGAATATAACCATAAATACAAAAAATATATAGACTTAAAGAACTTTATTGCTTTTCAAAATATATCCCACCAAGATCGATACACTTTAGCGTATGTTCAAATTAATTTTGTAAAACAGATATTCCAGTCCTCAGTTGACATTAATGGTTTCTTATGGCGACTGGAATTGTTGCACATGCATTAAATTATTGATCTTTGGTAGCGTAAACAAGTCGTTAAAACTAAGGTCGGGGCTATATGGTGGATGATTTAACAATTCTATGTTTTGAAGCTCCAGAAACTCTATTGTCTTTTGGGCAGTGTGAGCACTTACATTGTCTCGATGTAGGATGATTTGTGGCTGTGTGTTGCTGTGTTGGAGTTTTGATAACTTCTGGTAAACAAACGGTTATATACCAATAAGAAGTAACCGTAGAAAATAAAGAAGTAATATTACATTTGTGTCGGAAGGTTTGATTGATGGCATCTTTTAAGAGGCTATATTCAAAACTAAAAAGACAAACCTCGCACACTGTGAAACTGTCAAATGGAATAAATTCGATAATTAATAAATGAAGGCGTGTTCAAAAACCACTTAGAGAAGTCGATTGATATTTTTAGTTGCGCGTCTTTGCAATAAAAACTTTTTACACAGGGTGTGTCGTGTAAGTAGTCAATACCAACTTTCTTATTTCAAATACAACACTGTATTTCAAATACAACACTATAGCTATCTTAAACTGTTTTGTAAATTTTAAGTGTTTTTCGAATTATTGAAAAGAATTGCTACAAGATACTCAATGATTGTTTTTCATGTAGGTCTTAATAATGACAAATTAAACTAAAACTATTTCAACGTTCCCTTATACTGACATGAAATAACAAAAATGTTTTTTATAATAGTTTTGTTTATTTTAGTCTACAACGCCTGATAGTTGTAAGAGTCCATGTATGCGAGGAGGGGTATAGATTATACAATATTTAACATTTTCAAATTTTATTAAATTCTATAATAGGATTTTACTAGCGGACCAACTCGACATCGAGTTTTTTAAATGAAATTGTTATTTTGCGAGAAAAATTAAGAGATCAATACAAACAATATAAGCAAGAATATACATAATATTCATCAATAATAATGCAAGTAAAAAGTGTATTAAATATCACGAAATATTTCGTCAAAAACAATGTTTTTTGTTACAATGTCTCCATTTTCTGAAAACTTTTGCTTGGTACCGGGAGTTATGTAACTTTTACTTTTACTTTTTACTTTTTAATAAAAACGAAACCGGAAGTCGACCTCAAAACCGGAATGCAATGTTTAGTTCATCAAATGTCGACATGGATATCATTTAGGAGTTAATTTTGCATGCTGATCACGAATCCGGTGTCAGATTTGCTCTATCTTGACGTTTTATGCGCGTTTCGGGTCACTTCCGGTATCGGATCGAATCGGATCGCCACCAGAAGTACATATTTAGATTCGTCTCGACGAGACCTTTCGATCCATATATACATTGTGGGGTCTAAAACTTTAAGTAAATTTTAACTTCTGGTCATCTCCAAACCGGAAGTGAATTTTTGTACCAAAAGTATATCTTAACAATCTCATTCGTAATACTAATAATATTCCGAAAAAATATTTTAATTATCTAATATGGTTTTTGAGTAAAGTCGTGGACAAAAAAAGGGCTTAGCGTTTTAGTATATAAGATGTACTTTCGAATGTACAGAAAATTGTTATAATAATAAGTAAATAAACTAATTACTGTTAAACTGGGAATAAGCCACAATTAAAGATAAAAATACGTTTATTGACGTTTCAAATTCCACTTCGGAAATCGTTCTCAAAATACAAACAGTAAATTAAACAAATTTTGTTTTTTGTTACATAGTGAAAAATTCTTCTAATAATTTAATTTTATCTGACTTATTTATATTGACAATTCAGACATACATTATGCATTTTAAAGTAGACGACTTTAAAATGATATTGCCAATATTGTTGAGTTGCGCTCCTGGGACGACTTTACTTATAAGATAGTTATGAAATCAACTTTAACTTGAGAATATCCGTCAGAAAAAAATCATAGCATGTAATTCGTCTTTAAAAAGACAAACACATGACATGATGGCAGTAAAATTCTCCTGTTAGTCATTCCATAGTAAATTATGAGGGAAAAACCAGGAAAAAAACCTCATAATACGATCCCGACATTGTAAGTATTTGTTCGTGAATTTAGTTTACCTTCAACAAACATCAAAATTCTGATTTTATATGTTACGTTATTTAAAAAACATAAATGATGTATCCTCTATATGTTACTGACTTACTAATACTGGTATTTTCTTATTAATAACTTCCTCTTTCAATATTGGTAACCAGATCCTACTACATTCTGCCGAGGAATTTGCGACACAATTGGCCTCATTTAGCATAATTAGAGCCGCTTCTTTGATTTTTCTTTTTTTACCATCCGTTTCTTTTAGGACTACATTTGAATTATTCCATTGAACCCTATGTTCATTATCCCATGCGTGTTTACAGATTTGAGATCTATCAAATTCTCTATTTTTAATATAAGATTGATGTTCACTTATTCTAACATTTAATGGCCTTGATGATTCACCTAAATAAAACTGATTGCTTTCACAAGGTATTTTATAAATGCAATTTTTTGTCCTTTCTTGTTCATTGTTAGGTTTGGTTTTGGACAAAATAGATCTCAACGTGTTTGTTGTTTTGAATGTTGTTGAAATGTTGAATTTATTTCCTATCCTTTTAAGTTTTTCTGATAATCCTTTTATGTACGGTATTGTTATTTTCCTCATATTATTCCTTGTATATGCTGTAGGATCTAGGTGTAAAGAACGAATTTTCGTTAGAACAAGGAAGGAAGAAAACATTTGGAGGAGAAACATTTGTTAATATCTGTTTTATTAAAAAATGATTATCCTTTATCGTTTATAAATAAAGAATTTTCAACAATCGATCGAATAGAACAGAACAACTTAGAACGAGATCCTACAGCATACACAAGGAATAATATGAGGAAAATAACAATACCGTACATAAAAGGATTATCAGAAAAACTTAAAAGGATAGGAAATAAATTCAACATTTCAACAACATTCAAAACAACAAACACGTTGAGATCTATTTTGTCCAAAACCAAACCTAACAATGAACAAGAAAGGACAAAAAATTGCATTTATAAAATACCTTGTGAAAGCAATCAGTTTTATTTAGGTGAATCATCAAGGCCATTAAATGTTAGAATAAGTGAACATCAATCTTATATTAAAAATAGAGAATTTGATAGATCTCAAATCTGTAAACACGCATGGGATAATGAACATAGGGTTCAATGGAATAATTCAAATGTAGTCCTAAAAGAAACGGATGGTAAAAAAAGAAAAATCAAAGAAGCGGCTCTAATTATGCTAAATGAGGCCAATTGTGTCGCAAATTCCTCGGCAGAATGTAGTAGGATCTGGTTACCAACACTGAAAGAGGAAGTTATTAATAAGAAAATACCAGTATTAGTAAGTCAGTAACATATAGAGGATACATCATTTTTGTTTTTTAAATAACGTAACATATAAAATCAGAATTTTGATATTTGTTGAAGGTAAACTAAATTCACGAACAAATACTTACAATGTCGGGATAGTATTATGAGGTTTTTTTCCTGGTTTTTCCCTCATAATTTACTATGGAATCACTAACAGGAGAATTTTACTGTCATCATGTCATGTGTTTGTCTTTTTATAGACGAATTACGTGCTATGATTTTTTTCTGACGGATATTCTCAAGATTCATGTAATCGAATGAACTATCTTATAAGTAAAGTCGTCACAGGAGCGCAACTCAACAATATTGGCAATATCATTTTAAAGTCGTCTACTTTAAAATGCATAATGTATGTCTGAATTGTCAATATAAATGAGTCAGATAAAATTAATTAGAAAAATTTTTCACTATGTAACAAAAAACAAAATTTGTTTAATTTACTGTTTGTAAGAACGATTTCCGAAGTGGAAATTGAAACGTCAATAAACGTATTTTTATCTTTAATTGTGGCTTATTCCCAGTTTAACAGTAATTAATTTACAATGCCACAAGAAAATAGCTTCAAAACAATATAAATAAATAAACTTTGTAAATCGATGATTATAAAAAAAATCGTAAAATAAAAGAAAATAATAAACAAATATTAAAATTACTTTATTTAGTTTTAAAAATATTATTTGAAATTAAAAAAAAAAACTAGTATGAAGTTTCGCGCTGGTATACCGTGTATTTACTGATATGAAATAACAAAAATACTTTTCATAATAGTTTTGTTTATTTTAAACTAAAACGCTTGACCTTAGCAAACTTTTCTTTAAACATGACAGTAGTTGTCACTCGTTTAAACATGACAGTTGTGAATTTCGTTAATTTTATATCAATCCAATGGCTTATTTAAGAGAAATGAACAAAATATCAATTTAATAGATGATTGGTTATGCAGACTACATACCAACATAAAGGGATGTTGCTCACTTATTTCATGAAACATGTCCAGGTTAAGATGTAATGTAGATAAAAAAAGTAGCTGCGAACACAATAGGTGATGATGCCAAATTGAATATTGTGCTTTGAGTTTGAGAAAAACCCACATACTAGTCGAAAAACAGCCCCAATGTTTGATGTTAGCCATTCATCAATTACCTATTCAAACATCCATTATTACCTAAAACAAAATAAAATCCATTCCTATAAGATGATATTAACTTAGGAACTCATGGAAGGTGGCTTTGATATAAGAACGTATTTTTGTGAACAAATGATGGCAATGTTAGATACCAATGATTTTATTAGAACACGTTTTGTTTTTTTATATGCGCACCTTTTCCGTTCACAGGCATGATAATCATCAGACTTGCCACTATTGGTCTAGGGAAAATCCTCACTGCCTGACACAAGAACATACACTCTTTTTTATTACCGGCAATTTGAATGGCGTTGATTATTTAGTATTCCTAAAAAATAATGTCATACCAACTTAGGCAAACTTATATCTTGATTGAGCAAACTCAAAAGTTCCAGGACATACGATATATACCATTTTTTAAGTAAAACACTTGCACGTCACGATTTATACAAAGTGACGTCACTTATATTTAAAATTTCCAGAACATCAACCTTAGAGTTCAAATTTTCATAACACAGCTAATAATACGAAAGCCATACAGAACTGCTCGATCTTTCAAAGGCGTCAACATGGTGTAATGATCATAAAAATGTAATCATCATTATATTGGAAATTTTAGAATGATATTGATTAAATAACCAAAAACATTTGTTATTATTAATAATATAAATTTTATGAAATAACTCTTAAATAAGTCTAATATTGCACAAAATAATAATTTTAATTAAATATATTAGACAACTGTACGCAACTAATGCGGAAATACTTCAAATTTTATTGACAGTTCAGCTCGTGGCAAAGGTGTATAAAGTGTTGCCGCTTTTTTAGAGTAGGAATTTTGTTTATGTTTTAATTTCTTACACAATTTGGTCGTAATTTATTATGTATTATTAAATTGAATTTATAAATACATATTAAATTCAAATTAATACCTTTAAAAACTAATTATTGTTGTGTATTGTGATTGTGCTAAGCCAAAACAAATAAATAGTATGTAGAAAGCTGATAAGCTTTCATATAAGATAGATTATTTTGAACAAGAAATAATGGCGGGACGTTTTTACTATTAAAGCCCTTAAAGAAGTAAGTTTAAAATTTAGAATATATAATTTTGTACTAAAATGATTTCTTTAAAATGTGTTGCAGTAGTCTTAAAACTAAGTGTATTTACTGTTAATATAATAGTTTAACAAATAGTTGAAATTTTAAAAATTTCTCCCGTTACCAACTATTTTGATGTTTTGGCAATGCTGTCGGGTTCTGACGACGTAAATCTTGAATGACGTGCAAGCTTTTTTATTTAAAAAATGCTATACTTTCAGCCAAATGAAGCACCACCCTAGAAGCGAATTAATTATCGGCAGTACCTTAACCAAATATTACCAAATCGGTTAAGAGGAAGGCGAGGATCGATGGAATGGCCAGCACGATCTCCTTATATGACGCCAATAGACTTCTTGTATGGATATCTGCTAAAAATTGATATAAGGATAAGCCACGGGTACTCAAAAATTTTGTTTATAGAATTTGTTAATAAATTGAAAAAAAAATATGATTTGTGCACAGTGTTAGTAGCTCCATAATATACTCCAGTCGTTATAGACGAAAATACCACTCAACCTCTAAAAATCATACGAACAAGCTAAATTTTGCTGAAAATATTAATTTCCCAAATTCCCAATTTAAGTTCCCAAAAAACATGCACACAAGTTTACCACTTTTATTCTCGAACTTCTAACTAAAACCCCCTCGCAGGGTGGAAAAAACGCAAAAAAATATATTTATTAAGAATCTGTATATCGTAGAAAAAACTAATTCAAATAAAAAATGTGCTGAGATAATTTTAAACAACAATATCTATAAGCATTTTTTGTGTAGAATGAACCATTGGCTTAGAAACAACGCTTGAAGCGATGGGTGATTTTGTATGAGTGATAATGAAATAATTACGCGCGCGAAATTTACGTTCAATAAAATTTGTATCAGCTCGACGGTAAAAATTCGATATCTTTTGATCAGACTGTCGTTTTAAACGTGACGAATTTTCCTTTTATATGAAGTATATATGAGTAAACTCAGATTTCATACAGGTATAAAATAAATAAATGTTGCGCGATTTTTGTCGACTTTATGATTCTCACGATATTAATATAATCCATCCGTTTTATTGACTGGCTACTAAGAAATTTCGATGACAAGAGCATAATCTTTAAAACTTATACCATGAAATTTTAGTTTTGAGTTTTGGCAACAAATGTGAGGCATTTAAAATAAGTTTAAAAAACGCTAGATTTAAACTTACACATAACAAATGATCTAAAACATTTATGACGATTTTTAATTACACGAGTATGGTTTTTAAAATAACAAAACTTGTGCAATAAACTACACCCAAAACCGTCTTCTTAAATGTATTTGCCGTGACGTGTAATCATTTGTAATCTAAAACATTAAATTCTGCGTTTTTTATTCATATTTCAAATGCCTCGTATTTGTTACCACATCTCAAAACTGAAATTTCATGTCGTGGTTATTAAAGATTGATTCTTAAAATGGAAATCTTACTACAACTGGTCAATAAAAGTGATCAATTAATCGCACGATAATCAGAAAATGGCACAAATCGCGAAACATTAAAATATAAGAAACACCTTTAAAAAACTAATATTGCCGGCAAAATACAAAAACTTTATACGAAAGCTGCACTCTTTGCATTTAAAACGCATTTTTGTCGATAAGACATTTGGATCAAAAGATATCGAATTTTTATCATTGAGCTGACATAAATTTTATTAAACATTGATTTCGCGCGAGTAACTGACATACAAAATCGACGGTCGCTTCAAGCGTTGTTTCTTAGATAACGGTTCTTTTTAGACAAAAAATCCTTATAAACATTTTTGTTTAAAATTATCTCAGCTACTTTTTTTGTATTTGAAACATCATTTCTACGGTGTATTCTTGGTATATTGTTTTTTTTTTCGTTTTTACCCCAGCAGAGTGTGGTTTTAGAGGGAAGCAGGAGGTAAAATTTGTAAATATTTTTACATATTTTTGGGGTTTTACAATTAATACGCTCAGCAAAATATAGCTTGTTTTTTTAAAACCCCCTCGCATGAGGTTCAAAACACAAAAAAAAAACGATTTTCCAGGAATCTGTACACCGTAGAAAAAAATGTGCCAAATAAAAAATGTAGCTGAGATAAATTTAAACAACAATGTTAAAAAGCGTTTTTTGTGTAGAAGGAACCATTCTATTAGAAACAACGCTTGAAGTGATCGGTGATTTTAAATGTTATTTATGCACGCGAAATCAAAATGTTCAATAAAATTTGTATCAGCTCGACGGTAAAAATTCGATATCTTTTGATCAGACTGTCGTTTTAAACGTGACGAATTTTCCTTTTATATGAAGTATATATGAGTAAACTCAGATTTCATACAGGTATAAAATAAATAAATGTTGCGCGATTTTTGTCGACTTTATGATTCTCACGATATTAATATAATCCATCCGTTTTATTGACTGGCTACTAAGAAATTTCGATGACAAGAGCATAATCTTTAAAACTTATACCATGAAATTTTAGTTTTGAGTTTTGGCAACAAATGTGAGGCATTTAAAATAAGTTTAAAAAACGCTAGATTTAAACTTACACATAACAAATGATCTAAAACATTTATGACGATTTTTAATTACACGAGTATGGTTTTTAAAATAACAAAACTTGTGCAATAAACTACACCCAAAACCGTCTTCTTAAATGTATTTGCCGTGACGTGTAATCATTTGTAATCTAAAACATTAAATTCTGCGTTTTTTATTCATATTTCAAATGCCTCGTATTTGTTACCACATCTCAAAACTGAAATTTCATGTCGTGGTTATTAAAGATTGATTCTTAAAATGGAAATCTTACTACAACTGGTCAATAAAAGTGATCAATTAATCGCACGATAATCAGAAAATGGCACAAATCGCGAAACATTAAAATATAAGAAACACCTTTAAAAAACTAATATTGCCGGCAAAATACAAAAACTTTATACGAAAGCTGCACTCTTTGCATTTAAAACGCATTTTTGTCGATAAGACATTTGGATCAAAAGATATCGAATTTTTATCATTGAGCTGACATAAATTTTATTAAACATTGATTTCGCGCGAGTAACTGACATACAAAATCGACGGTCGCTTCAAGCGTTGTTTCTTAGATAACGGTTCTTTTTAGACAAAAAATCCTTATAAACATTTTTGTTTAAAATTATCTCAGCTACTTTTTTTGTATTTGAAACATCATTTCTACGGTGTATTCTTGGTATATTGTTTTTTTTTTCGTTTTTACCCCAGCAGAGTGTGGTTTTAGAGGGAAGCAGGAGGTAAAATTTGTAAATATTTTTACATATTTTTGGGGTTTTACAATTAATACGCTCAGCAAAATATAGCTTGTTTTTTTAAAACCCCCTCGCATGAGGTTCAAAACACAAAAAAAAAACGATTTTCCAGGAATCTGTACACCGTAGAAAAAAATGTGCCAAATAAAAAATGTAGCTGAGATAAATTTAAACAACAATGTTAAAAAGCATTTTTTGTGTAGAAGGAACCATTCTATTAGAAACAACGCTTGAAGTGATCGGTGATTTTAAATGTTATTTATGCACGCGAAATCAAAATGTTCAATAAAATTTGTATCAGCTCGACGGTAAATATTCGATATCTTTTGATCCAAATCTATCGACAAAAATCAAATTGGTCTGAAAGTGTGAGAATTTGCTAAATTCAACTTAAGAGATGTGTTACTGGAGATATGTTACCGACTATGCCTTATTTTAAAGATTTCGGATCAAAAAATTAATTTTATAAATTTTAGAATACACTTTTTTAAAGTTTTTTTAATTATTGAAAAGACAAAATTTTGTAGATTTATTTCAAATACTTTTTCAATGGTAAATAAAATCTCGAAAGTATTCCATTTTTCTATTAACTAATAAAAACATCGAATTATCCACAAGAAACATGTAAGTTTTCTTTCTATAGATATGTATTAATTAAAAAACTTGGAGATGTTGTATTATTCAAACGAAAACAACAGGATAACCCAGAAAAACTTATTGCTCTAGACTAGACACTCTAGATGTCTGGTAGGAAGGGACAAAGTTTTATACAAACGGTTCTTTTCACTTGCTCTGGACATGATGTCACTCTTGATACTCCTCCTATGCTTCTGGTCCTTAGCCTTAAACGTCAGAAACGCTTGGAAAACACAAAAACTTTGTATGCTTACGTTTGTGTATCTAATTTTTTACGCAATAAATAGGAATTAAGTAATTTTTAAAATTCACTATCAAGGTCATAGTAACGCTTTGACGACAAAACACAATAAAATTTAATTAAATGGATAATAATATTACAATTACAACTCTATTTCAAACATTATTGTCTTAAGGGAAATGGCATCGCGATGATAATTGGAAGTCGTAAATACTAGTGTAATAATAATATCCCGTTAGCTACACGATGTAACATATAAAAACATACTACAAAGACAAATAAATGTAAGCATGTAGAATATAGGCGATGAGAAATTTACTTAAATTTTCAAAACAAAAACGGCAAAAACTGTTATTAAACAAGCAAAACAAAGACTAAATACCTATAAAATCTATGGTTTATACTTTTTTGCTAGCTAATAAGCTATGAAGTGTTTAAAATTTAAGTTTTCTTAAGAACAATAAAAACATTTAAATTATTTTTTTTAAACCCTTATTTTTGAAACTAGTATTTTGAACTAGTCACTAATTACGACTGTATGCAAATTTTGAACAGCCATATTCTAACCAATTTTTATCTAACTAAAAAACAAACAAATTTAAATCTTAAGGAAAGCAAAACCTATATTTTTTTATTCTTTAAGATCTTTTCTATCACTAATACTTTATGCATTTTTTTTAATTCCAAATATTTTCGGTTACTTTGACAATCATTTTTTTAAAATCAAGCCCTTTGATTTAATCAAACCTACAGATCGTATAAATAATATATACATAAAGTAAAATGTAAAGCTGTAGTGATTAAGTTCATTTGTGGTGCTAATTAGGGTGATTTTCACGATTTTTTTTATTAAAAAAAAGACCAACTTTATTTTGAGCGTAACTAGCTTAGGTTTTATGCTAGAACCTTTTTTAAAAAACAAAACAAAGCTTTTTTGAAAACTTTTGATATTTTTTTCCGAGTTTTTCCCGAATACAAAATACTTTCTTTTTGAGGTATTTGTTACAAACTATCTAAAAATGTATTTTTTTGAGAAATGAATATTTTCACTCGAAGATAACTTAAAAAGGTATTGACTTGTTGTCAATTTCTTCACTTTCGGATCTTATTATTATTTTGAAGTTACGTTTTATTCACACCCGAGAACTAGTGGCTTTCACCACCCGATTAAAAGCAAACGTCAGCGATAAATTAAGCTCGCAGTGATACCTTCAATTTTTATATCAAGAATATCTCTTCAGATGACATTCTATATAAAGAGCAACTAAAAAATTTCAAGAATCCGACACTACCAACTTCTCTAAAAAGAAAACATGATAGAGCCTGAAAAATCTAATGTATTTTCAGAATGTTTAGAAAATATATTTACTCCAAATTCAGGTCAAAACATAAATGATGATGTAGTTAACGAATATCTAGATCCACCCTGGCAACTATCACCTGCAATAAAAGCATTCTTCCCATTCGAGGTTCGCAGAATGAATACCAACTCTCACAAAGCCCCAGGATGCGATTTAATCGATGTGAGAATATTAAAACATCTACCCAGGACAGCAGTCCTTATGCTTACTATTGTCTCAGTATTTCTCGATATTCTGCAGATTCTTGATAATGTCTGGCACAATGGTTTGCTATATAAATTAAAATCTTTACTGCCTAGCGATATGTACCCCATTCTAAAGTCCTCTATTAATGAATGTTCGTTTCAAGTAAAAATCAATAATGATTTCTAAACCTATTACTTAATCTAATCCGGAGTTCTTCAGAAAAGTGTCCTCGGTCCATTTCTGTAAGATTCTGATAATACAGCGGTTTTAGTTTTAATCAAAGCCTTCAAACACATAAATTTTGCAGACCTTCCAATCTAAACATTCCGTGTGATAGCTAACGTCCCTTGGTATGTGAGCAATGCAACTATCTACATTGACCTAATAAGTACCAACTGTAAAAGTTGGTTGACGTGAAGTCATATCACTTCACGTCAACAAGGCGAAAATTCTTAATTCTACGCACCACAGCAACGCAACCACCAAACAATCAATGAATTATATCAGCCACTAATGGAGGAACGAAGACGGAAGAGGACCTAGCCAGAAGACCTGGTTTCCTGGTTACATAGGTGAAAATGGAAAACTGTCGTTAGACGGTACCCAAATCAAGTCAATATTGTCATCAAATTGACTAATTACTTAATGTACTGTTTATGAGTAGATTGTATATATGCATTTAAAATTAAAAAATAAAATAAAAGTAGCCTTGGTCTCCAGTCCAAAAGTAATGCCGAGGGTAAGTGAAACCTAGGTCCAAATTTTCAAGCAAATCCTTCGTAACGAGGAAAATTCAACTCCAAAACGTATATCCATTCATCCATTTTGTATATCGGTATAACCCAGGGATAGGCAACTTTTTGAGCTGAAAGAGCCAAAAATTACAATTTACAAAATTTTAAAGTTTTTAAAGAGCCATAATTTGTTTTTGTTAACAATAAATAGTACTCGCATAAAGTTGTTTGATATAAAAAAAAATACATTTCATTTATTGAAGTAAAAAATTAAAAAACTAAATATTCACTTATTATAACACTAACTTGCACTTTAATAACAAACAGTTGAGCAAGTAATCTCAATGGCAGCGTTGGCTTTCCATGGTTTTAGAAAGTTTGGATAAATCTGGCTCATAGCTTGTTGTTTTAATTTTCAAACACAATAATAAATTTTTATTTGTTAGTTGGCTTCTTAGTTTACTTTTATTTATATTCATGTAAGAGAACGCATGCTCGCAAGAATATGTCGATACGAAGATAGTTAGTACTCCAAATGCCAATCTTGAAGACTATTTCATGCGTTGAATATAAGTCCCTCAATTCGCGGCAGTTCTTTCAAAGCTATCCACTTTTTTGCGTTACGTACATTCATTTCTGGACTTTCAACTGTTCCAACTTGCTTTTCAATTCTGTAAATTTTCCACTCTACAAAACTTTACTTTTTTAATCGAGCAATTGCATTTCTTGCTATTATATCCAGTAAGCATTCTAAATAGATCAACGTGAATTTCGTTACTATTTGTGTTGAGAGGATTTACTATGAATTCTAAAGTAGTTTTGTTGGTTTTGAATTGTTCAAATCTGTCGGCAAATTCATTTTTAATTTTTTTTTGTAACTGTGCTGAAGTAATTCGTGTCAACAGTTGCACCGGTTTTATCGCAATATTGCTTTAGAAATTAAAAATAAAGTAATTTTCCGCTCTAAATACCTTTTGCAAAAAGAATTAATTTTTCTTCAAAACAAACCAATTCTTCCACCACAACAGGCTGGGTTTCCCTTTCCTTGCAGTTTTAGATTCAGCTCATTTAATTTCAACCATTTGTCGTTCCCTAATTTAGGGTGATTGATGCATTTTTCATTTATAAATGTATTTATTTCATTCAAGCACAAAACAAAACGTTTCAACACCTTAACTTTGGAAAGTCATCGCACTTTATTATGAAGAGGGAGGTTGGAATACTCGGCCTTTATTTCGTTTAAGAATTCTTTAAACTGACGATGGTAGAGTGCTTTTGACAATTTGCTATTAACAATATTGATCACCAAATTCATGACTTCAACTATTTTGGCTGGAATTGTTTGGGCACAAAGCGATTGTTGGTGTATTATGCAGTGAAACGTAAGAATTTTTCTTTTCTTCTTTGGAACCTTGGAAAGAATTATACCTGACAAAAAGGGAAACTGGTGCCGTGTCTTTTACATCGCAAGACTCATCTATAGCAAGTGATAAGGCGGAAGAAAGTTGAATATCTTCCACCTGCAAATATGTTACATTTGAAGACATTTTATATTCTATCTTGTACTGTTTTAGCGAATAGTGGCAAATCTTTGATTTTATTTAAGATTTCTAGTTTGTTTTTGAAATCAGTAAACAGTTCTTCAGATACACTTATGAAGCAGGCTTTGATATACTTACCACCTGTGAATGGTTTGCCTTTTTTCGCAATTTCTAGTGATACCGCGAAACTTTCCAGATTGACATTACTTGTAGATTGGGTCTAGTTACATAATATGGAACTTGATTGCTGTTTTTGTTTTTGGAGCTCATCAACAGCTTTTTTTCGTTATTCGCCAGAAGGATATCGGTGTCTAATCATCGTTAATCGATTCAGAAGGCTTTTTAAAACTTTTTCTTTGGTAAAATAAATAATATTTGCGTGTGGAACTAAAGAGCCCTCGCTAGCCGCAGGTTGCCGACCCCTGGTATAACCCGTTCGGTCAGTTTTTACTGTCTAATATATTACGCTATTTAAAATACTTTAAAATTTCATTTCAAAACAATACATTTATAATTATTTATGATAATTATTAAAATATGTGTCCATCATAGTCCGACACGTGTAATTTTAAATCTTCTAACCACAATTTAAATTTAGTAAACATTCTGACAAAAAATGAAAACAAATATTTAAAACCGACTATTAACGAAGGTCAGTCTGCTTAAAACAAGTTTTTATACTAATATTTTGATTTTAAACAAATACAACTAGATACAAATTTCAACAGTCATATTTAAAATTAACTAAGTAGATCTCAATAGTTTTTTACATCCTTTTTTATTTTTTTATAATAGTTGTTCTGGCTGAAGTATTTTAATTTTATCTGGGGCAGCTTTATTAGTTACCTAACTGAACACCTGACCTATTAGTTTATGTGATGTTTGTATTTTTCTAACAACTCTTTTAAGTTAAAAATTTGCCATAATGTTCCGATGAACAAACCGATCTGGTTCCAAATTTAATTTACCTTTTACTATTTTTCATCTCAATACGCCTTAGATGTTGAACTTTTGTTTGATTTGGATTTCGTCATTTCCCATTTGATCTTTTCGTGTCCTTTAAATTATAAATCTTACGACATTCACCTCAGATGTTTGTTGTGTTCGTGCGCTACTATTTTTCTCGATTGGATTATCCATTTCGTAGCTTAAATTGTGAAGTCAAACCCCAAAAACGCCATCTCACAGATTTGTTTTAGCGAATTTACTTAAATTAATTATCAAAACATTTTGTAGAACTGATTTTACAAAAAGAAATACAAATAATAAAAATACAGTTTTGATTAATAAACATTATTTGAAGGTTTGTCTGTTTGTATTTACAAAATTGAGGTTGGGGTAATTTGATTAAAATGATATGTAAAAATTCCTAGAAAAAGACTTCTTCTTCTTTGTACGACTAGGAGTACTCTTGTTTGTCTGCCTCTTATTCTGTTTCAGTCGTTGTTGACTGTACATTATCTTTCCACCTTTTTGGCGGCCTTCCAACGGGTCTTCTGCTATACAGTTTGTTGTTTTTACAGATGTTCGCTAACCTGTCTGGTCCCATTCGGTTTACATGTTCGTTCCAGTTTTATTTTGTTTTTATCCACCTGCTAATATGTTGAATTTTGCATTGTTCGCGTATACTTCTGTTGGTTTGTCTATCCCTTAATCATATGCCCGCTATTAATCCTAATACTTTCATTTCGATATGTTGATTTGTTTTTTCGTCTTTCTTGTATCGGTCCTTATCTTTACTGCATATGTTAGGATTGGTCTTACTGTTGTCTTGTATACTTTCATTTTGCTTTTCGTGGTCAGATATTTGTTTCTTTATATGGTTTCTTGGCGGCAACCACTTACTCTTGCTGCTTTTGATGCTTGAAAAAGACAAACATGTTAAATGGAGTTACAATTTCTTAAAAAAAAAAATAGATACTGGTTTAACGAATGAATAACAACTTTCAGAGGACACCTATGGCTTTCTCCTCCTAAGTGCCTTCTCTGTTGAGGTTGACCATCAATATGTCAAATTTCTCTCTGTTTTGGACTTGATGAATTAATTCATTTCCTCTTGTGTGAGTCCAATCTCTGATGTTTCGTAGCCAAGGTTTTTTCTTTCATCCTATGCACCTTTTCCTTCAATCTTGCCTTCTAATATTACCTGGAGCTGCTCAAATTCCGTATAACGCATTACGTGTCCTAAATATGACGTCTTTCTAATTTTGATAGTATTGACCAGATGATGGCGTGTGTTCATTACTCTCAGTACTTCTTCATTCGTAGTTCTGCTGGTTGAGCTTATTCTTAACATTTAACGGTACATCCATATTTAAATGAATTTAATTTGTTGACGTCATACTGTTTTAATGTCCAAGTCTCACAGCCATATAGCAATAGAGCCACACATACCTAATACTTTAGGGTTCTTAATCTTATTGAGACTGATAGCTTGGGGTTACAGAGCATTTTATGCATATTCAGTATAAGTTGACAATGACTTAATGTGACTTTATAGCTGGACTCTAGCTTTATTTTTAATTAGATGAATTTTTTTTATCACAAACAATAAAAATGTTGTTTTCTTTTTTCATTGAACTCTTTATCTAAAAACAGTAAATGAGAGAAAATCTTACTTAAGTGACTGATGTCAGTTTTACAGTTTTCTTCGTTTCAGAGATAAAAGCCATCTCAAAAGCAATCTTTTAATATCATTGTTTTCAATAGCGAATACCTTGGCTTCTATGTAATAAATTATGTGATGGCTTTGGATAACGCGAATTGTGTGTAATTATGCATAACATACTACATACTACAGTACTGGAGAGGGTTGGTAAAGAAACAGAAATAATCACCACTATACAAACCAGAAAACTGAAATACCTAGGCCACGTTATGAGAAGACCAAAATATGAAATTTTGAGACTCATAATACAGAGAAAGATTCAAGGAAAAAGATCTGTTGGCCGAAGGCCGAACTCATGGTTAAAGATTCTACGTGATTGGTATCAATGCAAATCCATTGATTTTTTTATGAGCAGCAAGTTCTAAAATAAAAATAGCCATTATGATTGCCAACCTCCGTAGAAAGACGGCACTCTAAGAAGAAGAATTAATTAGTGATCATGGTAGTATTCTCTGGGGCTCAGGAGACGGAGACGTCGGAAGCCCTAAAGCGAAGACATCGAAGAGGATGTCGAAAGCTCGGCGCAATGAGAATCGACGCGATGGCAAGATGGATTTTCCGAAGGGGATATATAGAGTTGCCACCAAGATCTGCTGACTTAACTCCATTAGATTTATCAAGTGTATCAGACACAACCAGGTATTGAAAAAATATAAGAATTATCGCAGAATGCCGTATTATGGATCAATGGATATCGCAAAAAGTTTAAGAAGAAACAAGAAATAGATTGTATTATTGTCAAGAAGTAAATAGGAAAAATTTTTGAACACATTTTACATTCAAATTTTAGTTAAAAATAAAATAAAATAAAATAAAATAATAATATAATAAAATAAAAATAAAAGCTTTAGTTTTCAGTTGCTCTGCAATTTTTTTTATTCAGTATCAGGTTGTTACTTGCAGTTCGTTACGTATCTTGAATCATTAATTTAGTTGTAATAATTTAGACCGTAATAAATATTTTTTACTTTTATTTAAAACAAAATCTTTCTAGCTTATAAAAAAGTTAACACAAACTGAAAAAAATTATTAAAGTGTTGCAAGGTACGAATTAAAATTCTTTCTCGCATAATTTAAATTTAGTCAATTTTCGAACCATACTATTAAATATTTTTGAATTCAGTATTTCAAAAGCTTTTAAATGGGGTGTCACATAATATACGCTCTCATTTAGAAAGCAAGGACTATAAGCAGCAAACAGCTAGAGGTCTCCGAGTTCTACAAACAGCTAAGGATTGGTCGCCTAAATTTTGTCTTTAACATCAAAACTGATATATTAAAAATTGGCAACATGTGCTATTTTCAGACAAAACCAGAATTTCCGAAAAATCAGATGACCGACAAATTCGCTTACTTAGAGAGCGAGGACGACAAGCAAAAATGAAAATTGTCAGATATGTTCACCGATATAACGGACGAAATTGTCATTTTATGAGAAGGCACTATGATCTGTAAAAAATTCCTTTAATTTCCACCCAACTATCTTCAACAGCTCGTAGGTATGTTTATTGGATTCTAGAAGCTGGGCTTAGGCACTACAGTGGGAAAAGTATGATAATGCTTATACCAGCGAGTGACTACAGATTTTTATGAAGCAGCGTGAAGATATTACTGTTATGGAGTGGGCTGCTTACTGAACCCACCTTAACCCCATAGATCAATTGTGAGTTATGCTTAAAAGAAGAATTAGAGCTCAGAGGGAGAATCCACAAAACACCGCAAAGCTAGTACGAGCTACTTTTAAAGAATGTAACAACCTACCACAACAAAATATTTACTTACGATTTACTTACATTTTGTCCAGAAAATTTGCTTAGGAGCATGTCCACGCGAATTGAAGCTTTCATGATGGTGATAATCGCTTAAAATAATAAGCTATATTAGATGATTCCATATAACTTTAGTTGTGTATATTCCATAATATGTACAGGGAATAAACACACATGGTATAAATAAAAAACTACTCTATATCAAAACTAATTGTCTAATTTAGATAATAATTCAAAAACTATTCAAGAGGAAAAAAATTAAGTAAAAACCTACATACTATCTAACAAAGAAGATACAGTAATATCAAATGATTACAATTTTTTTTGTAAACTCGGTGACTGATTTCTTCCATATTCTTTTTTTAATTATTACAATTATAGCTCTTTATTTTCGCAACACTACCAGACTTTTCAGGGCAGCAGTCAACAAAGTCAGAATAGCCATGTTAGTGTCAAACATCCGTAACGGATGGGCACCAGAAGAAGATTTTCGCAACAAGTATCTTTAAAATAACTACTGATAATAAGTAATAAACTCAAAAATAAAATGTCTATCCGTGTTGATGGAATTCCCACAAAGGTCATCAAAATTTATGCTGTCTACATTATTCAAGTTTTAGAATACATAATCAATAATTTATTGTTAATATTTTTCATAATAATTTAAAAATTGTCTGACGAAACCATTACATAAAAAATGAGTAAATTCATAAAAAATTAATGTTTTGAATCCACTATAAGCTCTAGCGTATTCAATTTTACGCAAAACAATAGTCTGTTAACTAATTCTCAACACGGTTATCAAAAAGAGAAATCAATCAGAGGATTATCTGTTTAGATTTATTTAGAGCATATAACCATTTAGACTATATTGTTATTATTTAAACAAAAAAAGAGTTTAGGAAAATTAGTCTTTTTTCCTACTGAGTCGTGGCCTTCTTTAAAATCAATACAGAAAAACGCCTGGCAGCTCCCGTTAAGATGTTGGCTGGTTTTTTAGGCTTAGCTTCTATATCGGCATTTTGGACTTGAGGATCTCTAAGAATATATTTCAGGTAATTTTAGTTGGAATAACCTGATCCTGAATGGCAGGTAGGAAACCCTCAGTCTCGGGAAACATCTTTCTTTATTATTATCCAGATTTACCCATATGTCTCCCACTCCTTTTAAGGGAAAAATTCACTCATCCCAGATACCTATGGTATCAAAAAGATTGAGCTCTAGTGGGACTCTTTGCGTGTTATTGAGATAAATTTGATTTTGAATTGAATTTCCAGATCCCTGTACTTGGCAATCTTTTCGTTTTGTTTAACATGAAGATTATTGTTGTTGGTTATCGCCATATCAATTAGTGTTATTTGTCTCTTTAGTTTCAACTTCACTTTGGACATGTGCTTCGAAGAAATGGTCTTGAAAAACTTACCATCCAGGGAAAAGTAGAAGGCAAAAGAAGTAGAGGTAGATCTCCTACACGATACACGGACCATATTGTTGCTATCATTGGCGCTCCATTGTCAGAATGTGCTAGATTGGCAGAATATAGAAAAACGTGGAGGAACATTGGAAAAATTACCTAACAGCTTCATGATATCACGATACCTGCATCAGGTTAACGACTAAGAAGAAGTCTCTTTAGTTTATTAACTAGTATGAGATCTGGTTATTATTATTATTTTGTTTGTTTATAAATTTTATTATATTATTACTATAATGTTTATTGTATTCACATCAATTCTCAATATTATAAATGTTGGTTTAAAATAACAAAATTGTATGCGTCCAGCACGTCCAACCTAGCAAAATATACCTAAGGGCCTCAGAATTAAACTCCGCGCCATAAAAATTAACAGAATGTTGAAGGATAAACAAATTGATTTTGAATAAGGTAAAACTAATGTTATTTTACTTACAACAATGCAAGTTATACAATTCCACAGATACTTCATTTCTTTTAAAGTTCAATTATTTTAAAGTAAATAATATATTTTGGAATTAACATAACAGTCAATTAAAGTTAAACACATATTTATTAGTTAATAAGTTAAATAGTGTAATTTATTAAGTCCAAATGATGTCAATATGTAAATTTTGAAACATTAAGGATTTGACTTTTTTTTTCTTTTTTTTTTATTTACAAATTCGCATTAACCCGAAGGTTACTAGCGCGAAGCAAATCTTTATAATATTAAATATAAGATAATTAGAAAATTAATAGCCTTTAAGTAATTTAGCCTATTTGTGGAGGAACAATTAGCAAAAAGTGCTTTCTCTAGGTCTGTTGGGATACCGTAATTGCTCCTTGCTACGGAGAAACCTGAAAAGTCTATAATAATATGTTTTACCTATAGCTTGATATTACACGGCTCACATTTTGGTTCGAATTTTTTGTAATTGAAAACTTATGTGTAGCACTGGTATGACATAATCTAGGACGGGTTAGAGTCACTTGATCTCTGATCATAGAGTCAGCTCAGTTGACGGATTCACGCGCATACTTATCTGCTTCTTCATTACCTCGAATTACAATATGCATGTGATCCAATTGGAGATAACCTCCTTATTAAAATTTTTTATATCTATCAGATTTTGTTTAATTTTTCCTAAAATGTGATAATCTGTATATATTTTTCCTAAGGATTTTAATGAATTTTAGGAATCAGTCAACATGATGTATTTTGGTTGAAATAAAAATATAATATATATGAGTGTCCTGTATATGGCAAACAATGCTGCACTAAGAATACTCTAGTGTATTGGCAACTTATATTTTTGGAAAATATTAGAAGACATATCTTCTCTGCTCCTCCGCCGTCTGTTGATTTTGAAGCATCTGTATATGGTGGTTATTATTTAAGATACTCCCAATAAGCTAAGAGATGAGAGATTCATTTTGATTTGGTAATAAAAAGGTTTCTGTAGATGTGATTTATTGAAGAAAAATATTAATAATCGATTAAGGTGATCCATCATTATTAAAAGTGTGGTTGTTACGATTTGCATTTGATCAAATTGCGTAGGGTAACTTTAAGTACATTCTTCTGTAATAGAGTGATAGTTCCGGTGTTTCAAAATACGAATTTTTTAGGTATTGTTCTGAAAGCTCCCTTGACAATGCGGAGTGCAGAATTGTGTATTGTATCTAAAATTTTAAGAAGACTCATTAGCCGATGAATATGCTATCGACCATATTAATTTAGATCTGATTAGTGTTCTGTAGAGGAAGAGCACAGTTTATCTATCTGCTCCCCAGTCTTTTCTAAATGTGTAATTGCCAAATTTTTAAGATGTTCTTTCCAATTTAGATACTGGTCGAATGCATTCCCCAAAATTTGATGTAAAAACGTTTGTCGTGTATTTGTGATGTCTTCCATATTTTGACTAGTATAGAGAACAAGGTCGTCTTGCATATAATTGACCTTCCAATGGTGAGTTCATACTGGTTAAGACATCATTTAGTGCCATTTAAAATAAGACCCCGCGGAACCATTTTCCAGTTTTGTTTTTGGTAATAACATACCATAAGTTTTAAGTTGAAATATTCAATTGGCTAAGTATTATTATTTTCTAATGCTAAAATATTGTCCATTGTTGACCGATTTCTACGAAAACCACTTTGGCTTGCAATGCTTAAGTTCCGATTCTCAAGAGTCCATAAAAGCCGTTTATTTGCATTTGTACCATAAACTTTGTAAACCTCTAGACACCTAATTAATAATTTGCATTTAAAAATAAAAATTTCCCAAAAACTAAGAAATTCAGATATTGAAAATATAAAATTAAAATTGAAATATGGTAATGGTACATTTTGACAGTGATATAATTGGTTATAATTGTTGTAGTGATTGTTCTATTAACAATTACTCAGAAAATAATGTTCTTGCGTTTTGACCCACCCTGTATTCGACCCACCCAGTATTCGATATAAAAAAATTATTAATATCAATAATTTTTGAAAATTGTAATAATCACTGCTGCAATAATCAATGCAATAATCCTGCAACATTTAAGTTAATTTTAAATGAACCTCAAAGTTTCCTACATTTTTTATTATTAACTTTTATTGCTACCTTTTATTATAGCGGATCTACTCATTCTTATCACACTAATCAATCACCCTGTATAGTTAATTTAGTTATTGCGATTGTGTAGTGCTATGTCTTAAGTTGTACCACACAAGGCCTATACTGCACCAGACGAATTTACTTGCACACGATAATTTCTTGCAAACTGGTTGCACGACAATTTTTTTGTATTCAGCAGTGAAGAGGTTGAATTATCTCATCATAGATGAAGAAAAGTATGTTCATAATAAAATTAACATGGGGTCTTTTTTAATTAATTATGTAACGTACACAAAAACGTAGGTTATAGAGTTTTATTTATAGATCAAATAGATTTACCAGTATATCAAGTATCGGCAGAATCCATTAACATTTGTTTAGTGGTTATCAACTTCTTGATTAACAAAATTATATATCAAAACCGAATTAGCATTTTGCAACTATTTGCACTCTATAATTAACTTCACCTTTAACTTTCATGCATGGCATTTGTCTGTCTAATTGGGCTCGTTTAACTTTATGCTCAAGCTAATAAATACAAATAGTCGACACCAGTTTTTGTTATAAAACTTGCATTACAAAAACGACCATTTGCGTACATTAATTTTCATAATCTCAGTTTATACAAAACGAAAAAGGCAATGCATTGTAACCTTATTTAGATGACAAAAGATGCAAAGTAGATAAAAGATTACGTTGGCGGTTTGCAAGTTGCAGAAGCAAAATATGTTCATTTTATGTATGTAGTTGGTCATAAAAATAAACAACGAGGTGTTCATGCGAGTAATACTTTCTTATATTATTTTTATCTGATGGGTTTGATATACCTATTTATCAAACTAGACATACATTTTTTGCAAAATAATTTTCGGAATCGTACTACAATAAATATTTCTCAAAATAACATTAATTTGTCTAAAGTTAAATATGGTAGATATTTATTTTGATGTATAATCTTTAGATATAGTTTTGTTTTCATTATATTTTAATACTATTATTGTTTTATTTGCACATTCTAATTAAGTTAGTTAATAAAGTTTAAGTTAATAATCAAGTTGTTTTATTTTTGAAATGGATTTTTGTAATTCAATAAAGTTGAGAGTTTTTATATCGGTAAAGGTATAAGCTTATTAGGTTACTGGTATACGAACGAGAAAGACGTGGTTTAAAACGGCTCCGATATTTAATTCGAAAATTCGGGTAATATCGAGTTTATTTATCCACAAAGTGTTTTTCTTGCGAAATAGTGTATGTGTGAATCGAGTGTCATTAGAAAATTATGAACTAAATCGAGTTTTTTAAAAAAATCATAACGAGTAACCTAAATAAACAATCAGCGCTGCTAGCTCCGATCTGTTGAAGAGGCAAGTAGTGCGGTACGGGGAACCTTCACGATAAGGACAATAATTAGTGATTATTTACAAAACAATACATAGGCGTGTAAGTGAGAATTTTAACGTCAAAACACTGTCCAGAATAAGGTAAGAGATTTATAATATTTTTAACAATATGGCCGCGAGAAGAGGATTAAATCAATGGGATAGTGAAGAATCTGACGATGGTAAGAGAAAGGGAGAGGAAAAAAAAAAGAAAACGACCAAGATGAAAACCCTTTCATGAAAAGCAGAAAGTTAACTAGGTCTCCACCTAAGAAAGATTGCGATAATACCGAATTGAAAGAAATGATGATCGCTCTTATGAACGAAGTTAAAAGAATACGAAAAGACCAGCAGATTTTTCAAGAAGAAATTAGCAATTTAAAAAAAGAAAATTGCGAGTTAAACGGAAAGGTAAATTTCCTGGAAAGCAGGATCGAAAAGATGGATAAACAAATCCGGAAACAAAACATTGTGATCAAAGGACGCGATTTCAAAGAAAATGAGGAACTGGAAGATGCCACCAACTTTATAGCAAGTCAATTGAATGTGAATGTGAAAATAAAAGATGTGCAGAAAATAAGAACCTCTCAAGGGAAACCACCAGTGGCGATAGTAAAAGTAGATACAATGAAGGATAAAGAGCTTATTATGAAGAATAAGAGCAAATTAAGAGGAACGCGGTATTTCATTGAAAACGATCTAACCCAAGCCGAAGCCAAACTACAGAAAGAGCTAAGAGATATGGCGAGAGAAGAAAAAGGACAAGGTAATGAAACAAAAGTCGGCTATCAGAAAATATGTATAAACGATGAATGGTGGAAATGGAACCATAGTACCGAAAAACTAGAGAAAATGAAAAAAAACTGAGTCTACACAGGCACAGTGGTCAGGAAAATATGAAAACGAATAAAGCGCGGAATAGGATGATGATAGGACAATGGAATGTTAGAGGAACTTTTGAAGTAGGGGCACTAAAGAACTTATCAGATACGTTAGAGAAATATGAGATAGATATTGCAGCTATACAAGAAACTAAACAAAAAGGAAATTTCACCATGGATGTGGGGAACTACGTGTTTTTCAACAGTGGAGACAATGAACGTGTATTTGGGGTGGGATTTTTTATAAAGAAAACATTTGCCAATCTGATGATAGATTTTGAGGCAGTCACAAGCAGATTATGTAAAATAAGAATAAGAGGAAAATAGAGAAAAATAACCTTTATAAATGTGCATGCACCAACAGAAAATACAGATGAAGACGTTAAAGATAGCTTTTATGAACAAAATCCACAAGGAAAAAATGGAGTTCCACGTTGTTCTCCGAGTGCAGAGGTTGTCTCTCGCCCGGCTCTGGAACCCATTTGAGCCATGTGTTACCTTTGGTCAAATTTAATTTAATATAGAACATCACAGTTATTTTATAACACAATGTACAACATTTGATAACTAAATGTAATTTAAAGGGTTTTTACCCTAATATTTTGGTGGCTCAGGCATTATGACCTAGCATTTTCGATTTTAATAACCTGATGATGGACTGTGTAGTCCGAAAACGTTTGTTCTATTGATGTGGCCCTTTTAAGGGTTTTTTAAATAAATATACCCATTTTTTTTTTTTTTTTTTTTTTTTCTTTTATGAACAATTAGAACATATGTTTTACAAAATACCATCATATGACATAAAAATAGTTGTAGGAGATTTGAATGCCAAGATTGGCAGGGAGGATGTATACAAACAAATAACAGGGAGAAAAAGTAAACATAGAGATGGTAATCTGAATGGAAAAAGGGTAATAGAATTTGCTTTCGAACACAATATGCGAATTATAAGCACTTATTTTGATCACAAAGAAATTCATAAAGGTACCTGGATATCACCAGATGGACAAACAGTAATCCAAATGGATCATTTCCTAATAGAAGCCAAACATATGAGAGCCATAAAAGATAGCCGAAGTTACAGAGGTGCTGATGCAAATTCGGACCACTTTTTGGTCAAAATTAAAATGGAGCAAATAATACCCACAATTAATAAAGCTAGTTGTAAAAAAATAAAAATTTATAACGGTGCACTACTTCAGGAGGAAGAAGTTAGGAAAAAATTCAGGCAGCAAATTGAAGAGAAACTGAAAAGCCAGACAACAGTAAATGATATAGAAAGCAGATGGGTACAACTAGAAGAAAAAATTCAAGAAGCAGCCGACTCAGTATTATCAAGAAACAGACAATGTAAACAAACGGATTGGTATGATGAGGATTGTAAGAAAGCCATTAGTGACAGAAATAAAGCTAGAATAAATAGCATAATAAGAAATAATGAAGAGAGTAAAAAAGCTTATGCCGAAAAAAGACGGGAAGCAAAGAAGATCTGTAGAAGGAAGAAGCGTTCAAGTTTAGAGCAGAAACTAGTTCGTATTGAAGAAGATTTTTTACATAAACAAGTCAGGAATTTCTACCAAGAAATAAAACGAGGCCGAACCCAGTACAAAACCACATCAAGATATTATAAAGATGAAGAGGGGAATCTGTTAGGTGGAACAGATGAAAAATTAAGAAATTGGGCCAGTTATTTTGAGAACATATTATTATGTACGGACGACCAAGATGAAAGAGAACAAACGCAACTACAACATGAAGAAGTAAGGGACACAAATGTAAATGAAGAAGTACCTACGAAGGAAGAAATTATAGAGATCATAAAAAACTTAAAAAACAACAAAGCACCTGGTGAAAATGGTATCATTGCTGAGTTTTTAAAAGAAGGTGGCGAAATGGTACAAGAAGAAATCGCTGAGTTAATACGCGAAGTGTGGATCAAAGAAAAAATACCCAATCAGTGGAAAGAAGCAGTCTTATGTCCAGTGCATAAAAAAGGAGACGTTACAGAATGTAAAAATTACAGGGGAATAGCTCTACAAGATACAGTGTATAAGATTTTGGCCATATCAATTAGAAATAAAATTAAAACAAAAGTTGAAAATTGTCTAGGTGAATATCAAGCAGGTTTCAGAGCAAACAGATCGGTAACTGACCAAATTTTTACAATGAAACAAATTTTAGCTAGCTCATATGAATTCAACCTAACAGTACACATGCTGTTTATTGATTTTAGAATGGCATATGATACTATAAAAAGAAAGAAAGTATATAAAGCACTAGAATATTTTGAATTTCCACCAAAAATAGTAAGACTGACTAAATGCATACTCAATGATACTAAAAGTAAAGTCATGTTAGAAGGACGGGTTTCGGATAGTTTTATCACCAATAGAGGTCTGCGACAAGGTGATCCGTTATCAACAGATTTTTTCAATTTGATCTTAGAGAAGATTTTACGAGCATGTAACATCTACACTAG
Source organism: Diabrotica balteata (assembly GCA_918026665.1). NCBI lineage: Eukaryota > Metazoa > Arthropoda > Insecta > Coleoptera > Chrysomelidae > Diabrotica > Diabrotica balteata. The sequence goes on from CAKJVB030000002.1 coordinate 3,773,911, forward strand.
AGGCACAATATATCATCACAGACATCAATGTGTAGCATATGCAGATGATGTTACCTTATTAACAAGGAGACCTGCAGAATTAAGAGCAATCTTTATTATAATAGAGAGAATAGCCAGAGAATATGGTTTAGAAATAAACGAAGAAAAAACAAAATATATGGTGATGAGGGGAAACGAAAATCATCTAGGAGAGTCCTTTAAGGTACAAAGCCCAAGTAAAGAATATAACTTTGAAGTTGTTAGCCAATTCGACTACTTGGGAGTGACACTAACAAATAGGAACGAAGAGAACCAAGAAATCATAAAAAGAATGGCCAAAGGTAGTAAGAGTGCTGGGAGCCTGACTAAGATACTGAGGTCGAAGATAATATCCAGAACAGCAAAAAAACGAATATATACAACAGTTATCCGACCTATAGTACTCTATGCTAGCGAGACCTGGACACTAAATAAAGATATGGAAGTAAAATTAGATAGATGGGAACGAAAAATTCTTAGAAGGATATACGGAGGTGTAAAAGAGAGGAACATCTGGCGAAGAAGAACGAATGAAGAAATAATGCAAATATATGGACAACCAAAAATAACAAGACTCGCGAAAATTCAAAGATTAAGATGGCTCGGGCATATAGCAAGAATGAAGGAAGGAAGAGTTCCCAATGAATTAATAAACACGGAGGCTGGTACAAAAAGAAAAAGAGGCCGCCCCCGAAGAAAATGGCTGGAGTCGGCAAAAGAAGATCTGAAGTCGCTGCGGGTACAAGATTGGAAAAACTTAGCACAAGAGAGAAAGAAATGGAAGAAAACCGTTGAAGCCTTGGGCCTTTGAGGCCTGTTGAGCTGAACTATATATATATAAAGGTATAAGCTGGATTTATAGTTTGATGGACTGGAAATGTAGACGCACTGGAAAGAGATCAGCATAGTATTTTGTGTGCTCTTATTTTTATAAATGAACGTAAACGCATTACGGAACGTAATTGAAACGGACTGGAACGGAAGAGTTGACCAATTTTCATCTTTTACAGTGCGTTACTTGCGTCTGGCCAATCAAAAGGAGGAATTTTGTACTGTCAACCAAAGTGAACTGTCTGGCCCACCCATCATTATTGTGAAGTTGTTTATCAACATAGGTAGTCGAATTTTGAATTAGTTGATTATTTGTTACAATGGGCTTTAAGAATTCATAAAATAATAATAATAATTAATTATACATTAATATATAAATAAAAAGGATATTATAGTATCATGGTCACCAAATCTAGTCACTGTTTCTACCTATGCGCAAAAATTCCACTCCATCGATTTATAAATTGAAATAATATTTTCAGTCCATTTGTTATTTCTTCAGTGCATCTACGTCTACAGTCAGTCAAACTATAAATCCAGCATTAGCTTTGATTTAATTTTAATTTTTTGTTACCACCTTGATCGTAAAATACGTGGGTGGTCCGATAAGTACTTAGCCTCATCGACCGATGGAGCCACTATCTCAAGAAACTTACGTCGCGTAGCATGATACTATAACAAAACAAGATAAGTCAACGCGCATGTTCTTGTGATGTAAGCCTGAGACAATTGTCAAAATGCCAAATTGACAAAATTAATGACAGCAAGTTAAACTTTAAAATTAAATTAAAATTTTTCATTTGATGCAATTCTAGTTATATAAATAAAAAGAATTTATATTAATAACAGCAGAGAATTAATATATCAATATTTTAACGGCAGAATAAATGTTTCTATGAATAATAATAAATGTTTCTATAGATAATAATATATACTAATGACCATTTTAATAGAACTTGAAGTAATACTTTATTTTTGATAGGTCTTTAAAAAAAGTTACTTTGGATGTATGTAGTGAACTGAAACATATTTTTCGTAGTTATAATGGCGACACATTAAAAATAACAAAAAATTGTTTAAAAAACTTAATAGAAGCTGCAAAATATGTAAATGTTAGCGAAGATGTAAAATTACTTTTATTACATGTAAAATGTATTTTACAATAGGAATTCTAAATCAAAATATTAAAGATAATTACAATACTACAAAAGAAAAATCACAAAGATTGTAAAATGAATGTCTAAATAATATTCATAAAAGTCTCAAGTTTGACCCGCTTTTCCTTTATGGTCAAATTCTTTACATTTTGCCGGCCTTTTATATTTAATTTATGTTTTGTAGCAATATTTATTTTGTTTGTAATATACACAATCAAATCGTAGATTCATATATTTCTTTAATTAATTTTACAAATTACTTATTAATTTTCAAAACACGTTTTTACAGAAAGTAACTAGTTATGACTTATTAGTGCAAGATATGGCATCGAGGTATACTTACCGTTAACAGTTTAAGTTTTGAAGTTGTTCATTACAGTAATGGAACAACGTTGCCATATGTTGCATCGTTAAAATATAGTACAAACAAGTCCCCTGGCTTTGTCTCACCATGACGACATGCGCAAAGTCGATCAAAATTAGAACGGCAAGTAAGCATATCTTGTTTGTTATAATATCATGGTTGCGTAGTACATTCTTGTACATACATGTACATGTTGTACATACATTCATGTACATACATTCTTGTAGACGGCTATTGTCAGAATTTTAGCGGAATTGGACTTGTTTTATTTTGACCGCGTGCGAAGGCAGGCGTGGACGCAGATTTTAGAAACATTTAAAAAGAGCTATATCGGTCGGTGATTCTATTCTTGTTTTTAGAAGGGAAATTGGGTAGCATATTCAAAGAGCGCTTGAATTATGTGTACAGTGACACCTACGATGATCTTTTCCTTCGAAAGCAACCATCAAAAATTGGTATAACAAGTTTTAACCTGGTCGCACGTAGATTTTTAATGAGCCACGGCTAAGTGTCCCCATAAGGGCTATCACGGGGGATAACGGGACGAACATTCACGATCTCGTATTGACAGACTACCGACTAAACTTGAACAAGATAGCTGAAGTAAGACAGTAGGCATCTCAACAGACTGCGTATGATTTATGCTGTATGAAATTTTGTAATAAGTGCCGTATTTGGGCATACCAGATAACAAGCGCAACCGTGAGACTACATTCGAGCAGCGTCTGACTATATTTAAGCATAATTCGAAGGAGTTTCTACGTCGTTTTGTAACCGTCGGCCATGGATCCACTGGTATACTACAGAGACCACGGAACAGTCGAAACACTGTTGATGGCATTTAGCGAACGTGCTTCGAAGAAGTGAAGACAGTTCTATCGACCGGAAAGGTGATGACCACCATTTTCTGGGATTCACAAGAGATGATCTGCATCGTCTACCTGGAGAAGGAAAAAAACAATCACAGGGCCCTACTACGCTGAATTAATAAGCTGATTTGAAGCCGAATTGCATAAAAAATGACCACCTACCTGCAGAAGGGAAAAAAAATCACGGGGCCCTAATACACTAAATTATTAAGCTAAATTGATGCCGAATTGCAGAAAAAACGACTACGTTTGGTAAAGAAAAAGTGCTCTTCCACCGTGACAATGCACCAGCTCATACCTCTACCTTCGACATGACAAAATTTTTCGAATTAAACTACGAACTGTTGCCCCATCCCACTTCTTTTTGTTTTCAAGCTTGAAAAGAGCACTTGTCGGGCAGAAATTTAAGATGATCAATGATCATTTTCGACACGAAAGCCTACTTTGCAGACCTTGAGAAAATGTATGTTTCAGGCAGTTTAAAGAAGTTGGAGTATCGCTGGGTCAAGTGAATCGAGCTAAAAGACTGTGTTGAGTAATAAATTTCAAGTTTTCAAAAATTTTAGTTTTTTTTTTTAGGATAAGTACTTATCGAACCGCCCTAGTAGTCACTAATGGGTGAATTAGGACAAACTGATATAGCCAAAGCTGGAGTGATGATTGGAAGTTGTCCCTCTTACAATGACTCTTTTAACATGTTAAATAAATCAGTAATCTACTGTAATGTTATGCGCTGCGCTGGAGAGAAACTCGAGAGTATTTTAAAAAACGAAGTAAAGGGAGAAACGGTTAACCATTTCATCAAACTGTCGACTTAGTTTATGCTATATTGCAGAGGTGCGCCCTCTTGTTGGAAAAACAAATCATTTTTTTAGTATCTGTTATCATTTTAGACTATATTTGTCAAAATAGATTAACTGTGTCCTCCACCCATAACTTAAGATATGCTACTCTGTTTAAATTTTCTTGTAAAAAAATGGCCCAACAATAAAATCCCATAAATTCCTGCTCATAAGTTTAATTCAATGGCTGTTAGGTAGGTGTTTCGTGGAAAACTTTGGGATTTTTATTAGCCCAATATAAAATTATGTCGATTTACAGTACTATTTCAAAACATTCATCTAAAAAACAACTATGAAATAGAAATCATAGTAGAAATACAAAGATTTATTATTTGACGAAACTAAAATTCAGATATCTCTCTCCTGCGCTGATTACAATGTACAAAGCAGACATATTGATGAATTAACGGACAAGGGGAATCTGCATTGCATGGAATTTGAATTCCGCAATCTGTGGATCCACCACGGCAAAAATTGTTCGCGAATTAGTTTCTAGGACTCACAAATATGAATAAATAAATAAAGCAGAAAGATGTTTAAGATTTAATTTCAATGCGGGGCTCCTTACATCCGCTTATCTGTATTTCCATCTTAATACGTCTCCTCAGAGCGACTTATGCAGAAGCTCTGGATTAAAAATAAATCTCTACTTTAAAAATTACCTCTGAAAGAATAATTATAAATATAATTATATATAGGACGTTACAACGCCATTATATCAATATGGCAATATTGCTAGTATTGCCGCATTAGTCCTGGCTATTAATACTCTATCTTGAATTTTTTTCTAAAGAAGGCTTTGCATTATAAGCAGCTGTGATGTCACTGATGATTATGATTAAGTTGCTTATCTTGATAAAGTTGATTATATTGATAAGGTTGATTAAATAATTTCGCTGATCTCCTTGCACGCTTTTTATTTTCAAAAAATATAAAATTAATTTAAACGCGTTCTTTTATAGACGGTTTCGAACAAATATTTAGTTTTTGATATGATGGATACTAGCAAAACATAGGCGTTACGTTTAGATTTTAATAGGTGTAAATATTTTAATGAATTGATACTTATTTACAAGAACAGAGTGAATATATAAAAAATCATGGATACCTTTATTATCCACCTAAATAAAATAAAAATTTAAGGCTTTGTGGTACTTACTGGAAGAAAGTGGGTTAATAAATGACCGATGCCTATATTGTTAAAAGATGACTCCTTTGCAATAGGATTTGATATGTTGCAACATTTTCGCAAAATCTAATTATTATTGAAAAATATCCGGATGAACTCTTTTGAGTAGCCAACTCTGTATAGTTCAATATTCATTACATTCCAGCTACTTTTGAGCTGTGACGATTTTATACAGTTGATGATGACTTAGTGATGAGAATTAGAATACATCAAATATCATCACAACTAGATGACAACTAGTTGTAGTGACATATGAGTCGGAGGTTGTACACAAATTCTTGACGGAGGAAATTGGGTTGTTTAATGAAATGGAAGGTGATTTCTTGTGCTTAAGAAGAGTCATATTCATAGCCTAATACCATATTATTTAAATAAACATTTTACGAAAAAAGGTAATTAAGTTTTAACAATAATTTGATTATATGTTAAACTAGTGTTAGTTATTAGATAATTATTAAAATTGCACCGAGATAGAAAACGGTCTATATATATATATATATATATATATATATATATATATATATATATATATATATATGTATTATATATATATATATATATATATATATATATGTATATATATATATATAAATAAATAAATATATATATATATATATATATATATATATATATTATATATATTGTAATGAGAACAGAAATACAATACATTAACATAGAAATATATTTAACTCAGCCTTGTGTATATACAACCAGATATACACTGTTAATTAATAAATTTATTTAAATAGTAATTAAAGACATAATTTATGAGTTATATACTAGATAATATTTTTAAAAAAATAATTATATAAGGGTATTTTTAAGAATTTAGCATAGGAATTAAGTTTAAGAAGTTTTTTTTTCATTTTATTTAATATTAGATATGTTTAAGTCAGCCATGTGCATATGCAACCAAACATACACTGTGTTCTTTGACGTTTAGATGGAAGTGGGGTTATTTATTTTTGGAATGATAATTTAAAATAAAATTAGGTACATGTGTAAAATAGTAAAAATATATTTCATATAAATGTTTAAGTTACATATAATAGTGTAATTCTGATCTGGAGAGCCTAAAGATAGGTAAATTGTACATGTAGACCAAAGAAAATTCTAGAAATGTCAATAGGACTATTTGCATAATACATCATAGACAAAAACCATTCCATTTATTCCAGAATGTTCAGATAGAAAAAAATAGAATGATTCGAACCTTATTTATTGCTAGATTATTCTGGAACCAAAAAAAGATATATATATATATATATATATATATATATATATATATATATATATATATATATACGTCTTCATATCAAGGCGAGATCCGATTAAATCGAGGACAACCCGAGATCCACCAATAGGAAATTAATTAATGGAGTATATTGTTCATAACTATCTTTATAATTAACATATTAATCATGGCACACTTAGAGGGGAAAAGATTTTTGAACATAAATTTTTTTGATAAATTTACAACAAAATGAGATCCGTAGCTGAAAAGGGAAGGGGAAGACTTATATACGAAATTTTAGATATTTACAGATCAACGCGAGATCAGACACTGTTGCCAGCTCTAAAGAGTATTAGTCGAGCGACCGGAGCTCGTGTTGTATTGCATATTTCCTACTCAAACAGTAAAGTAATTTGCGGTTATGGTGTTTTGAATTTTAAAAATATAGCAAGGGCAGCGGTCAGTTGAAGTAGTAAAACAAAATTCAAAGATAACAGAAGCTAAGTAATGATTATAATTTTTATGTATATTATTAAATAATTCAACATAAACTTTATAAACCGAATTACTAAAATGCTCTGTTTTATTGAATTTGTGAAATCTATTCTCAAAGCTATTTTTGTTTATTATTTATGTACAAAATTAAAAAGGGGAAATTATTTAAACTAAACAGTTTATCTGTATAACAAAAGCTATCATTTTAACATTCTAATCCTGTTTTAACATAAAAATATTAGTTTTGTACAAGAGTAAATACAATTCCATACTGAAGAGTAAATAAGACTGGAAAAAGGCTTCTAGAATAGATTTTGGTGGGCACTTTGTTGCTAAAATGCAAAACCTATTTTTATTCGTTTCTAATATCTTTCTAATTCAAAATCATTTGGTCGTCCAAAAATCGTAGCGCGAGGGGAGTGGTGGGGAGCCTTACAAAAAAAGTGCTTATTTGTTTTTCGTCATTTTTCGGATCTACGATATCCGAAAATTCATTATTCAAATTTGCATATCGATCCGGACATTGGAAATATTTTTATTTTATATATAAAAATACGTCAAACCATTGTTGTATACGGAGTGCTTTCATACAAAATGACTTAGAATGAGTCTGAAAACCCATATTTTTAAAATCGTTTCTCTTCGCTCTACCCCGAAAAATATTGGGTCTATAGTCTATCTAGTTATAGACCAAACATCAGAGAACATGTCGGTTTGTTTATAATGTCGATGGGACAAATAGTTTAAGAAAAAATTAAATAACTCGAACGGCATGTCACGACGCACAGTGGCAAACGCAAAGATGCGAGGAAGGGCGAGATTCATAATCTGAAGTCAACCTCAAATCGACTCTAGTGATGGCGATGTTGTTAGGGTCGATTTTACATTGAAATTTTGTTGTGTTGTATATTCGATTGCGAAAGTGCATCATTATGCATTATTTTTTACTAATAGCACGAAATCCACTGAGCTGAGATTTTTAATATTAGAAGTTTTAAATTATTTTAATGAACAGCAGCAGGTATGACAGTGAACTTGAGTCAAAAATCAGATTACGGCATGTTTCTTTCGTAAAGTCCATTTCCATTTTAGTTTGCTGAAAGAAGCGGAAACTATAGAATACATTTTTGTTCTAGTTTTAGAAAAATGTACCCCTATTTCTTTGCATTTGACCATGTGAACTATTCTTTTTGGGGAACATTATATTTGTTGGACATGTACAAACTTGCTGATAAGGCTCCAGAATTACATGAAGACTTTATGAGAAGAAATTTTGTTGTGAAAAGTTTGAACAGCAACTTTAACCAACTACTTGTAGATCCAGCTTGAAACATATAAATACAACTCAAAAGATGCAGGAGGAATCGTGGGATTGACTAAAACCAGCACAAAACTAGACGAATGGTTATTAAGCTACAATATGATTGGCATGAAGGTAGATGAATTTCGTGCATCATGAAACCTAAGCAATCACTCAAGTCAAAACGTAAAAAATAGAAAAGAGCCTAGCAAAATTTCTTCTTACTGTTAGAGCTCCCAATTTTTATCATCATAAAAGAAGTACTTTCAACACAAGGCAATTGAAAGTAACATAAATATTATGAGAATATTTTCAAATATGAATTTACAGCATATCCAATGTCACTTGTACCTGTAAGAGTTTTATCGATACCATCAAATAAATCTGCCTTAGGTTCTATAATAGGACAGTTTACAGTTATGTCCAAATATCTACCATTACCATTATAAAGTAACAAAAGTGTCACATTCTTGAAGGTATGAGTTTAATCCAAGCCGTTGGCAAACCCTCCAACTGCAAATCATTTGGCGATTATGCAAGAATTTTAAAATCAATAGTGTTCAAGAACCTCTACAACCCTAAAAGGATTGGTTTTGTATTTGACCAGTACTAACAATCTTCTTTGTACTGGTCCATATAAACATATAAACTTTCTCCTACTTCAGACAGTATAATATATAATATTCGTGTACATACTCATCCAAACGAAGGTATGAGTATGTAGTGTGACACCAAGACTTTGACTGCCGAATCTGTTGCTAACTAGCTGGAGTAAAGGAAATATAGAGCTGGTACCAGTTTTAACCCTGCGGCAGGCGCGACATTTTAAGTTGCACGAGCAGGCGCGACGCTGTGTAGAACACCGCAAACTCTAGTTCTCATATAAAACTTAGTTATACGTAAAATAACCATTTATTATTAAAAAGTGACATTCGTAAAAAATTAAGAGAGTTTCTAACGTAGAATCCTATAAAAAAATAAAATAAAAATATGGAACCGAACCAAGATACATTAACAAACAAAAAAAATATTTAACTAATTGTTGAGCTCCGAGCAGTTGTTGCATGTTATCTGCCTCACACCATGTTTTTGGCATACAAAATGCTTACATTCGATACATCTAGTGGCAACTTTTATATTTTTATGTTTTCCACATAATTTACAAGGTCCAATTCTTCTCTCTTCGGGGGCAGGTGGTTGCTGTAGTCTATATTTCGAAAGAAACTCGCGCACATCCTTGGGAAGGCTCTTTATCTCAGCTCGTTCCTTCAAGTGGCTTTCCATTAGTTCAAATGCTAATTTTGTGAGATATACTCTGCGTCTTGGATGCTCTACTAAAGGTCTGTTTGCTTTATAAATAATCTCGGAATTAATACCAGCCAAATCAAGTATTCTAAAGAATAAAGCTAGTGGCCATCTTCGTGTTATCCTTTGTATCGAATACGAACTACACATTTGGTCGACTGTGTCAACCCCACCTTTTGTAGCATTGTAATCCACAATGATTTCAGGTTTATTTGTAAGTTCATCAATTTTTCCATTATCATGCATCGTTGATAATAATAGCACACATTTATTCGGTTTTGGCTTGAATGAAACAAGAGATACATCGTGTTGAAAGCCAAACATTGCTGTACCAATTTCGCGGTTCTTTATATTGACAAATTCTGGCGGAATTTCTGGTTTATTTTTTTTTAGGGTCCCTACAATAGTCATCCCATTTTCTAGTAAATATTTAGCCAATGGATAACTGGTGTAATAATTATCCGTCGTAAGATTTCTATTAGTGTGCAGGAGGGGTTGCACTAATCTTTGAACTATATCTGTTGGTTTATTTGATGCTTGGAAAGGGCCAGTTTTCTGAGTTCCACAGTAAATTTCAAAATTCCACGTGTACCATGTTTGACTATCGCACACTGCGTAAAGTTTCAAACCATATTTTGCTGGCTTGTTCGGAATATATTGAACAAATCCACATCTTCCCCGGAACGGATGCAACATTTCATCAATAGTAATGCATTCGCCGAGGGTATAGTTCTTTTGACAATTATTCGTAAATTTGGAATAAATATTTCGAATAGCTGTAATTTTGTCAGAAATGACTATTTCATTTCTTGTTGTAATATCGTCAAATCTTAAGCTACGTAGTAAAAACAGAAATCTCTTATAGGCAAAATTAGCACGTAAGATCATCATGCCCGTACCATCGTCAGACCATAACTCCAATACATTAGCATGATTGCCCTTTTTTATACCAATTAAAAACAATACACCGATTAGAGCCATTACTTCGTTCCTTGTTGTTTTCTTACAGTCTCTCTCTCTCTTGTAATTTACAGATATTTTGTTGTCGATATATATATTTGTGCATGTTACGATGAAGTCTATAATTTCTGTATCAATAAATTTAAGAAATGCTTCTAGTTCATTTCTTGTATCTCTAGCTTGACTTGTGGACCTAGCAATAACCTTAACGATATTTTTTGATTTGGTTTTACTTGGAAGGCTTAAAGGGTTACTTATCCATAATGTGGAAGTGTCTTTGCCAATATAAAATCGAAAATCCACGGCAAGAGGTTGCTCGTCTGGTGTATCAGGCTGTTCCTCAGAAATGTCCATATCGCCTGGTGTATCAAGCTGTTTCTCAGAAATGTCCATATCTGAATCAATCGACTCCTCAGATTCACTGTCATGCTCACTGACCATAATGTTTTCTTCTGAGCCCTCGCTGTCATCACTAAATTCACACGTATCTTCAATTGCTGAGAGATTTTCAGCCAAATATTCAAGCTCTTTTTGAGTAAGAGGAGTTCTGTTTTGTTTTCTGTCCCTGTAAAAAAATGCTAATCTAAATAAAATCCAGAAACCTCTGAAATTTACAGATACATGAAATGATATTTAGATATACCTAAAATAAACGTTTGTAGCATGCCTATAACGCTAAAGAACAAAGTGATATAAATATTTGCAGTTATATACCTCATAATATGTCAATTCCTATGAAATAAAAACACACAAAGGCTCACAGAAAATTCATTGTTATGCGAAAATGTACTTACATGACTAGGCGCACCGCTGTGTTCCACACCGCTAAACAGAACTTACTAGTTTCGCAGCTACGCAAGTACTACAGTAGTTTATAACACAGCTCGCTTTGTGCTTGATAGGTTGCCAGATACTCTCAGCAAGGAATACCTAGACAGACGGTCCAAAACTAACAGACATAGACGCGTGCGCAAACATTTCAGATAGTTGCGGTGCTGTACACAGCGGCGCGCCTGCCGGAGGGTTAAGCACGGAATCCAAGTTGAAGAAACATACATACATATACTAAACTCGTAATAGGTGTAAAAGATGAGTTTATTTTTACCTTTTTGTGACGAATAATTATTATATTGGTTTTTTTCTAATTGTCAGACTGTACGGGGGCTCCAATGCTCGTGTAAACGGAAACGAGATCAAATTCATTGGTTCTTGTAAATATATTATGGCCCAAGCGAAATGTTACAAAAAAGGTGATAAACGTGAACAATTTTAACCATAGAGAGTGTTACTTCTTTTTATAGTAATGGAGAGTCTAACATAGAGTAAGATAACTAACACAAGATAATAATTAATAAATAGGTACATAGATTTAATTGTTTTTATTAGTATCCTTTGTTCTTGAACGTGAAATTTGCTGCCAGGGAAAAACCGTTGCAAATTTAGATGTTTTATATATCACAAGCTTTTGAACTTTAACGCAGTTACAACGTCCTTAATAAGAATAGGTAAAGAAATAATAAATAAGACTTACTCACAATCAATTTAATTTAACTATCAGACGACCGGTTTCGCTTTCTACAATATGCAAAGCATCCTCAGGTCTCGATACAAAGTTAAACAAATGATGCCGGTACTCTATTAATAGATGGATGGTAGAACATGTTTGAAACTACTTTATATTGTTGAATGGAGAACTCAATACTATTATTGCAGTTGTTTGACAGTAAACGGGAAGTTCTTGAGGAGATAGATTTGATCCAATGAATTTGAGATATGTGTGAGATTGTTTGTTAAATGTAAGTGATGTAATATACTATTGTGTTATGAAAGGCTATTTATACTTATTCCAGAGATATATTTTTGAAATGTGTGTTATTTATTGAGTAATTGTTTTATGAAGGTGACAGTTTTATGATAATGAATAAGTGTAGATGTAAAAATTGTGTGGGTGTGCAATTATTTTCCAACTTGTAGTTATCAAATTACTTTGATAAAGTTCTATTGGCAATGAGTTATTTATTGGAATAGTCAAGTAAATAAAATGGTAAAATACAAACAATTAAGGATAATTTAAACACACTAAAACAGAAAACACTTATAAGGGAGGAAACAAACATTGCATTTAAAAGGGAGAAGGACTTTAATGCACTACATCATAGTCTTGGGAACAATGATTGACTATTCCAATAATTAACTCATTGCCAATAGAACTTTATCAAAGTAATTTGATAACTACAAGTTGGAAAATAATTGCACACCCACACAATTTTTACATCTACACTTATTCATTGTCATAAAACTGTCACCTTCATAAAACAATTACTCAATAAATAACACACATTTCAAAAATATATCTCTGGAATAAGTATAAATAGCCTTTAATAACACAATAGTATATTACATCACTTACATTTAACAAACAATCTCACACATATCTCAAATTCATTGGATCAAATCTATCTCCTCAAGAACTTCCCGTTTACTGTCAAACAACTGCAATAATAGTATTGAGTTCTCCATTCAACAATATAAAGTAGTTTCAAACATGTTCTACCATCCATCTATTAATAGAGTACCGGCATCATTTGTTTAACTTTGTATCAAGACCTGAGGATGCTTTGCATATTGTAGAAAGCGAAACCGGTCGTCTGATAGTTAAATTAAATTGATTGTGAGTAAGTCTTATTTATTATTTCTTTACATATTTGAAATGGACTTACACAAGCAACACATTCATGGTCCTTAATAAGCTTTATATAATACTAGATAATAATGTAAGAAAATTTTTGGGACAAACCCCGATGTACCGACATCTAGAAATCGAACACAGAAAGAGTCCCACAGGTCAATCCTTTTGATAAGGTGGGTGTCTGGGATGAGTGAATTTTCCCCTACGAGGGAGTGCGAGCTGTATAGCTAAATTTGGATTTTCTTCAGTAAACGAATTTAAAAGAAATATGAAGTTAATTTGTTTATAAAGCTATAGCTCGTAAACTATTTGACGTACAGTGTCCAAGTTTACCATAAATGAACTACATATATTGAAAAATATTCCCGTGGAATCTTAACATAGTACGTGAACAGCATAGTTGGTCCCTTAATTATAAATGATATGTAAAACAGATTTGTGTTTGTAACTCTCATTCAAATTGAACGCGGTTAGCTTTATTTTGTAGGTCTTTTAAAAGAGATTAAAATAAGTTTTTGACATTTTTTGTAAAACAAACAGTGGAGAAGATATGCGAAGAAAAATTGTAAAAAAATAATACTACAAATAAACAATGTCTCCGAAATTTTTTAGACTTCGAGTACTTACCAACGTGTTCTACATAATTTTATCTAAAAAATTACTTCAAATCATCTAACTCCTAAAAATGGCATCAAAACGACGATTTTGAAGCTCTTCCCACTGGTTAAAGAAGCTATTATAGATTCACACAAAAGTTATGTATTTTCAACTCTAAATTTCTAATTTAATTAATTATTCTAATTTTATATCTATATCCATAATAGTTCTAATCTAATTTCAAAATGTTTATTTAAATAAAAATAAAGGGTTCCAGTTGAAAATTCAAAGTTGCTACACCCACCGCGTTCGCAGAGAGAATAAGAACCCTGCTATTGCATAAGTATATAGATTTTGAAAAACCATTAAAAAAAATTTCTTCGATACGACGTCTAGTTCTCGAGATATTTGACAATCGCCTTTCTGGACAGAGCTCTTTAATAATGTAAATAATATTATTCAAACCGGAAATAAGCCGAAGGGAGTGAGAGGTCTGACTGTAAAATTCATTTGCGATGTTGCCAAATTTACCGGATCTCGGGTTGTCTACAAAATGTATATTTAGCATATACACAACGGATCGCTCGCACTGCCTCTACAGCGGATTTAGTGGAACTACTGCAATATAAAATTCACCAAAAGGGGTGCAAAATGAGGTCCAGACAAAAATCGATTTCTTTGTACCCCCATCATTGTTACATCGAGATGTCACTATATACACGTGAATACAAGGTGAGATCCAAAATCGGATCTCGCCTTGCAAAACGGATCTCATTTTGTATAGCTTATGATACAAACGGATCTCGCCTTGATATGAAGACATATATATATATATATATATATATATATATATATATATAAACCATGTAATTTGGAGCGGGAGTTCAGTTATCAGTTAGAAGTTAGGTTAGTTAGTTACAGATTACAGTTAGTTAGTTACAGATTATGATTAGTTACAATTGATTAATCAGTTAGTAAAGTGAATCAGTAAAGTTATAATTCAAGAATTTAGTTACAAGAAGATTATTAATTGAGTTAAGTGAGTTAGTTAGAAGAAAGTAAATCAGTTACAAGATTATTATTGAGGAGTTAGTTATAAGAATTCAAGGATTATTAAGTCAGTTACATGTGATTATTAATTACAAAGAAGAATTAAGAAGAATTTATGAGGTTATGAAGAGATTATTAGCTAGAAGAAGGCATTGATTAAGTTAAATGAATTAAGTTAAATACAGTTGAAGATTAATTATTACTACGGTAATATAGTGACAGTATGAAGTTAATTCATTGAAGTAAGCATTCAATAATACAACCACAAGATCCAGTATATTTGAAAGTACATTATATGGAAATTACAAGGATTTAAATTTATAAATTTATATGGTGAGTGGAGATAATTAAGAAGAAACATATTAAAATTATTGGATAACCAAGGCTTAGTAAGAAGATATCGAGTGGTGATAATAATTTTAATTTTGGAAAAACTTTAGGCGTTCAGTGATAGAAAGGTGCCAAATTTTATTAATAATTTAATAATTGTAAGAATTTCAAATTTTAGATAGATTGTTTTAAATTGATATTGCTTATATTAGATAGATAGGTTTGTTTCATAATAGTTATAATAAAGATAATTTAAAAAAGTACTTACAAACTAATTCTTGGAGAACCGCGATAAAAACCCTATACTTACATATATCATTCCTTCCAATTTACTCATAGCTTATACAGAAACAACACATCATAACAATATATATATATATATATATATATATTATATATATATATATATATATATATATAAAGTATTCAACTAGTGAATTCAGAGGTTTAATCGGTCATTCAGGTTGGTAAAATAAAACAAGAAGTCATCTATTCCATAAGTTTATATAAAACGTTTCGCTTTATATTTCTAAAGCTTCATCAGTTCTAACTCAATATGTAGTATATTAAAGATGTTATTATATATGTATATATGTACTGAAGTTTACTCATTATTTAGAACTACCTTAAAAAAACACAAACAAAGGACACACAAACTTTGCAAAAAATAATATTCATATTCGTAGATACGAAGATTTAAAAAAAATTTAAACGAACATTTGACTTCATTTAGAGATGGTCTCCAATGAAGACAAACAAAACACTTAGAGTGTTTTAAATAATGCTGCTTACTTACATTTTCTGCAAAATATTTTATATCATTTGTTACATGATGTGTCTTTAAAAGCACATCATCTAACAAATCATGAAGGTAGATATTTAATTAACTTTTACGACAAAAAAACGAAACATTTTCAAATCGATTTTTCTAGAAAACTGTGTATCCCACATACCTCAAAGTAAGAGTACCTTTTAGTACTAGAATAGCTGAAAATTTAATAATCTAGTATCACAAATGTTAAAAGTTAAAGAGAGAAAGGGTATGCATTCAACTCTGGTGGATGGTGGTGGATAACTAATTGTACCAGTTTTCGTTTTTCCTAAATTAAAGAGTTTTGAAGGTATTAAAAAAAACTAATTACAAGGCGTTAAATTGTCTTAAAATTATTTGAGGAATCTCCGGTCTTCGGTTGTCAAGAGAGTTTCTGGACACTTCGTATATTATTAATTACTTATTCTTTAGTTGCTATTTTTTTTGAGACTATTAATAACTACTTTAGTAATCCTTAAATCTTAAGTTTCTAAGTTAAATTATTAATCACCATACTAAGTCGAAATCGTTCATGATTTTGTAAGTTTGGTATATAGATTGAATACTTAGGATAACAGAATCCAAGTTTGTTTTACTTTATTTGCCTTACCTAAGAATTTTCAAAAAAACTGTAATGTTACACCGTGTTAAAAGCCATTCGATGGAAACGTAGAAAGATACAATACGGTAAACTCGGTTTTACCGAGTAAAATCTCTCGTGCATCAAAACCTACTCTGAATCCAAATTGCATGATTCATATTAAAAAATAATTTTAAAACGTGACCTATCAAACTTATCAATCTTTGATAATTATATTAATTTACAATTAATTTCTTCTGCAGTGTTTGGAAGGTCAACTTCAACCAATAATTTGGTATTCTTACAGATATGTTAATACTACTATAGGGCAACGGAATGTATTGCCGTATACATAACTTTAAAATGTCCTTATTACATAGGTATTATTTATTAAAAGATAAAAACTAAAATTAAAATATTTCTTCAAATTTTGTGTCTTTGTTTTAGCTTAACATCAGAAAATAAAAACATCATTTAAAGAGATATGATGACTACATTAGTAAAGTATTAACTGAATGATTGGGTAACGCCCTAGACGCAATCGGCTAATTTCGTACATACACAGTACCATTTCATTATTGTATTAACCATAATTATAACATTGAAAATGGTTTTTGACACAATTATATTTTATATAGGAACAAAGGTATCAATTATAATCATTATTATTTATCGTTACTAGGTCCTACGTACAAAAACCGCAACAATAATTATTATTACTGGCAGAATTATAAAATGAAGACAGTTTACACACTTGTACCATAGTAGTTCTTTATCCTGACACCTGAGTCACCTTCTTTTCTTCCGGCAAAATTTTTATCTAACTCTGCTTCATCACCATATAAAACGTTTTGTTCTCCCTTAGACTAAGAAGATGATAAACTCTCCTTTGCAACTTATATAATATTTATACTGTTTTTATTTTTTCAGTTTTTAATACCTTCTGTACTAGTGTCAGTTCATTTTTCTAATTTAATCTTTTTGGCAGCTCGTTTTTCTCACTTTCTTTTAACACAGATTTCATGTGTTAAGTTAATTACTTTTTGTTGCTGTTTTGTCCTTTTACTTTTCTCCTTCCTTTTTGTTATATTCGTCTTTACAGGTACTGGAGATATTTCAGTGAAACATATTGTGCGTTCAGCTGTTTTATTTATCACAAATGAAAAAACTTTGTCTCTTGACATGCTAAATTTATGCCTATGCTATTTATGAGTTAGACAAGTGATTTTTGACGTCGATGGAAGTGGATTATTAACTTTATCTAGTTCTGGGCTTTTGGGAAGTAGTGAATTTTGGATTTCTTATATTGATGGATGTACATTGTCAACGGATTTAGTTAATCCTATATTTGTATTCACCAAAGACTCGTTCAAGTATATCGAAATATCTAATAAACTGGGTGCTCCTAAGTTTTTAGGTACCATCTCTACAGTGTAGGTAAAAGTTTATGGTCGGTATGGTAAAAATTAACAGGATATCTAACGCAGATATAAAATCATATTTTCAGCGATTAGATAGATAGATGGTTTATTGGTAATAAATTAATACATAAGTATTTTTTACAAGTCAAATAGCATAAAGTAAATGTCAATATAGTTAATATGCACACATAAATATAAACACAAAACATAAATACATTGTTTTAAATTGTACTGTTAACAATTACAACAAATTAAAATTGGATGTAAAATACTCCTCATATGTAAAAAAAGCATTCACTATAAGGTAACTCTTAATTTTTGCCTTAAACTGATGAAAATTAAGAGCCTTTATTCTAGCTGGCAGTAAGTTGTAGAATTTTATGGCTAAATACCTTGAACCATTTCTGGATCTCTCAAGACGGCTAAATTCTGGTATAAGATTATTGTTAAATCTGGTGGGATAATTATGAAAATCTACATGCGCATTGTATTGGCTAAGATTTTGTTTAATGTGCAACAGACACTGCATAATGTATACACAAGGTAAAGTTAAAATTTTTAAAATTCTAAAGGAGTTTCTACAGTCTGCTCTACAAGAGAGCCCAGAGAGAATACGAACACACTTTCTTTGTTGTGCAAACACTTTATCGATATGACAAGAGTGACCTCAGGAGAGAATAGCATATGTTAGATGAGAATGAAAATTACTATGATAAGCTGTTAAAATAGTTTCCCTGAAAGTCACTTGTACAAGGTTTCTGAAGAGAAAAAGTTGTCGGGAAAGCTTTTTCGATAGATTAACTATATGTTGTTCTCAGGTTAATCCTGCATCCAAATATATCCCCAGAAACTTCGCTCCGGTTACACATTGTGGTAGAGCAACGTTTTCGACACAAGTGTTATTTCTGAGAGTAAAATTAACACTTTGTGATTAAGAGTTGTTCAAAGAGAGACGGTTAGTTAAAAACCAATTGAATTTGGTATATTGAATTTGATTTTTAGATGTTTGGTAATCAAGGGTGTCGAATTTAGAAGGATGATAGCTTGCATAGAAAGTAGTGTCATCAGCAAATAAAATAGTGTTGACTGTTTCATTCTGAGAGTACACTAGATCAATATTATAGATAAGAAATAATACTGGACTCAAAACCTTGAGGGACACCAAACAACAAATATTGCTTTTGAGAATCACACTGGTTGAAGTGAACATACTGATCACGATTTGATAGATATGAATGAATTAGTTGAATAGCATTACTATGAAAATTATAACAAGGAAGTTTTCTAAGCAGAATACTATGTGTGACACAATCGAAAGCCTTAGTAAGATCTAAAAACGATGCAAGAGTATCAAGATATTTCTCAAACCGTTCCAAAACATTGCTAGTGAAATTATCAATAAATGAAATGAGGTTGAATGCTCGAATAAATGAGTTTTGAAAATAAGGCTATTATCGAGCACAAGTTAATTAAATCTAGCCCAAGTACTTTCGCTTAAAATAGCATCTTCAGGGGCATTTCGTCAAAATGTAAACTATCCGGCAAGCGTAGAATGTGGAAACATTAAAAATAACATAAAATTGTACAAAACACTACACTAAAACGAGGACAAACAGTTTAAAATTACATAAAGATTCTACGCTACATTCTCTGTCAGTATCTGGAGGGATAATTATCCCTCGGTGTTTTTCACCAGACGGACGGACGCGGACGTTGCCAAATAATTATTGTGCATGAATATTTTTTAATGTGGCGTTATTGTATGCAGTTTATTATTTCATATTGGAAATAAGGCACAATGTGACTTTAAAATAAGCTTATTTTGATGTTTAGATTTTTAATTCGGAAACCGTACTTAAAATACGAAACATTAATAAATTTTATTTATATAAAACGATTTCCGAAGTGAAAATCAAAATGTTATATTACACTTATTGTAAAGTAAACTTGTGGCATATTCCCAATAAAAAACAGTAAGCTGCCATTTAAATCAATTTCGCCCAAATTTGATTATCTAAGAACATTGTTCAAATGCAAAAAAGACAACAGGTCAAATAAAACCAATAAGTTTGGCAACGTTGAACTTCCCCTTTTTTATATTTCCACGCATGCATGTTTGGCGATATAAAGGGCGGACCTAATATACCTCTCTCTTTCTAAACAGCTGTTTCTCACTCCATCTCACGTAAGGTCCATACCGACCATAAACTTTTTCCTACACTGTATATTTTTAACAGCTTGTTCGGCAAAAATCCTGGTTTTTATCTCCTTATATCAATTGGCTGAAAACATTTGGATTAAAAGAACAAATGCCAGCTACTTCTTCTTCTTTAAGTGCCATCTCCGCGAAGAAGGTTGGCAATCATCATGGATATTCTGACCTTCGAGGCAGCTGTTTTGAACAATTGCCTTAAGCTGCAACCAAACCACTCGCTCAGGTTCTTCAACCAGGAAACGCACCTTCTTCCTACGCTTCTCCTACCCTCTATTATTCCTTGAATTATGAGTCTCAAGATGTTGAATCTTTCGCCTTTCATTACATGTCCGAGATATTGCAATTTCCTTTCTTTTATTGTATTTTCTATTTCCCTCTCAATGCCCATTCTACTTAACACTTCTGCATTCGTGAGTCTATCTACCCATACTGTGTACATAGCATTTAATTAGCCTTATTCTGAGGGCCAATGTCAGATCTTTGCTGAATAAAATCTTTTTCATTTCTACGAAGTTGGCACGTGCTTTTTCAATTCTGACTCTTATGTCTGCAGTATAATCGTTATTTTTTGTGATTATCGTTCATAAGTAAGTATATCTTTTTACTCTCTCAATCTGCTGGCCGCAGCATGCAACCTTGTTTGGTCCCTCTCCTTATTTCCACTTCTACTGACACTTCTCTTCCAATTTTCACATTTGATCGTTGGCTGTAGTATAAATTTGATATCAAAGTTAAATCCCTCACATCCAGATTCTTGTTTTTGAGTACTTCTATAAGTCGGTCGTGTTTTATTTTATCGAATGCCTTGTTGTAGTCTATAAAGCATACATAAAAATCTTGATTAACATAAAAACATCTTTGGGTCACCACGTTAAAAGAAAATAGTGCCTTTCTGTGCCCACTTTATTCACATGCTTGTCCAGCTTAGCGTGTATTCTATTATGGATGATTTTTAGCAGAGTTATGCAGAGCACTACATTCTTTGGCATTTACTTTCTTTGGTAGACAAATAAATGTTGATGTCAGATTTTACGTGGAATGATTCCTGTGGAATAGGTTGTGTTCAGTAGTTGGACTAAAAGATCTATGATTTTTTCATTGGCCAGTTGGTAATTCATATGGCAACTCACTTGGTACCAGCAATTCACTTGGTAATTCATCTGGACCAGTAGCTTTATTATTTTTCATTGACTTTACTGCATGCATAACTTCTGACTTTTCTATTTCGGGTCCCTCGTCTTTACTCTGATTATATTCATATATATTTTCCTGTCTCTGGTCATGGAATAGTTCCTCTATATATTCTTTCCATCTTCCAAATTTTTGTTCCGTCTCGACTAAATTGTTTCCTTGTTTGTCCAGTAGTATACTTGAGGTTTGTTGTTTTGCTATCCCATGGAGATTAAAGTTATCCACTTATTGCTTTTTCTGCATTATTAACATTTAAATATGCATGTATAAATGATGGAATCAATTGCAGATGTGCTAGTTTTTCAGATTAATGTCACACTCTTCAGTGGTTGGGTTTTGCTTGAAGTATGGGGTGATATTGTCACCATGATAATGCCATTTTTGTTTATGAACTCAAAATTCTCAAAGAAAGATAACCACTGTGATTGTATAAGATCAATAAGATTGGGTTTTTTATTGATGGTTTTGTATTTTCTGTAAAATGGACTATCTATATGTAGAACAATTCGTCACTCATCCACCCAGACTTAGTACATTTATATATAAAACTGTTTGAGCCTCCTTGCTCTAGCGATGGAATCATTTATACGTGGAAATATAATTAGTGGTGGAACATATTGTTCTATCGCACTTATATAGTAACAGACAGTTATGTTCTTTCCATATTTCCAAATGGTGGGCAAGCTCCTACTTGTTTAATGCCCTTAGGAGCAAGTATTTTGCCAGATTTTTAAACTACATTGATGTCTGTTAATTACACAAGAAATATTTGATAAGGACGAAATTTATGTCTGTCGTATGTTGAGGCAAAATTATAACAGAACGTATTTAATTCGCTGGTATTAAGTGCAATAATTCGATTAACACTGGTAAGCTCCGGGTGTCTAACACTTATTTCAGGAATTATTAAAAAGATCATAGAACCAGTCTTTATCAGCTTCTTTTTTATCTTTATTAAAAGTATTTGTAATTTTATTGACTCGGCATATACAAATAGCCTTTAATGAATGTGGCATCAATCCATAAAACAACCTTACCAGAAGCAATATTTGATCTCGTTCTCTCTCCTGTTCATTACAAAAAAACAGACGTTCTGAGAAATGATAGATTATTGCTGCCCTTTTTTGAGTAATTAGATAAAGTCATAGTAAGAATACCATATTAAGCAGCTGTCAGTCTTAACATTTCTCTATCACGAATGGCCGTTATGACACGGTTTATTTATTTGGGAGACAAGGCACTTTTTAGACTCATCTGTAAATAAAATTTTTATTTACCAAGGTTTACTCCGAGGCCTTACCGAGGTAAAATGGTATATTCGCTATGGCCATGGACGTATAAACACAGATGGACTCAGTTATTTACATAAAATTGTGAAGTCAAAATTATTTGAATAGGTCACATTCTCATCACCTTCAACTGTTGTCACGTTTTTTTATTAAAATTTCTTATTCGCGAGTCACTGAAAATGTTACTCCGTATTTTATACTCTACAGGTGCTATCAAACCAAAATAATAATTTATTGTTATATTAATATATTTAATTGTAATCCAAATATCAAGTATGCACATAGTGTTCATTATCATTTAAAAATAGAGTATAATAGACATCAATCAATTATTTTATATGTAGAAGCACTGAAAACTATTTATAAATGGTAACGGTGTTTACATTTCTCAGTCTTGTGGTTTTACGTCAAACTTTAAATGCATGTTTGTTTACTTTTTATAGTAGATGAGGAAAAGTTGTTTTTCGATATTTTGGCTGTATTTTGAGTGATATTTGTGAAAAGTGAAATAAATATAATAATGGTGCTACAGTTTTGCATTTGCAAAAAAAACGAAATATTTACATCCCGATCTCTCATTTCATTCGTAAGTGCTGTCTGTTTACATTATGTAAGATGAGGAACTGGCGTACCATTGGGTTAATTTATGTTCATTAATGTATTAAAGATAAGATATGAGTTCATGAAATTAGTAGACATTTTTAAATTCGTCGGCTTAGTGACACAAAAATGTATCTCAAAAATGACTACTTTTCAGGAGAGCATATTGAAGGTTTTTAAAAAGATGATTTGCATTTTGTAATGACCTGTAGTTTATTCTCAACTTTTTTGTTCCGAATTATTAATCTTAGGAATGTTTTCATTGCCGTAATACAATCATACACAACAATGAATAAATTGTGTTCTCAAAATATCAACAATTAGATAAAGTAGCGGAGATACATTTTTGTGTCCCTACCTGAAAAGTCTATTGAGACTTACGTGGGTACCATTTAATTTTAGAAAATCTTAATCCTATTAGTCATTTGTATTGGAGTGTTATCGATAAATTTCGAGAGATGAACAAACTGAGTGGCCGGTATAATAAATAAAAGTACAATAGATTAAAATTTATTAATCTCTACCTGGTCCGAAAACTTAACCACGCCTTTTAGATACAAATGATTTTTAATAGGATTCAGACTAAGCTTTTCTAAAATGAAATGGTACCTACTTGTAATTTGTTGTTATAGCATTATAACCAATATTATAATATATAACAATTTACTAATAATAAAATAAAACTAATAATCGTAATTCATTTTATAACTTTTTATTGTTCCGACGATATTTTCTTGTGGCATTAAATACTATTTAAAAGTCTCGATGGAAATAACCACAATATTATTTATTAAAAAAAGAAACTTTATAAAATGTTTAGATAACGATTTCTGAATTAGATGGAGAAACGTCAATAAAGTTTTTTTTAATAAATAGATTGTGGTTATTTCCATTGGGACGTTTATACGATTATTTAAATCATAAAATATTTTTTTTTAATTAAACATAAATTTTAAAAACATTTTCAAACAATAATTCTAATTATGTTAATCACTTTGCACATCTGATTGATTGTCCATATTGTTGGTGACCAAAGACTTAAAGAAGAGATGATACTGGGAAGGAATAATGCCTTTATTACACAACTCTTGTTCATATCCTGATCCATTAGGTTCACTGGTAGAATATGCGAGGCACTATTTGAATGTATTACTTATGATAAGAACGGTAAATTATGAATGTGTTTAATCAGAATCGACATCAAAAAATATATGCTCACTTTGTTCATACCCTGATAAATTAGGTTCACTGGTAGAAACATGAGAGGCACTATCTGAATATGTCACTTGTTGTGATGAAAGCGCTAAATTATGACTATGCGTTTCATCATCTCGTACCGATTTGTTAAGAGCTAACAAAACTAACTTCTTCCCTCTTGAATCCATTATTGTGTAATAATAAAATTATAAAACAGTATTATAACGATAATTATAACAATCTCTACTATAATTAACTTAAAACTGATTCACGTGTTTATAACGTCTTCACAGTTGTAACAGAACTGGAAAGGCAACGGACCACCCTGATAAATATAATAAACAAATTATAAACTGATTCACGTGTTTCACAGCTATAACAAAACTACAAATACAACAGGCCACCCTGCTAAACATAATAAACAAATTATCAAATCCACAGTTACTACCTGTAACCACCATTCAGTGCAATAAAATTTATGCCACAAAAAGGTAACTCAATATATTTATAGTACGAAAACTTAGTATCACAGGAATGTAACAGCACTTACATTTCTGTGACACTAAAAGATTACTAAAAAATGTAGTTACGAAAACTCCTAATTGGGGTTTTAAGTGCCTGGAGAGATATAATTTTTTGTCACTCAATAGAACTCACTAAGGTAAGTTCAGTGGTGTAGATATCTCAAAACGGGAAAAAATGTAGTTACATTTTTGTGTCACTAAGGCGACGAATTGTAAGTAGACATCATCTGATTAAAAAATATCTGTTTAGTACCTTTTTAATTTAATATTTCTCATGGATACAAATAAATTAGTAAAATGAATAAAACTCATTTATTTTTCTATGTAGGTTTCCAAATAATATTGACGATCGAACTATTTGGGTAGCAAATTTAGGAGAAAACATAAAGATTTTTTATTGTAGCAATATTTTGATACCTATCAAAAGAATAACATGAATTCAACTATATTTTATTGTATTAATTTTAAAGCAAATATTTTTCTATAAAGACGTGATCTGTTAATAGTTAAACTCTCTTTCTTTTAATTCTTTGAACATGTTTTTATACATTATTACTACTTCCAATTTTTAAAGTCTGAATAATTATACCCGCGAGTAAAAATTCAAGAACGCTTATGCTCATTGAGGAAGCATCACATTCTATCGAAACTTCAAAACATTGTGTGTTAAAGGTATCTTATTGCTGTGTCCATCTGTGTTTATAGACTCCGACAAACTTAAGTTTGGGAATGTGACGTCGTGTTTCGCGCAGAAAGGCGGACCTTTGCTACCAGTGGCGGATGGAAACCGGTAGCTTTAAAATAAATTTTTATAAGTATATTCAATTAAAGTTAGAATGAATTTGTCAATTTTTATTTTTATAGTTTTTAATATTTATGAAGTTTATAGACAGACATTCGATAAAATAATGAGTAAACTATTAGGAATACTTTAATTAATAACAAATTCCTCAATACTTATAATTTATTAACATTGCCAGGAAGGAAGGAAGGGTTTCAACAACTCAAAAAAATAAGTAATTTAGTTTAACAAATTAAATAATTTATTTATTTTATAAAAAAATATGGATTTTATTCTATATTTTGTTATATAACATAGGAATATCACACAAAAACACGTCTATTCCGAAATTTTAATTACTAAGTTCATCATCAGAAAAGCTTTCTTCGGATGAACCAGTATTAATAAAAAATTTTAAGTGGTCCAGCGTAGAGTCCAATAAATGTTCTCTTGCGATTTGAGTGTTTTCATATTTTTTTACGTGTTTACATATGTTAGCCCACTCTTGTATCAACACTTCTGAAAATTTTCTAAGCCTAATCCAATTATGGTTTTCCTTAATGATTCCTTTGACCCTGGAAATTCCATTTCTTTGTTCTTGAGTTTTTGATAAATACCTAAATAAGTAGAAATAGTTAAAATATTTGGAAAGTAAATAGTAAAGTTTTATAATTGTACTTATTCTATTTTATTTAGGATAATAAAAATTTTTATCGTAAATTATTTTTTAACTATTTACCATTAATTGTCGGTGATCTTTTCTCGATGGTGTAAAAGTCATATATAACATTTTTGATGATTTCTTCTTCTCCTTGGTCCAATTGAGTTTTTTTTTAACACGGGAACGTTTTTTTGTTTTTGACTTGTAAAAGATGAACTAGTCGCTCCATTTTTATTAACTTCTCTACCTTCTTTTCTTATTTTAGATAAGGTGATTTTACTTATACCTGTAGCTGCTAGAATCCTATCCCTATAATTACCAATGTTAAATGTTACTAGATGAAAATAGGTGAAAATTGAGAAACAAAATGCATATATTATTCATATTTACTAACACAATCTATATTGAGATCGGTCATTTTCTGTTTCAAGTAAATAGTAGAAAGTATCTGATGAAACATCGTAAATAGGTAATCACAAGGTGTTGGTTGTGGTGTATTTATACAAAATACAAACCAATCAGTTTGAGCTTGTTGCAAATATAAAAGGTATTACCTTTTAGTAGAGTAATATTAACAGATTCCAAATTTGCATTAGACTCTATAAAAAATATAGAATTTAAAGGAATGAAGTGTCATATGTTATGTTTTTTAATAAAAATGATTGTAAACTTAAATAAAACATTTATTTGGGTTAGAAGGGATGTAGGTATACCAGGGAATGAAAAGGCTGATACTCTAGCTGAGGAAGCAGTGCAAAATGTAGTCTTTTGCAATATTTATACGGTAAGGGATATATTTAACTCAATAAAAAATAAAATTAGACTGAAATGGTGACAGTAATGGGAGAATATTGTTGAAAACTCGCAAAATACATATTTACAGATACATCCCACTTTACATTTAAAGATGTGAAAGTAGAAATATAAATTAGTATAACTTTAATCATTTATAAATATAACAAAAAATCTAAAAAGATCTAAAAAAAGTAACAAACAAAATATTTTTAAACATAAATAAAACATTATGTGGCTAATGGACTTGTTTCCGTGTCATATTTTTCACACACACATACACACACATAAGAAAA
The DNA here is from genome assembly GCA_918026665.1 of Diabrotica balteata. Classification (NCBI taxonomy): domain Eukaryota; kingdom Metazoa; phylum Arthropoda; class Insecta; order Coleoptera; family Chrysomelidae; genus Diabrotica; species Diabrotica balteata. The sequence goes on from CAKJVB030000002.1 coordinate 3,801,499, forward strand.
TAAAATATCATTGACAATACTTACGTCAATTTCCTTAAAGATATTAACAAGTTTTCGGTTGCTTCGAAATGGGCTGCCTCTTGTTCCATAAATGTAGTAACATTATAAATTATTGCCTTTGCTTGGCTATTTAATCCCAGCCCTTTCGTTCCTATCTTTTTAGAAGCCATATTATAACTATTATTAATTAAACTTAACACACTATAAATAAACTAAACTAAACGACTTAATAATTCACTAATTACTACTACCTATATTATATTAATAAGCACTAATCTAAAATAAAATAATAAAATATCCAACACGATCAAATTAACAAGTCAAACACTCTTTGCGATAAGCAACTACGACACTGGCAAACTGAAAACTGGCCGTTTCTATGGTAACGCTAGTAAACAAGAACCAATGCGCACCGTCGAGTTATGAGTCATATTCCCAAACTAAACTTTGTCGGAGTCTACGTCCATGGCTATGGCCAAAAAAAAGTTGCGACCTACCACAATAATGTTTTAACGCCGACCAAGACGAACGGTTATTGTGAAAGCTAACTACGCGTTTAAAAAGATAAGCTTTAAGTTGTTTTACTCCTTTAAAACGCGTTTGTATGGAATTAGCCGTCGTACGGCAATACCCTCCGTTCCCTTATAAATATATTGAATAGATAATAGATTCACCAATTATTAACAGAAATGAATAGATCCCCTAATAATATATAAAGTACTGAATATTTTGAAGGTATCTTCAATCAGAACTTCATATTCGCTCCGTGCGTGACCATGGTAGGGGTACATTGAAACGATGCCAGCGTGCGTAGCGGCGAAATATGACAAAATTGGAATATTGGACAAAATATTTTTACGCATAAATTTTATCAAAAATGTGTGCAAATACATCTTACGTATTTAATTGTGCTAATAATGGCAAAAACAGTGAGTGTAGTTTTTATAGGTTCAAAAATATTACATATAAATTAGAGAAAAGAAAAAGATGAATTCGTGCTATTAATGTGAAAAAGTAAATATCACATAATTTCATTTTTATGCAATTGAAATAGGAAAAATTTAAATAATTTACCTTGGATGATACTTCATAAGGCTTCAAGCTAATTGCAGATGACTTTAGCTTTTATATCATAACTTTTACTATTATTGTTTTTAATTATATGCTCTTTTGCGTGAAAAACTGGATTTGCCAGTATTAGATTTTTTCCTTTCTTTTCCGTTTGGAGTTGAAAAGATATATTATGATAAATTTTGAGAAACCCAGTTTTTAATACTACATTTATTTTGTACATAAACTGAAAAAATATAGTTAATAAACTAATTTATTAATAATTGTCAATTTCGCATGTATTTAACAATGTCAAACATATGTCATATATTTAACCTGAAAATTGGGAGGTCCAAAATTGTCAGATGAAGGCGGTAGGTGTCGCGTCAGTCACGCACCGAGCGAATAGAAAGGGAACTTTTTCGTCTTTGGCTAATTTTAACATTTCTACCAATTTCTAGTCTCTTTTCCTATCTAAACCGTTATTATGATTGATGTTATGGATTATTCAACATTCTAATTTATTTCTTTTATTCTTTTAGCTTTTTCAGTTATTATTATTGTACCAGCACTGTTTCTTAAGATACCTTCACCTGTAATTAAGCCACGCGCCTTTTTATTTTTTATGTGCATCCAACTAGTCGTGTTTGTGCCCAATATTTGTTTTTCGGAACGTGTAACCAACTCCAGTTTTTTTAGCTTGAGATATATTAATACGAATATTTTTTGTAATATCTATTATGCCATACAATTAGTTTTAATAATAATACCATATTAATATTAATCGAAACAATTCACGAGGGAATCCGACAAGATAAATGGTCATGCGAATTGCTTGTCTGTTTGTTACATCAAACGAGGTTAACATGAATAAAACAATTGTTATTTATAAAGACAATAAGTCACAGATAACTCGCTAAAATTTGTTTGTTTTAGGTATGTTATTTTCTATTTTCTGAGGCAATTAATTAAGCGGAACGGTTAGAGAGCCATTGATTAAATAATTTAGTTGTAGTATTAGTAATACTAGTCGTAGTAATTCCTCTATTTTATTTCTCTCTCTCTATCTAATCAGATCATCTTCAGTGCCTTTTTATGTAATTGAAGATAACACTAGGTAAGTTTGTAGCTGTAACATCCACATATGGTTTTAGATTATTCCAAATTTAAATTATACTGTAAATACATGTCTCCTTGCTCGGTTTGAACACGTGGTTCTTGACAGTTACAACGACACAGACCAATTGGCTGAGGTGACAGGAAATATAACTCATGAAGACAGCTTAACATGACGAGATATTTATTTTGTTGTAAAAATTCCTAACATCTTATTAATGAAAAACGAAAGTATCGTAAAAGCACTTAAAGAAGCGGAGAAAAGACACGAGAAAATAAGTCTCAACACTAAAAATCTGATCCAAGAAAGAAGGAGGCTAAAGGATAGGTATAACACAAACTACGCAGAATTTAGTCAACTCAGTAAAACAATAAACAAAGAAATCCGAAAAGACATACGGCAACATAACATGAGAGAGGTGACAAGGGTGATAGAGAAAAATAGAAGTCTGAAAGTTCTAAAACACAACATGTCCACAGGAAAAAAAGAACATACATAAGTTAAAAAATAAACAAGACGATATTGTGACTGATAAGGAAGAAATAGTGAAAACAGTGGAAGACTTCTACAGACAACTCTATGAAATAAGTGAATCCGATGAAAGACGCTCGAAAAAGGAATTAATGTCAATGGAGAAATGCTTAGTCATTTGAGGTTTGCTGACGGTATTGCCCTTTTTGCTGACAGAATCGATGATGCAGTATCGCAACTGGAGAAACTATACCTAGCCTCCCTACAAGTTGGATTAAAAATCAACCACACAAAAACAGAAATCATGACAAATCTTGTGTTAAGCGAAAAGATTTCAGTAAATGGCATACATATTGAAGAAACCACCTCTTATAAGTGCTTAGGACATGAGATACGAATAGGAAGAGATAATCAAACGTGCGAACTAAGCCGCCGCATAGGACTCACTTGGGTGGCATTCGGCAAGCTGAGCTATGTTCTTAAATTAGAACTGCCTATGTGTCTTAAAAGAAAAGTCTTTAATCATTGCGTGTTGCCAGTACTTACATATGGTGCAGAGACATTAACACTAAACAAGAAAGTAAGAAATAAAATCATAGAATGAATTATGACCCTTAAGTGGAACTGGGCGGGGCACATAGCTAGAATGTCGGATAACAGATGGACACAGCGAATAATACAGTGGAGACCGAGACAAAAAGCACATCGAAGTAGAGGTCGTCCACCAACAAGATGGTCTGATGACATAAAACGGATCGACAAAAATTGGATGCAAACAGCACAAAACAGAAATACATGGAAAATACTGAGGGAGACCTATATCTAGCAGTGGATATATCCGGATTAAATGATGATTAATAAAAACCTTTAATTAAAATTAAATTTGTTTAAATGATAATATTTATTGCCTTAAATCTGCAAATCTCTATTATTGAAAAACAAGTAAGTTATTAAATTAGTTGAAATAATGTTTGAGGTTGAATCTATGACATATCATTAGTATAAAAATTGATTAAGGTAGAAAATGAAAGGAAGTGATATGGTACTATTCACATAATAGTGTAAGCAATGGTATAAAAAGTAGTATATACTAAAAGATTAAGTTAAAATCCAATGAAATTGAAGTTCTTTTTTTTTATTGGGTAATGGTGGTTGCTTAACAATGGTAAGAGACCTAGTGTGTAAATATCTGAGGGTTTAAAAATTTAATTAGTAAAATGAATAAGTCTATTAGAAAATTTTTATGAGATAATATTATGATAGTGTTAGTATAGAGAGATATAGAGAAGTGTTAATATAGTATTACCTTATAGTGAAATATGTTAAAATAAATATAAATGAAGCTGAGAAAGAATGAATGAAAATATTAATATAGGAAAGATGAAATATAAAATGTTGGTCGAATAATATACAACAGCAAGAATAAAGTGGATGCTATATTGTTGTGAATGGCATGAACAAAGTTAGATAATTAAGTATGTAAATGGAAAACCAGACAAAATGATATTTAGGTGTGAGTGTGAGGGGATTAGATTGACTGCTTATCTGAGTTGGTTAAGTGAAATGTGTAGTACAGGTGGTAATGGAGTCCATATACTAAAAGTATCGAATGGATGTGTGAAGATGAATGATGGAGTTTAATTTTAGTGATGAAGTTTAAGTTTAAAGATTAATGATGAAGAATAACGGTGAAGAACGGTACAAGCAAGACAAGTAGGGTGACCCCAAGATGTAAGAGACATGAGGAAAGAATATGTGAAGAAGTGAGTCATAAAAGAACTGGCAGGAGGACAAGAAATAACGGACGGTATAATGAATAAAACGAAAGAAAATGAGGGGGGGGGGACAAATTGAGGTATGGTATTTGTTAATGGGTGATTAGTAAGGAAGTTATAAATGTTAGATGCTAGTTGGGTGGTTGGGAAAAAAGAAAAACAGAAGCAAAATGAAAAACGATGAAATTTAAAGGCAATTATTGGAATGTTGATTATTTGAATTAAGAGAATAGTTGTCGGTGTATCGGAGTAAAAGGTTGATTTAGGGTAGTTCGGCGGTTAACATAATTGGGGCTAGTCCTCATCTCTCTGGAGATCTCAAGTTCCTCATACAAGTACAACCGTAAAGTGTTTCTATCTTGGATGTTATGAATTAATTTGACTCCATCAGGGATGTTGAAATGATGATTGTTGACTCTAAGGTGATGTGAACAAGCTGAGGTATTATATCTTTTAGAGTGTTTTGCAGATCTAGTTGAAAGTGACCTATAAGTCCTGCCAATGTAGGAGGCATCGCAATCAGAACAAGTCAGTCTATAAACTCCACTACGGTTCATATAGTGTATTGTATCCTTAGTATTTGTCTAGAAATGGATAAGAGTATTTTCAACTTTAAAAGATATGTGTGTGTTTTCTAATAAACTAATTTCTGATAATTAACTAATATCTTGAAATTGTTGTCAAATGTACGCTTTTCCTTTTTTTTTTTTAACTACAAGCAATAACTTTTTTATTGCAGCTTTGCAAAACAGAAGTGGATAGTTATACATATGGTGGATTGTCGCAGAACTTGTCAAAGCAGCACTGCTCAATGTATCAGTGTTAATAAAAGTTTGGCAACATTGACCACAAAATTGGAAAATATTATTTTTGATCTAATCTTCAACAAAACGTTTAAATAATGCATATGCATTAAATATTTACTTCCTGATACTAAATGATTAAAATAATATTACGAAATTCTAATATATAACATTATTATAATCTACATATTTTGGTATTTGTACGAAAATCTTCCACATCCTGCAGTGTAATAACCGCGACCCATCTAATAGTAATTATTCGGAAATTAATATCAATTATTCGGAACACACACAACGAACGATATAAACGCCGTGTGATTAATATCTATGGCACGTCTATTCATAACAACAATTAATATCTCATACCTATTATAATGTTATTGTTAGTAGTAGATATTAATATAGGAATAGTGATATTAAACACAGGTTTCACGATTAGTGGAATAATTTAATGGGAAATTACGAAAATTGCAATCTGTAAAACAATAAAATCTATTAAGGAACACGGAACAAGGTGCAGAAACTGAAATTGGTCACTTTATATGATAGTTCGTTTTATTTTTTACGCTATGATATGATGATGACAATATTACGTTACTATATTGAATATGTGGTTGACAGCAGACTCTCCTACAGATGGGACGGAACCCATGAATTAGTTATCGCTCCTATGATTTATCGAAATATGGGTTTGTTTTAATACAACAAAAAACTTAACAGAATTTATCACATTTGGCATGTTTTTTTGTGCTTTCATTTGTTATTGTTCATGATATATTGATTTTTTATCTCTTATATAAAGTCTCGAATTTAACAAGCCATTATTAAACATTTATTTTTGTTTAAAGAACAAAGTCGCATCCACCCGAAGGTTATTAGCGAAATTCCTGTGACATTTGTAACAATTAAATTTTAAGTAACATGTTTATAATATATTTTAAGTAACCTAATAAATGGAAGACATACCCGGAAAAATGATTTGCTTATTTATGAAAGGCCTTTTGTCACAAAATGTAAATTTTTTGGAAAACAAGGAACAACTGTTTAGTTTTATAAAAATGATTTTATACTTTTCTGATTTGTCGAAACATTTTAACGACCTTAAAAGTCAAAATAAATCTTGTTAGTTACACTTTTTAAAATCAATATTGTATTTTTTTTATTATTGAAAATAGCTGACAAAATGCCTTTCATAAACAAAAGTGTTATTTTACGGGGAAAGTTTTGATTGGTAGATGAATTTACGTGTTTATTTATAATTAATATTACTATATTAAAACAGTTTAGACAATAGAATTGGCTACAATTAATTACCATTTTATACATTTTTGCTCATTTTTTGGTTGCAACTGTAGGTCATTGGACAAGCTCATTGTAAAACCACTTGTGGTTTTGAGGGACATACTGCAAAAGTTTCTTCAGGTCATTATTTTTTTCTTGAAAATTGATACTTCGATTTATGTTTTTTTGTGATAATGAGGAAGGAAGGATGGCTCAGCAATAGATAGTGGATTAGATAATAATTTGAAGGTTTTGCTAATAAATCCACCTATAAAATCAGATACAACAACCACTCCTTTTTTAATCTTTCGCAATTATGGTACGAAAAAATAGTAAACATTTTCTTTTTTTTGTTTTTTTCCATTTTACTTTCTTCTGAAACAGTATTTTTCTTGTAAAAGATGGGCCACCAACTTTGAAAGTCCAAAACTTTGCATTTTCCACTAAATCCACAGTAAATTTCCTCTGTTTTTTAGAAGAATTGTTTCTGTTATATCTTACAAAGTGTAGAATCTATCATGTTTCCTTAGGTTTCGTATTATAAGGCCGAAGACCCTGTCACATGACAAATAGGAGTGACCCCTTCTTGGAAGTCTATAGAAACCTTTTTGGAATCTTTCACTATCTGTAAGTTGCATTAAAAACCTAACTATCGTATGAATTTTATTTTGTCCTGTAAAGGACAAAATTATTTTGTTTATAAGTACAATTTATGTAAATTAGCTGGAATATTCTCGTAAATATATTTCTTCAAGAAAGAGTAAACTTCATTACTTCCATTTCCAGCAACTCCCTGATGGTATAAATAAAATGTTATTATTACTATTGTGTAATTATTACTATTGTGTATGCCAAACGGATAGATTGACAGTTGTCTAAGGTAGTATATTTCCTGCACTGGAATCGTGGGAAGTGATATGTTTGCCATATAATCAAAACATAAAAGCATCGTATTTTTATGTTCGGCACAGTATTCTTTCGTCTGTCGAAGGGATGAATAAAACTTTTTGCTATGCCTCTTATGCACAAGTAGCTGCGCAACTGCAACTCGTATTGCTGTTTCATTTAACTGAGGATTTTTTGTTGTAGTATTAAGCAGTTCACATTCACAACCAGTGTCAATTAGGGGCCTTCCAAATCTATAATTGAAATGTTCTTTGAAAAGTTTCTAGAAAAAACTATACTTTTCTTGAAAGAAATTAAACATTTTTTTTTATGTCCAGCTTAGCATCTAGATATTTTATTTTCTTAGAAGAATACTGACTAGTTTTCAGTGAAAATTACTAAATGTGTTCTTTAACAAGATCCGTATAATCTTGTGGAAGGGTCTTCCGATTATTCTGTTGGCCTCTTAAATCTCTAGGAGACTTACCTTTCACAAGAAGATCTTGCAGTCTTCTTACTCTTTTTTCACCAATACCGTGCAGACTTAAAAAAGCCTTTTTGCAGATGTTGATCCTTTTCTCACGAAGCAAGACATAGAATTTAAAACAGCTTTTATGCTCAACAGAATATTTGGGCTTAAAAAAAACATCTTCAGCTTCATCTTTAGAAGTGTTTTGTTTTAATCTTAACCTTCTCTTCTGTACGGGCCCTGCTTCTATTATAAACTGGTAAAAAGATCTTGGCCATTTTTGTTTGAAAAGTTTACCCCTCTGCATAAAATTTTAACTTCGTCCTCTTTCCATAACTTCTCGAAACATCTCAATCTGCATCTGCAACATTTGAAAAAGGTTACTATTGTAGAACTAAGCTAGGTTTTAAAACCGACTTCTAATTATCGTCTTATTTCCTGTCTAAAATATTACATTATAAGATAAAAACGTCACTTACGAGCATGGTAATCCTGTTTTGCGTGGTTCAACAACATTTCCTTTGTAATTTATATAATATTCTTCACCACGGCATCTACGTTTCTTAATTCGATTAACCTTATATTCTTCTTGCTAACTAACACCCTTCTTTCGCTTCTTGCTATCTGCTTCTGTTTCAACGACACTTACACTCTCTGACATTATTTCAAAACATAAGTTAAATCACTTTAACAATAACTAAAGAAAAATATTTTCTTTTATTATTTAAAAGTTGATTATAACATAAAACAACAAGAGGTTAATTATTAATCTCCAAACAGTGAATTACTGTCAACAATCAGCTGACCGCGCAATGTTGCCAACAGTCCTTTTATTTATGAAAAGTCCCTTGTTATTGACACGAGGCTTTTCATAAATAAACAATAATTTTAAACTAATATATCTGATAAAGGAATAACAAGACATGAGGATTTTCATAAACAAACGATGTGCGAACATATGGGTTATCATTTTCTAAGTTACACGAAAATTTGAAAAAAATCCTTTCATAAATAAGCGATTAAAATATTGTAAGCGACAAATTTTGATAAAGTGATGTTTCAGTAAAAAAAGGTTCTTTTTTCGTTAAGAAAACTATTAACATCATCTATTAGAATTAATTTCAATTTAAGGCTCTCCTTACAGAGCTACAAATCACAGCGGGAGAGGAAAAACATTACTTGTGCATTAAACATGACAGAGTATGGAGAGTTATCGTCTACAACACGTGTCTTAAATCATCTAAATAAAGGTATAAAAACCACAAATAAATTTTGAAAACTGGGTAAAAGAAAAGCGTAAGCGCTTAAAAAATAGTGGCCAACCTTACAACAATTATAAAAATGTCCCTGTTTTTAAAAATTGTCTCCTAATGTGATAATTGGAAAAAAGTTACATGTTTTAAAAATCTGTAAATTCATATTTTCGTTTTAGGCTAGATTTTGTGCATGTTCGTTCAACACATCTCAGTTCATTACCCTTGAAATAAGACACAACTTTATTGGTTCCTATAAGAAGTCATACAATAAACAGTCACAACATTTGGGGTGAAGTCTGGAAGTAGAGGAGCCAAAGAGAAGGAACATAGATGAAGTCACATTAAAACGTCAGTGTACTGTAAAATATTATCTGTTGATTACTGAAAAAAGAAAACAGGTATGCCAAAAAATGTTTTGGGAGACTTATTCTATACAAAACGAAGAGTTTAAATTTTATTAAATAAAAAGTCAAATCAAAAGTTGCTTGACTGTCGTGGAAAACACATAAATCGTCCAACAAAAACCAAACATTCTGTAAACGACCTAACCAGGCAAGCCACTATTCTCGAAACTCCAAGAAAAATTAGTGCTCTAACTGTGACCTAAGCATTAACAAAATGATTGAGATGTTTAAAATATTATATTAAGAAGTTGAAATTATAGAATCAAGAAGTTAAAAGTTTAAGTCCATACTTACAGAGAAATATTCAAAGATTTTATTTTACGTTTTCGAGTTTCTCGCTTCGATACTTGCAAAGTATGTGATACAAATTTTGTAAAACTAAGTACTGCAGAGACCGAGGAAGAATGAAAGAAGATTGAAACTGAGTCCAAGCTACATCATCGAAAAGCAGAAAGTGCATATTAATCTTTGAAAGCTGATGAAGAAGCAGCTAAGTTAAATTCTAATGTAATAGTTTTATGTGTGGATTTGCAACAAGTCATTTTTATAACCAATTTATCATATTTCGATATTTATTATCATTTTTTTACCAATTACAGTTTTGCTATTTACAATATGGGAACCTCTGAAGCTACTGTGTGTTATTGGCATGAAACTGTAGTTAAGAGGGGCACCGCTGAAATATCTTCTGGCATTTTGAGGTATGTTCTTGAGAATTTATAAAAACAAGAGGTTCGAGCAAAACGAAAACTTATATTATGGTCTGATCGATATGTCGGCCAAAATATTAATTGAACGATTTTGAGCTCATCGAAAAGATAAAAACAAGCAGTCAGCTATATTACACTCAAGATGTACTTGAGCTAATCAAATCAGCAAGATCAAGAAAACCTTTGATCAAGAAAATAGTTGAAATAAAACAGGAGAATTTTGTTAACTTGACCTCAGTTGAGAGTCAAATTAAGAAAGACAACATTAAAAGAACAGAAGCACGTTGGGTACAGGTCGTAGCCAATGAACCTACTGTTATGCGGATAAGACAAATGCATAATATCCTACAACCATGGCAGATATCACTTTTACTAGAGAGACCAAGAGGACGAGCTGTAGTTCGAAATACAGTTTACAATCTTATTGAACCAGAAGCCTTGCCTCCAATTTACAGAGAACCTTTACCTATTTCTGATAACAAAGAAGCAGACTTGCTGAAAATTACTGGATGTTTAGAATAACAGTATAGATCATTTTATTGTGAATTATCTGCACATGCAACTTAATCTGATTTTATTTATCTACTATGTAAGTTTTAATAATTTTTAGAGAATCATTTTTTTAATTTAAGTTTCTCGTATTTTCAATTAACTGTAATTTTGGGACATTTTGATAATGCTTATATTTGCCTAGGTTAAGAACATTGCAAGGAATATCAATTATAAGTATAACCCAGTAGCGGAAAAACATGGCATGAGCCTTAACACTAGGTACACATACATACAACATTTTTCTTCAACAAAAATTACTTTTTGGTTTTCGGCGCCCATTAGTCATTTTGCTTTGTGATATTTATTTTCATCGTTATTACCTTATTAGTAATATACATAAGCAAAACTTAAATTCACAAAATTTGGTAAATAATATTATATAATAGTTTTTTGTTATTATCTGACAATTTTTATTATGTCGTTTGCAACGTTTTTACGGAAAGGTATTCAATTGTCCAGAACAAAATTTTTATCAAGTAATACCTTCGGGTTATTTGGAAAATTGTAGAATGTCTTTGAATTACAGATTTAGGACAGTCTATCAGAAAAAGCAGCATGTATACTGTCTATTGCACTGCAGGTTTCGCATTTTGGAGATTCGTTATTTGAGAAAAGATAGGTATGGGTGTACCGACAGTGTCCAAGTCGTAGACATCTAATAATAACTTGTGATCTTCTACTTCTGGCACTATACTTCCATCAAAAGATGCAGCTTTTGATGTTTCTAAGCTTAGAACTAGAATTCTGCCCCTCCCGGCTCGACGCCCTTAACACCTTATTTTTAAAAGAAGCTCTTACATCGCTGGCGATACTCCGACACTCGATTTCTGATGCGTCACGGTGATAGTGATAGCGTTACCCGCACTAATCTTCTTGTTCATATCCGTCGATGCTTAAAGGAGGCACATGATATTGTTGTATCCACAGGAAGTGGATTCTTCTGAAATTTTCTTAAGCTTGCATTAGCGAGCATTTTTTCAATGGGGTGCTTAGGGTATATGTTTGTATAGCTTTGACTGCGCTGAAGAAGTTGAAACAGACTAGATAACAAGCACTTATTTTTAATATTTACATGCTTAATGGCTTTTAATAAACCAAACAAGTTTTATCCAGTAGAGATGCTGGAATCTTGAAAAGGTTAAATTAAAAAAAAACAGTTATTTGGAAGATTCCATATAAGTGGAGACTTGAATCTTAATGTTGGCTTAATTGAGATGTGTCACTTTGCCAGTCCGATGCATTATTACCAAGGTAATTAAATATTTTTATCTTAAAAAACGTGAATTTGCGTTTTATGGATCTTTTTTATGACTGTGGTCTATTTTGATTCTACCAATTTTTCTTTCTCGACAAGGTTCCAACACTACTTGAATCACGCTTATAAGATCTGTTGATCCAATAATAATGCTCATAAGTAGCATGGTAAGTTGGTCTAAGTAAAGGATGGAGAGAGATTTTCTTTAAAGTTCTTAGCAGGTTCAAATGAGTGACAGTAAGCAACTTGTACAAGTTAGCAGTTAGAAGCGTTTACTGAACTAGCTTTAGTTTTTTTTACCTTTTAATTTGACTTAAGGTGGTAAAAAATATTAAATTATTTTGAAGATAGATCTGCTTTAGAAAAGATAATTTCCTCAAAGCTACGATTTGGTTGAATATTTCGTGCCTATCCTTATTTGATGCATCTATTTTGTTCGGTATTTCTGGGTTATTAGGGATAGACATTTGTTCACATTGGAAAGAGTTTGTATCATTGGATTTTTGCAAAGATATATTTGTTGTACTGAATAACAACTTTTCAATGTTTTGATTGGGGGTTAATTGTGCTGGTGGTTCGAAGCACTGTGACGCTATGTGACCTGACTCTTGCAGTTGTAGCATATTAAGCCGTCTTGAGAGATGAATATTCTATATGACGTGTTGTCAAAAATAAGCGTAAGCTGACTCTGGTAGTGTGTATTTCTGTGGAAAATAATATAAGAGGTCTCCCAATAAGAATGTCCTGATTTTTTTTTTAACAAAAACGGTAAAAATTGCAGTAAATCAAAACAAATTGTTGAATTGCAAAATATAGTAGATAACAATTATATTCCGAATAACACATCATTCAAATTTCCACCGCGACTACGTTTGCAGGAACGAATCCGGTTAACCCAATTTTCGCTTACTTTATGCAAAATATCCGCATTAATCTTACTAATGGTGTGCTCTATGTTCCTCTTCAAGTCTTCAATAGATTGTGGTTTGTTTACATAGACCAATGACTTAACATAGCTCCATAAAAAATAATCCAACGGTGTTAAATCGCAGCTTCTTGGAGGCCAAGCATGTGGTCGAAGTTGCTGAATTCTCCTGGGATCTCTGGCATCAAGAGAAATCAATGTTTCCGGGAACTATTCCTTTAATAAATCAATGGTTGGGGCAGTAGTGTGACATGTGGTACTGTCATGTTGGAAAAACATGCCATCCAAATTCATTTCATCCAACTGAGGCCACAAAAAATCCGTTATCATCGTTGGATACCTTTCATCGTTGACTGTTACACCATGTTCGAAAAAATAAGGTCCGATGATGGCACCATGCCATAAACCACACCAGACAGTGATTTTTTCTGGATTCAAAGGCTTCTCAAGAATCTCATGTAGATTATTTTTACTCCAAAAAACAACAATTTTGCTTATTCACAAAGCCGTTTAACCAAAAATGAGATTCATCGGAAAAGATTATTTTTTTTAAATCGCCATCATTTTCGAGTTTGTCTAGAGCCCAATGGGCGAACAAACGACGCTTATTCTGGTCAAGTGGCTTTAGTTCTTGAGTCAGAACAATGTTGTAAGGGGTAGGCCTAAATCATTTCTCAGAATTCTTCAAGTTGTCATTCTTGGTGAGTCCAAGTTCTGGAGAACGACGATTTACGGAAACATTTGCATTCTCTGCTACACTGGCTCTTACAGTAACAATATTGTCCTGAGTTCTTGCATTTCAGCGTCTAGTTGGTGGTTTCATATCGTGCAGAGTAAACTCACGTTTAAACTTTTCCACGATTCGATGAATTAGACGCACATCAGGACGATGATTTGGTCCATAACTTTCACGTAATGCACGATAGGTATTCACAAAAAAAAAACAATTATTACCATAACATTTTAGAATAATTTCCAAATGTTGTCCAACCGTATATCTTGCCATGGTAATTTGTTAGAGTATACTGAATACAAACGTCAACAAGTGACAGTTCTACAATTTTCAAAATGGCGCTATGACATTTCAAAAACAGGACGTGCCTATTGGGAAACCCTTTACATTTGTCTTTTAAAAAAGAGAATGTGATTGTATTCTGGCACAATAACAATAATTTTTATAAAAATGTCATGGAGAACCAGGAATTACACCGATTTTTGCCAGGAAACCTACTTATTACTACAGGACTACTACTTTGCCAGGAACACTACTAATTACTACTACTACTAATAACGAAGTCGTGAAGTATTGTAGGACATAAGTTAGAGAGAACAAGTGGTTCCACTGCGGTCTGACTAACCTTCTTCCACTGATAATTTCACTTTGTATTTTTATTTGACAATGATTATTTATAAAATAATCTACGGTTTTGGTTTATTGGATAAGTACCCACATATACGACTATTAGATAGTCTAGGAGAAAAGATTATCTTGTAGATTGGTGTTTTCTAAAGTTTCTTTCTCTCACTCTTTTCCTCTCTTCTTTTATATATATATATATATATATATATATATATATATATATATATATATATATATATATATATATATATTATATATATAAATATATATAATATATATATATATATTATATATATATATTTATATATATATATATATATATATATATATATTATATATATATATATATATATATATATATATATATATATTATATATTTATATATATATATATGTATATATATATATATATATATATTATATATATATATATATATATATATATATATATATATATTATATATATTTATATATATATATATATATATATATATATATATTTGTAAGTAGCAAGATTTAATAAGTTAGTTATAGCCATATTACAATATCGCTGTAATAATATTGTTGCTAGACAGGAAAATTATCAGTGTATACCACGTATACTAGTGATACTGTTTTTTTTTTTTAATATTCTAGTATTTATTAAATACTAATATTAAAACATAACTATGGTCTCAGATTTTCTTAACATTTAATTGTTTGATTTATTCGCTCATATTGATAAAAAAAGTTAATTACTTTAACAACTAGCTATATTTTTTATCAATAAAGTCTTATTTTGTGCTTAATTTAATAAACAAGCCTAAAGTATTCTATAATAAATCATCTATCAAAAATGTCACAATTTTAACTCAACTACCTTTAAACCGGTTATTTTTTTATAAGTAGCATTGTATATTTTATTTAGTGGAATGTACCCAATCGTTTGATATGAATAGGTTTTTTTTAATTGCAGTCATACCTTTTATTTTTATTATTTTTCTTTCTACTTTATCACTTGTAACATTCAAATCTTTATTTTTGTAACTCTACATAGACCTGTGAATAAATAATTTAACTTTGAACTAACCGCGATTGTTGCTAATATTTCGATCCATAATTTTGTACTCTGTGCTACACATTATGATAATAAAGTTTAGATGATGAATATATTTTTCTAGCTTTTCTCGTTGTTATTTGCAATGTATACTTCAGTTCTCATGATAAAAAGGGATAGCTATCGTAGTTATATAAACCATCTACATTGTTTGTTGAAATTAGTTTCTAAATAGTCTATATATTTGTTCAAAAACTAACGGCGGTCTCCCGTTAAAGAATGAACAGATACATTCTGGACAACTTATTTGGTTAGTAACGTAAAAATTAGGTATCGATGAACACAAGGCATTCTAAAATTTAAGTGTTTGTATTGCAAACTTTGCATTAAAATGTTCTGTATGTTTTATAATGAAATAATAGCCGGATGATGGTAAGCTGTGGAATTTATAGTCCAACAATTTATTGGAGAGGGTAATTCATTCGTAAGAAACTATCAACTTCATTTTTATTAGAAATTAACTACATTTTGATATGCAAGTACCTTTGTCGTTCTGTGATTTTTGTAATTACCTTACTATTATGAGAATATAGGTACGTGGCTTTCTACGATTAAAGCTTTTATCCAAATGAATTATTAAAAAATGATGTTATTGACAAGGATATATGTGCTACGGCGGCGACATATGTGAAGATCGTATGACCATCAAATTCATACTTCTCATCATATTCCATTTTTGTTGATGGGTAAAAATGAAATGATCTGGTATTACTAAATATTTTAGCAGGCATTACATTTTGTAGACCATTTTTTGATTATGTGATTATTTTTAAATACTAATTTACCAACAATTTTTTCAATAACTCCTTAAGTGATTATATTTTTTTGTTTTATTCTACTACTATTTGTATTCTTTCACGAGGTGAGTGATACTTACATCATGTAATTTAGATTTACTAAGATTATTTGGTAGCTATTTTTTTATAAATTTAAATGAGAGGCTACAAGATTATTAAACAACTTCTAGGTTACTATATGCTGAAAGTGCCAGTCGTGCACCTGCGAAAAGCCAATTTCAAATAAAACTATGGAGCTTCACGTATAGTCCAGTTCTCAGAGATTTGACTCCTAAAAACCATACGAACAAGCTGAATTTTGCCGAAAACATCAATTTTGGAACCCCAAAAAAGATGCAAAATGAGTTACCACTTTTACCCGCGGACTTTTTCCTAAAACCTCCCTCGTAAAGGTGTAAAAACTCAAAAAAAAAATCGACTTACCAAAAATCTGTACGCCGTAGAAAAAAATGTTTCAAATAAAAAATAGTAGCTTAAATGATTTTTAACAAAAATGGTAATTAGCACTTTTTCTATAGGAATGAATCATTCGCTCAGAAACAACGCTTGAAGCGACCGGCAATTTTGAATGTCAGTTGCGAGACCGAAATCAATGTATAACAAAATGTGTATTAAGTCAACGGTACAATTTCGATATTTTTAATCAGAGCGTCCGATCGAAAAAAAAAATCAAAATGCGTTTTAAATAGTTTAGTAGTTTTAAAACACGTACTAGTTTAATTGAAAAAAGCAGTTTTAAATGTTTTAATTCGTTTGTAATATAAAAGTTCATTTCAGCGTTTTTTAAATATATTTAGTTATCAAAACTTCACAGTGGACAGTTGATAAAAGGGATAAATTGTATTGATCTCGTAATAATAAAAAAATACAAAAATTGTATACAAAACTGCACTATTTACCTTTAAAATGCATCTTAATTTTTGTCTATATGACACTCGGATCAAGATATCGAATTTTTAGCGTCGAGATGATACACATTTTATTAAACATTGATTTTGCGCGCCTAATTGGCATTAAAAATTGCCGATCGTTTCAAGCGTTGTTTCTGAGAGAACGGTTCATTCTACACAAAAAATGCTAATAACCATTTTTGCTTAAAGTTATCTTAGCTATATTTTTTATTCAAAATATTTTTTTCTATGGAGTACAAATTCTTGGTAAATTGTTTTTTTTTTTTCGTTTTCTCTCTCTACGAGGAAAATGCCTGAGGGTGTAAAAGTGGTAAACTTTTTTGTACCTTTGTTGGTGTCCTAAAAGTGACATTCTCGGCAAAATTCGGCTTCTTTCTATTATTTTTAAAGGTACAGTAGCATTTTCGTCTCTGATAACTGGAGTAATATTATTTTTTCGATAACATTTTATTACTAGATTTAATTTTTAATTTTTACTTTAACACACACCAGATAATTGCTAAACTTACCATAAAAAACGTAATAAGAAATTATGTAATTAGTCAGTATTTTTACTATAGTATTTTATCATTTAAATATATATCTGTTTATTAAAATAGCCTCAATACTCCATCTTTGGCCTCCTCTGTCTTCGTTCACCCAGTTTTTATTTAAGTTTTTTTTTAATTATGTCGAAACATGCCCCACCTTTGTTTTGTTGTGGATAAAATATTTTTTTTTCTATTTATTAGTTTGAAGTTTAGTATTTGTCCCTTCATGGATCTTTTTGATTTTGCTGCTTTGTTCATGATTTCTTTTCTTTTCCATAGACAACGACGGAGTATACACTGACTACTTTTATCATTAGGTGATAATTCATTATCATTTCCGACATCTTAGATTAGTTGGCATTTAACACTCCTACAGTTCGGACGTATAAAATTTCTTTGAGTAGCCGGTTAGCAATCCAAGTTCATCGGCATACTGCCATATAATTTAATATTTTTAAGTATGATTTAGCAGGTAAATGGTCAATAGGCGTAAATATTATTTAACACATGCGAACGGTTTTTGAAATCTGCCGTTATAGTAGAGGATCCTATATAATAAAGACCTCCACCGATTAGTTTCTTCTTCTTCTTCTGGTAGCACTACAACCCGGGGTGGGTCTTGGCTGACTTCACAACCTGCTTTCATCTCGAACGGTCGTCCATGATGTTTATGTCAGTGGGTAGTCCCATTGTTCTCAAATCTGACCATATATTATCTCTTCATCGCATTCGTGGACGTCCTAAGGGCCTTCTCCCTGTCGGGACTTCTTCCCAGAATAACTTGGTAAGGCGGTTATTAGGGAGCCTATGAACATGGCCAGCCCATCTTAGACGTTGGGATTTAATCTCTTGGACTACGTCGCTAGCACTATACATTTGTTTGACCTCGGCATTTGTTCTCATTCGGTATTGGTTAGTATTCGGATCGTGATAGGGATCGAAGATCTTTCTGAGGATTTTTCTCTCAAAGCATCTGAGTTTACTTTCTATTGCTTTTGTCAGCGTCCACGTCTCACATCCATACATAAGCACCGGTCTAATTACTGTTTTATATATCCTGATTTTTGATGTTCGTGTTAGGCTCTTGGATTTACTAGTGTTGTGAAGACTATACATACATCTGTTTGCTGCCTGAATTCTCTCTTTTATCTCTTCCGTGATATCGTTATCTGTGGTGGTAGTCGCTCCGAGATATTTAAAACTCTCCACTCTTTCAAAGTTATAAGGGTCTATTGTTACATTTTGTCCTATTCTATTTCAGATTAGTTTAATGGATTAAAATTATTTGATATAATATTTAGTATGTTAAAAATTACAAAAACCAAGGAGTGTTCTATATAACTTTGTCCAAAATATAATAAATTAATAATAAAGAAATGACTTTTTTTAAATTCTTTAGTGAGTTTGACAAAAAAATTTATCACTAACGGTAAGTACAAAGCATGAGTACTCAGCCACAGCATGAGGATAAAAATATTATCGACTGTAAACGAAACTTTCACTGTCGACTATTGGTTAACTAGTAAGGATGATACTTTACGCTGATGATACAATTGACCACCAACATTTGTTTAATATTTTGACTAGCAAATCTTCATTTAAAAGAGTTGCCGATTTTCTGCTGAACGTCAAAGAAACTGGCAGTAAAAAAAAATTAGAGTTTATTTTAAATTGTGCTTTAACTCATAGAATATTTAAATGAATTTCAAAAACACATCCCCCGCATAACTGTACCTTCATTTTTCTTTGAAAATGGGACTCCAACTCTTATATTATATTAAGTTAAATCAAAATCCATAATTTTCCTGAAATGAACCGTGAATGATTACGAAAAGCATTACAAAATCTTATTTTTCGATATATAAAACAATACCGAAATTCCATTTTAATAGATAAGAAGGAAACAATATTATATCGACGTAATTATCTATGATCAATTTAGGAATATCGTACGGCAAAACAAAAAATTTATAAACTATAAACAATCCTTCATACAAAATATTCTTTAATAGAAATATGCCGCCGGCATTCACATTCATCAATTCACGAACAGTTTCCCAGCAGTCAGGTTTCGACACGTCTATCGCCCGGCCGATTTTATAATCTCAGCGACGAATTTTTTGGTTTTGCCGGGAATATGACGGGCGGTACAATTGAACAAAATAAAATTATTGACGAACAATTAATAGAATGTTTAAGAAGATATAATGTTTTATATGATCTGTCGCATGCAAAATACATGGATATTAATTTTAAAAATAATATTTTTCAAGAAAGCAATTTTTCGACATCCTAAAATACATATTGATGAAATTTTACATCATCACGAAGCAGTTCTTTATACAGTGTCACGTATTCTCCTTTGGTATACCTTTTTTCCATTCGTCATGGATCCATTTCCGTCTTTTTGCTTGGTTTGCTTGCGCTTCTTCTTCCTCGTCCAAACATATAGCAATTATTGCTAATTCTTCATCCGAGAAACTTTCCATTTTTTCAACAGATTGGTCACCGAAAACTGATGCATTTCGGGTGTGTGCGAATAGACGAACGAATAGTTCTGTGACCAGATGGGACCGGTTTGGCACCGGGACTGTGAAGGGACTGATGTGTTTTAATCGACCTTCCTTTAAAGTGCGTTCATGTCATCCCCCTCACGCATAAACGTTAAATCGTGACCCTGGTCCTCCTGGCCTTTCAGTAAATGACCATAGACGAATACTTTGTCTCTAATAGCCCGACACAATTATGGGGTGGCACGTTGCTGCTGCAGCATAGGACGCTACATTCCTCTTAGTCCCCGTGTTTCTACACAGAAAACACATCTGTTATATTCCCAACCGCGAACGAAAAGGTGAACGCAGCTGAAAATAAGGTCCCAATCTAGCACTTTTCACAGGTCGCCGCTGAGGAGCCTAATATTTCTACCACTCGCCTCCACGAAGTGGGTACATACCGCCAGCTCATGTTTTCGATGGGGAAAGGACATGTAGAGTTTGCAGTTCGTTCAACCTTGCTTTCGTTATGTTGAATGAGAGTAGAGTGGTGCCACGAGAGCTCATCTCGGATGAGCTCAGACCGGTGACCGCAAAGCCTAGGCGTTGATTCCTGGTTTTCTACAAAATGGTGCCTTTATTTTGGTATCGAAAAAAATCGGTGACTATCATGAAAACATAACCTCCATATGTTTAGAGAAGTGGTTCGAGAACATTCTTTAACATATAAATATTGACTATGTCATAATACTAAAACCGTTATAAAGAGCTCTGAGACAAAAATGTATTTCATTTACAGAGAATATGATCAAAGCAGAACTAATGACGATAATCAAGGAGCATTGTGGCAGATATAGTTAATATGATGTTGTTCAATTGGCTAGACTTCATGTTATTACTGTTTTGAGACTTACACCTTACCATCGGGAGTTGAATAAAACCTAGGGATGTGTTGACCGATAGAAAATACCGATAGAAGGTAACATTTAAAATTGTCGATATTCAGCTCCTATTATAAACCATTATAGATTACATATATCCCATAAAATGAAAGAGCGCTGTTTCACATGTCTTGAAAATAGAAGAGAAAATGTGGAAGTTGGAGGTCATAATGAAAAATGTTATTAAACCTGTAATAGCCAAAATTGGCTAAATACGATAAAGAAGAAGGCATTTCGATATGATAAATATGAGTTAATATATTATTCGATATTTTTGAGAAGTAATAAATATAAAACATACAAAACATACAGCGGATTCGTAATTTTTTCTTTTATCGGCTGTTTTTAGTTATGGTTAAAAGCTATTCTATTATTGGCACTTGTACAAATTAACACATTGAAGTGCTACATTAAGTTAGACCAAAAACAAAACGCTCCAAAAGTCAAAAGATGGCCAATGACCGTATTAAATCACCAAAAGACATTAGCAACCCACACTATGCCCATTGTTTCTTTTATTTGGATGGAAATAAAGTTGTAAAGTAATAGACCGTGACATGAAAATATATTTAATGCGAGTACAAAGTAATTATTTTGTTTATTCACGTGGTTTATTGTTAAGTTAGAGCATCTGCTTTGGAGACTGAGTCCGGAATGTTATATAAACAGTAAACCGTCTTTGTAATGCTATATCATAAGAAGTGCATGCATAAGTTAGAGTGATAGTGGTTTCACTTCGTGTACAATATCAAAGGTAAGGAACATGTTTACAAAGTTGCTTCGATCATGCACAAATATCCTCAAATTATCAAATAAATAGACTTTTATTCTCAAAATTTCTCCTAGTTTACGTCTAATTTTTTGGTAAATAATATGGGCATTACAAAGCTATACCTACATCTGTTGTATGGCATAATTAAAATATAAAAATTGTCCCAATTTTTAATATTTTTTTTTAATTTCTAGGGTAACCTTTTTTATTTATTTTATGTTTAAACGTTATTCTTTGTTGTCAATTATATACAAAGAGACGGTGATTAGTTTTCATAGCTCTGCTCTACTGCTGTTTGTATGCATGTATTTGCTTCCTGATTAGATACTTCACTTCTATTTTTTTTAACTATTTTCCTAATATTCATTGCTCCACAACTTCTTTTAAAAGTTATTTTTTAAATTATTTGCTTATCTTTACTTTTATATAGTTTACCATTTTATAGGTCATTCTTCTTAATCCATTGTATTCATTTTTTGGTCTGGTGGTATTATTGCAATATTTAAGACATATTTAAATACGTATAATTGTAAATGATTACCTGTCTAACTTTCTTAATCAGTTGTTATTGGCATATTTTTGTTGTTGACTTCTTCTTTTAGTATTGCTAACAAAAAGGTACTACATTCTGCTGATGGGTTTGCAGGCATGTTTGCATATCGGTGATTTGACAAAGTCTCTATTTTTATTGTATGTTTCATACTCGTTTTTCCTGACACTGAGTGGTCTTGCAGTTTCTCCCACATAAAATTTGTACTTCCAGAGTATTTTATAAATAAACTAGGTTTATAGTGATTAGGTTTAGGATGATTCTTTTGTGTGTTGTTAGCCTTGATTTTGGACAGAATAAATCTAAGTGTATTGGTTGTTTTGAATGTTGTACTTATTTAGAATCCTTTTAAATTTTTGTCTGGACTGTAATGGCACAATCCTTTATAATCTTTGTGTAGCAAGAGTTTGTCGTTGGTATATGTGTTAAATATAGTTGATGCCAAAACGCATTCTTGTGGCAGTTCATTCTTTTGAGTCCTCCAGTGACTTCTGTTTCTTTGGAATTATTTTTAGCGATTTAGCTAAAATTTAGCGATTTTGGAATAAACTGTTTACTAAATGAGTGAAATTGAAATCTTTGGACATACTGTAAAGTTTCCCAAGGGACAAACTATGGCTGACCACATCATAGATAGGTGTAAGATCTATAAAGACTATCCCAGTGATTTTGCGATTTTGAAATCATCTCCTATGTATTAAGTTAGTTTAAATGTTTCCGAGCTGCTACTTTTACCAGGTCTAAATCCATATTTTTAGGATATGAAAAGAGCTTCAATAGCAGCTATTAACCGATTAAAGATCATTGGTACGGATCCTTTATATAGGTAGCACAACTGCGATGTTGGTCTAAAGCTCTTGGAACCATTTTTTGGTTTTAAGACGAATAGTGACAAGGCTTTTCGGCTATTTTTCCTTATATCCTCCTTCTTCAAGTGTCATCTCCGCGGCGGAGGTCAGCAATCATCATAGCTAGGACTTTTGAGGCGGCTGCTCTGAAAAGTTCATTAAATGTACATCCGTACCACTCTCTCAGGTTGCGCAGCCATGAAATTCTACGCCTCCCTATTCTTCTTTTTCCTTGGATCTTACCCTGCATAATCAGTTGGAGCAAGATGTATTTTACTTCACGTGTCATATGTCCGAAATATTCTAATTTTCTTGTTTTAATTGTATTTTTAATTTCCATTTATTTATTCATCTTTTTTAGAATCCCTTTGTTTGTGACTTGTTCTGTTCACGATAGTTTCAGAATTCTTTTATATACCCAGAGCTCGAATAATTCCAGTTTTTTCATTGATGTTGCATTTAAGATCCAAGATTCCATTCCATAAAATAAAGTCAAAAAAACATAGCACCTCGCCAACCTAACTCTTAGTTCCAGTTTTAAATCCCTGGTACATAGCACTCTTCTCATTTTGTTGAAATTTGCTCTAGCCTTTCCTATTGTAATTTTAATTTCCTGAATGTAATCATTTGTGGAGTTAATCATTGTTTCCAGATATGCATATTTGTCCACTTGTTCGACTTCCACATATCCAAGACTGCCATTAATGTTATCCATCACTTTCTTTTGGTTTCTGTGATTTAACAGAATATTTGTTTTCCTCTGGCAATAGGCTTAAAGGGTGTTTTCAAATAGACTGCAATACTCCTCAAGTTGGGCAGCATTTTCTGGAATAACATATTATGGTACATAGCTAATTCTCTATATCCTCGAGGGATCATTACTCGTAAACACATTTAAACATCTTTCATAAAGTATTCATAATGCTTTAAGATATGTCTTATATGCTGGAGTTTTTCTTCTAGTAGTTTAGTAAATCTAGGCTAGTCTGCTTATTAAAAATTATATCTTCGGCGATATTTTATTTTCTGTGGTCAGATGGCTTGGTGTATTTGGCACATTATAAGTATATGGCATGTATTTAAGATGGGTGGACATACTTTGATGGGCTATGTTATTACCACAAAGAGAATTATTGCGTTATATCCCTATTACCATCTTTTACTGGGTATATTGTTGTCATAAAGGAGCAACAGATGGTAATTTTTAGTAAAGTAATGATAATTTTAAAGAGTCGACATATGGTAATTCGTAATTTCTAATTTTAATAGTTCAAGTTAAAAAACATTTAAGTTAGAAGCATAAATACTATCCAAATACTATTAATCGTCTTAGTATGTTTTTCCAAGCAATTTGCCACAGAAAATATTTGAGTGGGTTGTTAAAATGGGAAATTATTGGAAAAAAGTATAATAAAGTTCGGTAAAAAAGCCGTTATTACTATAATCAAACAAACGCAACCCCTGGATATGTTTCTTCTTCGTCTGCCAATACTTCTTCGTCCATTTGGTCACCTATCTTGTACTATTCGTACTATTCTATCCTCTGCCATTCTACTTATGTGTTCGTTCCACTCCTGCTTTCGTTTTGTCACCCAATCATTTATGTCTTCTATATTGCATGCTCTTCTTATATTTTCATCTCTGTTGTTTCTACGAGTCGTCTTGTTTTAGATGTGTTAGGTCTTGTCAATGACGTGTATGTTAAAAAGGTTCAATTGCTGCTTTATAGATTCTTGTTTTTGTATTTTGTCGTAGGTGTTTGTCCTTCTAGGTTGTGTCATTAAGAGATCCCGCCGCTTTACTTGCTTTTCAGCTTTCCAAGTCGCATTCCATCGTTGTTGTAAACTGTTTCCTGTATTCATTTTTTTTGTTTTTCTTACGAACTGCAATGTTTCATTTCGTATTTTTCTATAGTTGTCTCTGGATTCTGGGGTATTTGATGTTTCGTACTTTGTGTAGGCCTCTCGTTTCTCATTACATTTCTCTTTTATTTCTTTTTTAAACCATGATGTATTGTTGTGTGTGTGTGCTCTTGTTTTCTTTTGACTGTGGACTTAATCCATTTGATGTATTGTTGTTGTTTTTTTTTAGTATGACTTTGCTTATTCCTAGAAATTCTGTTGCTGCTTCTTCAATGTTCTTTTTAATTTTCTCCCAGCTCGCGTTTATATCTTCGATGTCGTCTGTTTGTTTCAGCTGTATCTTCTGTGCTAGCCTCCTTTGGTACATTTTTCTTGTAGAGTCGGTCCACAGTAATTCTACATTAAATTTTTCCTCGGTCCTCTCTTTTTTTTCAATTTTTTCCCCCTGGATATGCAAAAATAGAATAGAATAAGTATCAGGTAGATAGATGTGGTGACGCAAGATACTCAGAAGATTGTTGTTTTCCAATTAGCAAACAGTAACAGTTACAATACAGGTTTTGGGGAGAGTGCGGAAAGAGAAAGAGCTGATACTTACTGTTAAAAAGCGCAAACTACAATATTTGGGACATGTTATGAGGGGAGATAAATACCAGTTGCTGCAATTGATTATACAGGGAAAGATAATGGGAAAGAGATCTATAGGAAGAAGAAGGAATTCATGGTTGAAAAACTTGAGAGAATGGTACAATTGCACCAATTACCAACTGTTTAGATCTGCAGCATCAAAAATACGCATAGCTTTGATGATAGCCAAACTTCGGAACGAAGACGGCACTTGAAGAAGAAGAATTAGCAAACCATCCCTAGGACAAACTAGTATGATGAAGAAAATTTAAGAACTTCAATGCTTCGTATGAACTGAGACTCTTTTTAATCGTGATTTAATGTTTTTCCAGACATAGATTAACTGTTAGTAACGCAGTATTGCCGATAAATAAACAATTTTGTTTTGTGGGAGTAATGTACTTCAAGGTTTATATATTTAGGAACAACTAATTTTTCATATTCGATAATTATTTGCAAAATTTAGGCTTATAATGGCAAATTTAAGATTCATATAACAGACTATTCAGATATTCTACTCAAAATATTCTACTCCAGTCAGAATTCACTCAGAATCATCTAATGTACTTACCTGAGATATTTAACTTTTATGATAATCTAATTAGTCAGTTAGTTCGGTTCATTTTAAGGAAACTGTTAAATTTAAGCATCATGTTTATAAATAAAAATATTTATTATTCATGGTTAATAGTCCCTGGTGAATAAAAGTTAATCATAATAAAAATATAGTAATAATCTAGTAAAGCGTAGAAAGGATTTATACTTTATTCTAAAAATACTGCTTAACGTAACTTAATGTGTTATTAAAATCCTTTCACTAAATTATCTTATAATCTTAAGTTTCAACCGTAAAACTAATTACTTCTAGAGGACTCTTATATTATGAATTTTTCGGATCATTAACCTGTACCTTAAAAAATGTTTATTAAGCGAAGATTATCTCAATATAATCATTACAGTTTTTAACTTCGTAACCAGAAATACATACTAGTTTTTAAATTAATTGTAAAATATTATCCATATCCAATATATGATTAAATAATATCTAATATCTAATTAACTAAATACTAATATTTGAATATACACAACGAATTGAAAAGAAAAAAAATTGATGTAAAGTTGGTCATTTTCATCAGTAAACTTTGTATGTAAGGTAAATTTTGGACTACATGTAGTATAGGTACGTATTGTAGGATAGTTGTAATTGTAAACAATATTAAATTAACATAAACTTAAAAGAAATTGCATGATACTACATGATATAAATAACGTGTAGATACTCATCTATGATCCCGTTAGGTGAAGGATCTACTTTAGGGATGTGTTCCTGCCGACGCGGGCCTTGGTTTATCTCCTAATACAGTGACAACCATTGTCTCATCTTCAGTCCCTATTCAAACCTATTAATTCCCTTCTAATATCTATACTTATTCCTTGGTAGATTTACCGGTAACGAGTCTAGATTAAATATGGAAATAATTTTATGCAGCGATCAGAAACAATGGCCCTCCGAAGAATAGAGGTTTGAGGAGCCGGGCCTGCTACCCGATACTCTGAAAAAATCATTATGCAAAAGGCAATCCAACGCAGCCTTGGGATTTGGACAAAAATAAGAATATAGAATATATAAGAATATATAAGACTTAGGCAAAGAAAAAGGACTGTAAGAATAGGAACGTCGAATAGAGAAGAAATCGCAAAGAAACAACATGAAAGACTCCCAGAAATCAAAAGACTGGACACATATATGAGGTTATGAGAGCAAAAGTGGTCTAACCCTAAATAATATATAATGGACATACACAAATCATTAACTATTAAAAAACTTGAAGATATTGCAGTATATTTAACAAAAACGTAAAAATTTTAGCTTTTTTTTGGATTAGACCCCTTTTACACTAGAGCGCCCTTAAAAATTATGACAGAAATCTGGATTATACCTAGAGTAAAATATAATTATATTATCGTCAACAGAAGATATAAAAATTCTATAATGTCATCTAAAACTTATCCAGGAGCGGACCTATCCTCCGATCACAACCCGGTTGTTTTGTCGATGAGAGTGAAACTAAAGAAGGTCAACAGCCCTAGCACCAAGAAAATCATGGATACAAGACGTCTCAAACAAGACATTCTTCTTTTCTATTTGCAGTTTTTGTATGTTGTAAATTTTAGACTTTTTGTTGTGTTTGTATTTGAAAAACTACCCTGTTTGTGTTGTAATGTTTTTATTCAAAATTTTAAATGTATTTTTTAATATTTTTAATATGTTTGTGACAGTGTTCTTTACAACTAGGACCAACTGAACATTTTCAATGTAGGTTTTTAAATGTTGATTTCCACCACTGTACTATAATAGGTTTTCCATTTAGGTGCTGATGAAGGTGACAACATATCACCGAAAATTTCACATTTAGAATAAAGTTCTACACCAAGCTGGCTTATACCATCTCTAGCTGATCCTTGTTTTGACGCTTTCCCGAAAGTTACCCTCCAAAGAATTGTATTCTTAGCGTCGTTATACACACTCTATATATATATATATATATATATATATATATATATATATAAAACTGTTTCAATTTTTCAACTTTTTCAATCACAATTGAAAGCTCGAGTAAAAAATAGTCAACAAATAGCCCCTTTTATTGACTCCAACCCATCAAAAACAGTTTTATATTTTTTCCAAACGAGTCACAAGTACTTCTTTTTTCTTTTTTCTTATATATATATATATATATATATATATATATATATATATATATATATATATATATATATATACTTTGGAGGGTAACTTTCGGGAAAGCGTCAAAACAAGGATCAGCTAGAGATGGTATAAGCCAGCTTGGTGTAGAACTTTATTCTATATGTGAAATTTTCGGTGATATGTTGTCACCTTCATCAGCACCTAAATGGAAAACCTATTATAGTACAGTGGTGGAAATCAACATTTAAAAACCTACATTGAAAATGTTCAGTTGGTCCTAGTTGTAAAAAACACTGTCACAAACATGTTAAAAATATTAAAAAATACATTTAAAATTTTGAATAAAAACATTACAAACAACAGGGTAGTTTTTCAAATACAAACACAACAAAAAATCTAAAAATTTACAACCTACAAAAACTACAAATAGAAAAGAAGAATTAATCTTCTTTTTTGATGACATATTTCTGTCAACATCCGGGTGACATATGTAACGAGGTTATAATTTTCACTTTTGCACATTATAACCTCGTTACATATGTCACCCGGATGTTGACAGAAATATGTCATCAAAAAAGAAGATTAATTCTTCTTTTCTATTTGTAGTTTTTGTAGGTTGTAAATTTTAGATTTTTTGTTGTGTTTGTATTTGAAAAACTACCCTGTTGTTTGTAATGTTTTTATTCAAAAAATTTTAAATGTATTTTTTAATATTTTTAACATGTTTGTGACAGTGTTTTTTACAACTAGGACCAACTGAACATTTTCAATGTAGGTTTTTAAATGTTGATTTCCACCACTGTACTATAATAGGTTTTCCATTTAGGTGCTGATGAAGGTGACAACATATCACCGAAAATTTCACATATAGAATAAAGTTCTACACCAAGCTGGCTTATACCATCTCTAGCTGATCCTTGTTTTGACGCTTTCCCGAAAGTTACCCTCCAAAGAATTGTATTCTTAGCGTCGTTACACACACTCTATTTATATATATATATATATATATATATATATATATATATATATATATATATATATTTATATATATTACATATATTTTACGTATTTATGTACTCAGCAATTTTGGTGTAATTTAAACTTCGTGGGTATCCCATTTGTATTTTCAAATTATTGTCATTTTCTATGATGCACAATCAATCTGCTAGCGCAATATATGCTGTAATATACAGAAAAGTTGGTTTGACCTATTTTGCTTTACAATTTTATGTCGTTAGAACTGATTGCGATCTATAATTCAATTATCGAGAGTATGTTGGTTAGACCATGGTTTGCTCTCATAACCATATATATTATTTTTAAGTGAAACAAAAAAGGGGTTAGGAAGGGGAAATTATAGGAAAACGTACACACATATGGAATGGAGCTTGCAAACATGAAAGATCAGCAAAAGGAGTATCAATATAAGTAAAAAATTAATTAAAAAAAAAACGTACAAGATTACCAGAAAATAAATAAACAAATAATGAAAATTAGGATAAACATATTTAGATAACCAATAATAATTATTGCAGTATATTGAATAAATGATAAAGCAACCTTAAGGGAAAAGAAAGATTTTTTTGCACTAAAAGATGTATTAGATAAGAAAAAAGATAAAAAAAATATTCTTATAGAGATTTTAATAGTCATTTAGCAAAGCATGATGAAAATATAGTGGGACGAGTCGAAGAAGACAAAATTAGAAATGAAAATATAAGTCAAGAATATAAGTTGGTCGTAACCAACACACAAGATTCCAACGAAAAACATACATGGGAGAAACCTAGTAGAAACCAAAGATTAATTAATGATTTAATAATAGTCAGTATAGCCAGCAAAAAAATAATACAAGAAGTAAGAGTATACACATAACTAGATTGTGCAAGTAACCACCAATTAATACTTGGCAAATTCATATACACGGGAAGATGACAAAAAACAATATCCAGAGAGATGAGGAGATGCAAAAAATTGTAAATACTAATTTAGTACTAATAATAATGTAATTGGGATTGTAATTGGGATTGGATCCCAATAATAGTAATGTATCAACACCTACAGAAAAAATAAAAAAACGGTAACCGAAATGCTAGTGTTTTAAACAAAACAAGAATAAATATTTGAATAAATACAGTGACGACCTAGATGAGATGATTAAAAGGAAAAAAAGTGCAAGAGCACGAGAAGAATATGTTAACCCTCAGCTAACAAGTGAAGCAAACAATAAGGCTCGAAAAGAACGAATACTGGGAGAGAATATGCAGAGACATAGACAACACGATAGGCTATAACAGATCCATGGAAGCATGGAAAAAAATAAAAAAACATCACAAGTAATAAACGAAAAATAATATATTAGATAACTTCATCAAAGGAGCGGACAAAGCATTACAAAAAATTATTACAAGGGAATATACCGGAGTATATCTCGCAAGATTACGTGACAATAATACAGAGAAATCACGGAGAAAGATATATATCAAGCACTAAGGAAGTAAACAAGTAGTAGAAAATTGAAACTTTAAACATATATAACCTTTATCGGCTTGGAGAAAGCATATAATAGTATAATCAGGAAAAAAGTTGGACAACAGGCCCCTGCGGTGGTACGCGCATGTACAAATATTTTCAGAGCACAGATGCCATGAAGAAGAATGGACTGGGACGCACGGGGTAGAAGATGGAGGGGTAGATCTGTAACAAGATGGAAAACACACATAGGAAAGGCTATGATAGATAGAGACCTCTTAGAAAGTGACTTCTTCTTCTTCTTACGGTGCCTTATCCTTAAGGATGTTGGCCATTACATTTGCCCATTTAATCTTATTTGTAGCAGCCGTGAATAGTTCTATGGAGGTCATGTTCGTCCATTGCCGTAGGTTTTTAAACTAGGAGTTCCGTCTTCTTCCTGGTCCTCTTTTGCTATTGACTTTGCCTTCGATTATAAGTTGGAGCAGTTCATACTTTTGATTTCTTATGATGTGACCAAAAATATTGTGTTTTCCGTTCTTTTACTATAAGCATAAGCTCTCTTTCCTTATTCATCCTCCGCAAGATTTCCGCATTTGCCGTATGGCTCATGTAGGATATTCTGAGCATTTTACGGTAACACCAGAGTTCGAATCCTTGGATTCTTTATTGTGTTGCTTCTGTCATTGTCCAGGCTTCAACACCATAGAACAAGGTGAAAAAAACATAGCACTTAAGTATTCTAGTTCTCAATGAGATGCCCAGCTGGCGGTTGCATAGAAATTTTTGCATTTTGTAAAACATTGTACGTGCCTTTTTCAGCATTATTCTTATCTCTAGTTAGTGGTCCCAAGTTTTCTTGGGACCACTCACAGTGATCCTATAGTGCCATTCTTCCTCGGGAGTTTGTGTCGATTGTACTGTTCTGTTACTCAAGCGTCTATGTATTTCTTCCTGTATTTTATTACTAGTGGATTCTTCTTTAAGCTTATCTAGGTTAATAGCTATTATTTGCTTATTTCTTTTTGTTCTTTTAAATTCTATCCTAATTGTTGCAAGAAGAAGATTGTGGTCGGTGGGGATGTCAGCTCCGGGGTATGTCTTGCATGCTTTTACTGCGTTTTTATATCTTTTGTCGACCATTATGTAATCGATTTGATTTCTTGTGATGCGTCCTTCTATTCCATCTGCTGGATATTTCCACGTGTAGAGACGTTTGGGTGGTAACTTAAAAAAGCTGTTCATTATACTGTACTGATTTTCTTTACAGAACTGAAGCAGTCTATCTTCCCTCTCATTTCTTATTCCGAGGCCAAAGTCCCCCACCGTGTCATCTTCTTCCTTTTCCAATCTTGGCGTTAAAATCTCCTAATATTATGTTGGTTTAATGCTTCTTTGTCTACAGTAGAGTTTTGTTTAGGTCTTCGTAGAATTATTCTATTTCTTCTTCTGTGCTTTGACTAGTTGGGGCATATACCTGGATAATATTCATATTGACTGGTTTGCTGTCTATTTTTATTAGCATTATTCTATTTGATGTTGGTAGTAATCCAGAAACTAATTTTGCAATTTCATTAAGTGTAATTATTGCTACACCGTTTTTATTTTGACTGCCTTCATCTCCAGAATAGAATACTGTATAGTTGCCCATCACACAGGTACCTGTATTTGCCCATCTTACCTCACTGTATCTCAGTATATCGATATCAAGTCTTTCCATTTCTTGAGGTAAATTTGCGGCCTTTCCCGCTTCATATAGACTTCTCACATTCCATGTGCTTATTCTATTTGTTTTCCTCCGGGGGATTCTTAGCACCTTCTCCCCATTTAAGAGGTGCCCAGGACTGAGGTCCGTTGTTTTAGGTTCCATGAGCATTATGTAATTTTACTGGGGAAATATTAGTTTAGTGGTTTCCCGTTGAATTCTACACCGCTGTACATGTGCCGCTTCTGTGAATGTCACCACGCCACATGCTGTCTAATTCACAGCCATTTCAGTCTGCCTGTGGTTAGTGTTGAATCAGCCAGCTGCCACTTTCCAGTGCTAGTTTTATACAATCCCTAAAACCATTGAGCTGCCACCTTCGCTCTCCAGACCATTATGAAGACCTTCTCCTCCGCCCTGGATACCCTTGTGGACTTCATCCGTGACCCTGGACAAGGGACCCTTAGCAGGATCTAGTTTCCCGGGTTAGGAAACACCTGGAATCTGCGGAAGGCAGGGATTGATTCACTTCCCCTGATAGGACTATCCGAAAGGAGTTCCTACCCGCTACCCATGAGAAAGTGATTAGGAAAATAAACTGCTGTGGAAGTTGAAAACGGTGAACTCATAATAAGAAAAAACTAAAGAAGAAGAAATTACATAAAAAATATAATTCAAGACAGAAAGGACTGTTTCAATATGACATGTACAACGCGTCTCTTAGTACAGAATAACAAGTAAACTAGACTCAAACTCCGTCCATATTTATTAAGAAAAACAGGTGAGTGCGGACGCTCTTGATAAGTGCGAACTGTGCTGAATAAACTAGAAGAAGAAATTCTCGAGTTAATCGTAGAGTCACCCAAAACTAGTACTCGAAAAATTGCCAACGTAATGAATATCAGATTAACTTAACTGTAGTTAAAATTCATAAAGAACCTCAACTGTATACGTTTCATATTCAACGTGTGCAAGCTCTACAGCCCAAAGAATTTTTTCCAAATCTATTTTTATGCTAATAAATGCTTTATCTAGCTTAAATTCCTAATTTTTTAAACTACATTTTGGTTGACTGACAAGGCTACTTTTGGATGATATTGTATATGTAATTTCCATAACAGTACCTTATGGGGTGAGGAAAATCCAAATCGAATCTTTGAAGTTCAATTGCAGCATCATTTTTAGTAAATTTGAGGCTCGGGGTAATTGATCATCATTTAATCGGTCCATATTTCCTTCCACTACGACTTACAATCGGCGAATATTACCTTAGTTTTCTACATGAAAAATTACCTAATTTGAAATAACTGTGTCTATTTTTTTATTAAAAATAAATTGAGAGCATTGTTCATTGGTGCGGCAATGATAAATATAAAATTCTTAATTTTATGTAAAAAAATGCTCAATAAGTATGTCTTAAAACTTACTAAATTTCATTTACACATCTTAACCGGTTTCAGAGCAATAAATGGTCAGTTTGTAAGAAAAATTTAACATCCTGTATCTCAGAAAATGAAGCATTTGAGGACAGTCGTTTAAATAGCAAACTTTCATTTTAATTTTTCAACTTAAAAGTCATTATTTTTGTATTTAAACTCATCCACACAATGACATGAAAATTGCCACACTTATTTACTAACACCCAGTATAATAAGTGTAGCTAAAAATAGATGCCCTGTTCATAAATCACCAGTGTTTAATTCAAGGTCTTAAGATGATCTAATTCTTATTAAGTTTTAACATACCTACTGGTAGAAGTTCAGGGAGTGTACAAATTTATGTACTCATTTGTCTAAGTCGATTGTATATGTTTATGACGTTATTATATCTAACAAAAATAATGTAATTTTTTCGACTAAATGAAATAATAATATTCAATAGTGTAAACTATTATGTACAAACTTAAGTTTAGAACATAGTTACTAATGACAGTTTTAATGGCAGTTTGAAGCAGAGAAGACAGGGTCTTTTAAAGCCTCAGTCTTTATTTTATATGGAGAAAATTAGATAAAGGAAAACATCGTGTTAGAAAAAAAAACTTTTTCTTATGGTTCTTATCCATTACGGATAATGGACACTAACATGACTATTCTGACTTTGTTGACTGCGGCCCTGAAAAGTCCAGTAGTGGTTAAGTTAAACCATTTTCACAGGTTATGCAGCCAGGATATTCTGCTTCGTCCTGGACCTCTTTTCCCATGCATTTTACCTTGAAGTATGGTCAGAAGTAGATCATATCGTTGTTCATTGCGCATTATATGGCCCAGGTATTCCAGTTTGCGACTTTTTATGGTTACAACTAGTTCGCGCTCTTTACTGATTCTATGTAGTACTTCTTCGTTGGTAAATCTGTCTGTCCAGGAAATCTTCAATATGTGTTTATAGCACCACATCTCAAATGCTTTGAGTCTCTTCAGTGATGCTTCAGTTAAGGTCCATGACTCCATGTCATATAAAAAACGGATAATACGTAGAATTTTAGTAAACGAACTTTTATTTCCAATTTTATATCGTGTCTGTTAAAGATTTTTTTTATTTTTACAAAAGCTGATCTTGCCTTCTCGATCCTGATCTTAATTTTCGTCTATTGGTCCCACTGTTCATTTAAGTTTGCACCTAGATAACAAATGTTGGTGATTTGTGTTATAGGTTGTTGGTTAACTAGTAATTGACCAGGTGGTATCCTATTTTTGCTTATAACCATGTATTTGGTTTTTTTATGTTAAAATCAAGTCCAAACCTGCTACTTACTTCTGCCACCCTGGAGACAAGTGTCTGCAGACCTTCAAGACTGTCTTAAAAAATGACATTATCATCAGCGTATCTTACGTTGTTCAATCGTTCTCCATTTATAAGTATTCCATCGTCTATGTCCGTTAGCGCTAGGTTCATAATGTGCTCTGAATATGTATTAAACAATAATGGGGACAATATACATCCCTGTCGCACACCCCTTTTTATCTTAAGGTCGTCTGTTAACTGATCCCCAAATCTAACAGCTGCAGTATGTTCGTAATAGATATTGTGTATTATACGGCGATCTTTGCTGTGTAGACCAATTGAATTTAATATTTTCATGAATTCGTCATGTTTTATTCTATCAAAACGCTTTCTGGTAATCAACAAAACCCATATAGATTGAATTGATCAGAACCCCTGAAGCCGAATTGTGTATTTGTCATGTATTCTTCACACTTTATATATATATATATGCTTTTATGTTTAATTTTTAAAAAAGTTTTCAGGAGATGGCTCATAAGGCTTATTATTCGAT
The DNA here is from genome assembly GCA_918026665.1 of Diabrotica balteata. Lineage (NCBI taxonomy): Eukaryota > Metazoa > Arthropoda > Insecta > Coleoptera > Chrysomelidae > Diabrotica > Diabrotica balteata. The sequence continues at coordinate 3,837,399 of CAKJVB030000002.1, forward strand.
AATCTTCACTTTTTTTTGCATTTGGTTTTTGGAGATTATTATAAAAGTCGATCTTAGCCACTGTTGGGGTATTTTTCCACTTTGGTATATATTGTTGAAGATCAAGGTAAGTCTTTTTACTTCGTTTTTATCCATAATTTTAAAAAATTCTGAGTAGAACTCGTCTAGAGTTGCGGCTTTTCCCTCCTTAATGTTGTTTATAGCAACAGTGGCATTATTTAAAGTGTAATGGTGACATTCCTATGGTCTTCAGATATTGTTGTCATATAGTTCATCCATGCTATTTTTGTTTCTTCAATATCAACTATTGGATTTCCTTGACCGTCTGTTAAGTGTCCCTGCCTTTTTGATTTATAGATGCCCGCTGATTCTTTTTTTTTGGGGAAGTTGAAGGAATCGTGTTTACGTTCCAATATCTGGATTTCTTCAGATTGTTCTTCCAGATTTCTATTTTTAGTTTCTCTGACAGCTTTTTGTCTAGAAATTGATATGCAACGTAGTCTTTCCGCTTGGATTCTCTTCTTCCGTCCATCATCTGTAATATACCGTCGGTCATCCATGTTTTTTTTTCTGTCTTTTTCAGTCGCAGGTATTGGTCTAATATTTCCTTCTCAATGTTTTCTAAGTGGTTTATTTCTGTATCAGCACCATTGACTACTTCTGAATTAAAAATGTCTTTCTTCAGATATTCGCGTACTTCTTGCTTTATATCATCATCTCTTAGTTGTTTGAAATCGTATCTTATAGGATTAGGTTTGTGAATTTTTTTAAATTTCAGACGAAACTTAACGACAAGTGGGTTAGGGTCTGACTTCTGCATCAGAAAAAACCCAGAAATAATAATATACTCGGTTTGCCGATCTCTGTCCTAACTGTCTAGTAAATTTAGTAGTTATTTTTTTGCGGCGTTATATTATATACACCCTTATTATTCATAATTTTTCAAAAAAGTTTGTAACATTAAGTTTATTTAAGCTTTTAATAGTAACAGGTAAAGATTTTTGTGTTGTATATTTCCGACGAATCTGTCAAAATATTACCAAGCTAAGCGAAGGAACTATATCAATATGTTATATGTAGATGATTGGTGTGTTTCATATCCATTATCCTGGTTTTTGTATTCGATATGTTAAACTACAAATTAAACATTAGACTTTTCTATTTAACTAATCTGATCTAACCATTTGGACGTATGTATTTTTCTTGTGGTGCATATTCATTTATTATGGCAACTTCGACTTTATTTAAATAGTCCAGGAAAATGTCGTTTTCCCGGAACTCCCTTATCAAACTTTTTCTCAGTAACCAACTAAAATAAACTATATGTCTTATTATTTCCCTTAATATGTCTCATGGACTGAAATTTACAATTTTTATTCTAAAGAACTGTATCTCAAAAGGTTTAAGATTCTTTATATACATCTTCGATAGAAATCAAGCTTTTTCTTTGTATACTAGAATTATAGTTGCACTTCAACCGTATGTATAGTATCGGGCATTTTTGTGTTAGACGAAAGTTTTGACTTTTAAAAATTCGTCCTAATAAATGCTGATCTGACCTTAGCTATCTTATTTATACAGGATGGTCCTATCCGCTATTTAGATATGACCCAGATATGTTTTCATAAAGATCACTCGAAAACATCTATTAACCACTGTAAAACATGACCAGGTGCTAACGGTCGCTCTGATCACCAACTCCTTTTGCAAAAATTAAAAGCGTGTATAGGGTCCGAAACAAAAGGCTTTCACAAATAAAAGATACACAACAATTTTAAAGCTGATGCAATAAAAGATTGAAATTGCTGGAAAAATTGTTGGAACTAAGAACGCTCTTAGACATTCCCAGTCCCGACAGCCATCTAGAACTATTTAGGCTGCTTCTAGAGGATACAAGAACAAGTATATAGAGAAAATCACAAATTACAATAAAGAACTCTTAAATTTAAGCAGAAATCTTGGTCTATCAAAGATACTGAAGGCAATGTACAGACGGATTTATATATGGTTGTAGATAAATAAATTTACAAAAAAGTAAAGACCTCTGATGTACAATGGTACATTTTCTTATAAAAATGACTAACATTTATCCAAAATGATTCCAAATATCTTCAAAATATTTTCGATCCGGTCGGACCATCATCAGTGAAAAATCTTGAGAATAGTTGAAAATAGCTTCTTATCTAGGTGTAAAAACCTTTAGATTACATGAACCAACTAGCCGACTGGCTGGTTCTTACTATTGGACGAAGTTGTACTTCTTTCGAGTACGGAAAATGTATGTTTTCTTAAAGTGATATTATATAACCATAATATTTATATATTTATATATTATATAAATATTATAATTTTTATGTAATCTAAAAGTTTTTACACCTAGGCTGGTAGCTAGTTTCAACTACTCTCAAGATGTCTCACTGGTGATGGTCCGACTGGACCGAAAATGTTTTAAAATTATTTGTACTCCTTCGGATAAATTTTAAATATTTTAATAATAAAATATATCATCATACATCAGAAGTCTTTACCTCTTTGTATTTGTTTTAACTCTGGTATACTACTAACCACCGGAAATGTTCTTTTATTTTGTACACAGATGTTTGGAGGTTGTATTGTAAGTCTTTATACGCCGATTCCCACAGACACCACGTATGTATCGAAATGTGAAGCCCACATTTGCCACCATTCTCCTTCATTAGAGACACCACAGTCTTTGAACTTGAAACTGACATACTTTTTTTTCAAGACGTCTGGCCTGTGGATTGGAGACATACCGTAATCATACCTTTATACAAGAAAGGTCAAACAAATAATTGTGGTAACTATAGATTACTAGCTCTAGTGTCACTTGCCTGTAAGGTGATCATCACTACATCCACGACTACAATGTCGTCTAGAAAACTTCATAAGTTAGCAAATAGCACCTGAGCAGGCTGGATTTGTAAAGAACAAAGGTACTAGAAAATAAATTCTTAATGTAAGAAACATCATAGAAACAGCCAGATAATATCAGATCCCGATATTTATATGTTTTGTTGACTATGGCTTTTGATAATACTAGATGGGACAAACTATGGAACATACTGACGACAATTGGTGTAACCAAACACTGGATTTACCTTGTTAGTAAACTGTATCAAGATAACCCGATATATACTCGAATGGGCATAAGCATATCTGACGAATCACTATCAAGATATCTAACTTACATTTCGCAGACGACACTAAAATTTTAGCTTTAGAAGAAACTACTAACTTACTACATAAACTAAAGGCAGAAAGTGCTAAACTCATTACTAGCTTACTAAAAAACATCGAGGAAAATGTGATTAACTCATGGTTAACTACAACAAAACCAAAATTATGGTAATTGACCGCCAATAACACTCTACTGAAACTATTGCGGGGTGTAGTTAGAACTACGAGGTAAGGTTTTTTTTGGTCGAATTATTACTTAGAAAATTATAATTAATATATATGTAGTATGCTAAAGATTTTATAATAATATATTAACAATCAGTAAGAAAATTATTCCGGAAAGCAAAATATACTACACCATTTTGATTACAATCTACAATTATTATGCCGCTTTCTTCCAGTTTAAAAATAGATTTAATGCCTAAACATCCATCCCCTTTAAAAAATGATTCTCGGTCCTTTTTCCATAAAACAAAATAAAATATAGGTCATCCCGAGCCGATTATCGTGTTTCATTCCCTTGGTCGTTTATACATAAAATCTGCCACAATAACAACCGTCGGTGAGTGTATTATGTGGAATGAAGAGAAATTACCATTTTATGACGTAACACGTATGGAAATGGCTTACGTGTCGTCATAAATTTTAAAAGTTCGCATGGTTAGCAACAAGCTTGTGTCGAGTCCCGAATGAATTACATATGCTGCAGGAGACAATAAGACAGATATATGTGATTCTTGGTGGAGAGAAATGCGTGATATTGAATAAAAGGTAGTTTAAAAATAATCAAAATTTAAAATACATTTTTGTATATGTGGTTATTATTTGATGTGTGATGGATTATTTGTAAAAAAATCATTAAAACAAGTAATTATGATTGTTTTAAACATAATTGTGGACTAAGTCTCTCGGAGGAACCTGTAACCTCTAGAGAGCGCGTCCCCAGGTGGCGGATAGGGGAATGCCCGACCCGGTTTACCGGTGGGTAGGAGAGAAATAAAATACCTCCCGTGGACCAACAGGTAATTCACCGAATGACTGCCGGCATAAGCAATCCCCCACTTATGACCAACAGCTGCGGGTGGATGAGTTAATAAGTGGGAGAGCACTCGTTTGTCCAAGGGTTAGGAAACTGGTCCTAAAGGCGGATGAATCGAAAAATATGTCAACGCAGAGATGCAGATGCAGACGCAGTATGCTTAGATGTTAATCAGCAAGTATATGCCTGTTTCATTGATTTTGAGAAGGCATTTGACAGAGTGCAGCATAATCGACTTAAAGAAATTTTATTAAATAAAAACATAGACAGTAGAGACATTAGAATCATCTGTAACCTCTATTGGAATCAAACAGCAAAAGTAAAAGTTGAAAACGAACTGACCGAGGATATCCAGATTCGCCGTGGGGTCCGCCAAGGGTGTATTTTATCATCCTTGTTATATAATTTATACAGTGAAGCCATCCCAGAATTAGCGCTTGCCGAGACCAGTGAGAGCCTTATAATAAACGGTGAGCCACTTAATAACATAAGATATGCTGACGACACCGTCCTTCTGGTAGGAATACTAAAAGAACTGCAACACCTTGCTGAACAACTAAATATATATTGCAACGATTATGGACTAAAAATCAATTTGAAGAAAACCAAGTTCATAGTGTTTACAAAAGCACAAAACATCAAAGTTAAGCTATTACTAGATAATACAGAAATTGAACAAATATCTTCGTACAAATACCTTGGAGCATGGATCACAGAAGATACCGATCAGACAAAAGAAATAAGATGCCGCATTGAAATTGCACGGTCAACTTTTAATAGAATGAGAAATCTTTTTTGTAATCGCGATATCAATATATCGCTCCGGATAAAAATGCTTCGATGTTATATTTTCTCTACCTTTTTGTGTGAAGATGAAGCTTGGACACTTAAAAAATCCAACATTAAAAACCTAGAAGCATTAGAAATGTGGTGTTACCGACGTATTTTGAAAATATCATGGATGGATCGCAAAACAAACGAACAAGTTCTCGAACAATTAGGAAACCAATGCGAAGTTTTAAATTCCATAAAAATCGGGAAATTGGAATACTTGGGGCACATCCTGTGAGGTGGAAAATACGAACTACTAAGGAATATAATGCAGGGTAAAATCAAAGGTAGAAGAAGCGTAGGAAGACGTAAAATCTCGTGGCTACGCAATCTCCGTGAATGGTTTGGATGCAGTTTAATTGAATTATATAGGCGCGTAACCAATAAAATTATAATTGCCAGAATGATTTCCAATCTCCGACAGGAGTGGAATTTGAAGAAAAAGTGGATTAAGTATAAATATGTGGATAGCGGTAACAATTTGTTCAACACATCAACACTAGAACTGGAGTTCTAAATCACTTTTTTATTATTCTTTTAATTGTTAACGCGGTAATATTTTTTTATTTAATGCTTGCTTGAAGTCCGAAGGTAAAACAATATTTAATGAAGAATAGATTCCAATGAATATTGAAAATGCAGATACTGATGTGCCAGATTCATATGATAACAAAATAGAATAAGAATCACAATCAGGTAATGTGATTTACAATCAATGCAACTATGTGCATTAGAGTAAAATGAGATTGTTTAAAGGGCTATCTACCAGTATAAGTAGCGCTATTGCTGACTGCCGCATTACTGCGAAGTGGCAAAAAAACCAAAATAGAGCTAAAAAAATAAAAGAGCAAAAAACCTGTTATTTCAAAGAAAATCGTGCAGTTGGCTACAATGGAGTGGCTGAAACTGCAGTCCAAAATGTCGACTATATTTCTAAAAATGAAATATTCTGCAATCTTGTTCAGTTATGGAAGAATACTGCTGGTCGCTTACCACAACAGCATATTCAAAGGGAGAAATCAGGTCCAACAGAATATGCATTACGAAACGTTGGCAATGCGGTAATAAGTGCTTGGCGGGTTTTTATTGACAAGCAAATTGTTCCGCAATATATTAAAGTGTACAGAATTTGAGGCTCATAGACAACTAGAATGCAATGACCGGTCCATGACTGTGAATAAAGTGGACGCTTTTATAACAATTATTTATGCTTAAGATGCGTATGGTGAAAAAAACCACCATTCGTTTTTCCAATCATGGCTCGTAATAGATTCCGGAAAATTATAAAATTGTTGCCTTTTAACCTAATTGCGTTTAACTTCAATCAGAGAAATTTGCTTTAGCCTCGCAGATATGGGATCTGTTTGTGAATTGCATTCTTTCTTATAAACCTGAAGAAAACTTGACTGTTGTCAATTGTTCCCTACCAAATTTATGATGAATATATTATGCAACGTAGTTTAAGAACGAAAACCGAAGGTGTTGATCTACAGGCACCAGCAAACCCTCTGTGACTAATTGCAAACGATGCCAATGCATTGCAGAAAAATATGGAAATAAAACTGGTTATATCTGTAAACAATGTCTGAAGCCCGTATGTATAAAATGTTCTCTCAAAAAGAAAATAAGTTGCAAAGAATATGTAAACGCTATGTAAACTCCATTTTATCATGCATTTTGTCACAAAAGAATAAACAAGTTTACCAAGAAATTGTTTTATCTTAATACTACACCACATACTATTTAGTAAAATCTAAGTAAGTATACCGCAACTACCATCATCATCATTCTGATTTTACAATACTTCATGGATCCTAGCCTCCTAAAGCTTTTCTCTTCAGTCCACCCTATTCATAACCTTCATCTACCATTCAGGTATTCCCATATTTCTTTTATGTCTTCATTGCTATTATCTAGGAACGTTGTTCTGGGTCTTCCTTTTTTTCTTTGGCTAATGGGTCCCTCAAAGTGTTTTTCTAAATGGGTTCTATCCGCATTACATGCCCCATCCACCTCAGATATTCTATCTATATTTAACGATATCTGGTTCTTTGTATATTCTATAAAGTTTAAAGTTGTATCGTCTTCTCCATACTCTATTGTCATTCACTGCCCCATATATTTGCCTTAGTACTTTTTTCTCTAAAGATCCTTACATGTTTTCATGAGTTTTTGTCAGAGGCCAAGTCTCTAAAACATATGTCAGGACTGGGCGATTTATTATTTTGTACAGTTTTAGCTTTGTATCTCTCGATATAAATGAGGATTTAAGAAGAAAGTTGAGCCCAAAATAGCATATGTTGGCTATTCAAATTCTTCAGTTTATCTCTGCGGTATTATTAAATAGCAGTGCAGTACTAATCAGCGCTCCCAAATATACAAATTCGTTCAATGCTTCAATGTACTGGCAACTACTTTATTTTAACTATCACAGATCTGAAAAATTATATATAAAATATTTTTGATTTCTTTTAATAGGTCTGTCTGTTTCATCTTCTGAAGATATTTATGTGTATAATTTTGGACAGGTAATTTGAAAAAGATACTCACAACTATAAGATATTTTTCGTTAGAAAATTGATTAATCTAATTGTGGAAAAAATTTGGATGGAACTTGAAAGATCTTGTGGAATGAACTGATTTATGATTCGATGTAATTATTTCTACTTCATTTTAATTGATTATGGTTTTATCGCCAGAATATTATTGCATAGTTGGTCATTAGGCGTTTGGCATTTTTTGACTTTCCTACCATATCTACATATTTTTAGTATATTTATTCAGTGGTCAGGCTTTTCTTTTTGGTATAGGTCTCTAACGTTCCTCTTCCCATTTAAAGGGCCTCTGGGATAGGTTACAGGCCAGTATCTGCATTTGGGCCAGTAAGTTGGGTAATACTTATACTATTAACATAATGACAATAAAAAAATTAAAAGAAGTAGCAGGGATATTTAAAGAAAATAATTTAGTCTTTCACGTTTAAACTCTTTTGGATACTTTTATATAACATATTATATAGAAGAGTTAAGTGTTGATGTTAAGTAGTGAAATAATTTCATAAATAATGTCAATTAAAGTCAAATTCCATTTCACTGTTTAAATTACTTTGTAAGAGAATAAATTTCCTTGAATTACTTCTTAAACAGTGAAGATTAAACTCAACAAAACTGTGACATGTATATATAAAAACAATAAAAAGAACAAAGTGAACAAATTTACTACAGAAGAAATAGGATAGAAATAAAAAAAAATAATAATTTAGAAGGGCTACACAGATGTTTCATGTTTATACGGCCAAAATGTATTGATTGCACCAGTAGGTAACAAAAATGTTAAATCTGTGAAATTATCGACGTGAAATACATGACAAGTTTCTCCTTTTTGAATTTGAATGTGACTACAAATTGTGAAGAAATAATTTCAGTGTTACATAAAATTAGAGTAAAACAATCTTAGTGTACATAACTTACTTAAAAGTAACAAAATTTCAGTGTGCTATGATAAATATTGGATTAATAATTCATGCAGTAATATATCCGATGGTATAGGATCACACCATTTTTTGTAGTATACGATTTGTAGTAGACGACTAATGATATATTACATAATCTCACAATTCTAAACATATTTTTTTTTTAAATATTTTTATAAATTATGGTAGTTTACTCTGTATTCATATTGTGATTTGCCATCAAGTTATAAATTATTCATTTCATGTAACACAATGTGCGTAAAGATTAGTAATGATCTTAAAGAATTTCCTTTGTCTTAATCAGATCAAACACTAAATTTTTAATTTGTATGTCAGTATGTTAATTTCTGAAAATTTAAATAAATTATAAAGCAAGCTTCTTAAATACAGCTAAATAATTCATAATGTCAAAGTACATAAATTGGTATTTTTTTTTAAATATTAGAATATGACAAAGGCAAAAATATAATAAGTTTGGCATAGTAAAATATTTTTTCAATAACAATTAAGAAAATACTTGTTGATCTTATGATATGGATTAAAATATTCTTAGCTATAATTTTCATGTTGAAATGTATATCTGCACAATAAAAAATATTTTATTTATTGTATGATATATATATATATATATATCACAAATATTAAACACGTTAATCTAAGTAACCTTCTTTGATTAACAAAAATTTATTCAACTAATTCATCTTCTTCTTCTCCTTCTTCTTTCTTAACTTTTCCCTTTTCCTTACTTCTCATCACCACTTATTTCTGTCCACCGGGTCTTCTTCACCTAAACCTTTCTCTCTCAAACTCTCTGCTACACAGTCCTTCCATCTTTTCCTTGGTTTTTCTTTATCCCTTCATGCATCATATACTAATAGCCCTATACTTCGCCCCAAAAAGTTTTCATCTTTACGTCTGGCATGACCAAACTGTTGCAGTCTTTGTTCTTGAATATTTTTTAAAACTGTAGTCACATCGGCTATTTGCCTTATTTAGTCGTTTCTGATCCTGTCCCTTCTAACCTGACCCAACATCCACCGTAACATTTTTATTTCAGCTACCTCCATTTTCTTCTGCTGGATCCTCTGTACAGGCCAAACTTCACCGCCGTACACCAAAGCAGGTGTACAGGAAAGATATACAAAAGTGTGTCCTCACCACACTTTTGTATATCTTTCCTGTTAGCCCTTCCCTAATTTTTCAAACACAAACTACCCTATTTATTTGCTTCCAGTTAAACTAACTAACCTGTATCCTGTTAGTAATTTCTCCCACACTTTCTGGTGTCCCATTTTCCGTTATGTAGGAGCCAAGATATTCAAATTATTCTACTCATCCTAGCTTTATTCCAAGCAGTTCTACGTCCCAACGCCTCATAACTTTATCTCTTGCTATCTCCGGTATTATGTTATTAGTAACTGACTAAAGTACTCATATTATATTTGGTTTATTTCAACATCACTTTTTAACACTCATTTATCGACACTCTTAATCTGCAGTAGTGGGTTAAGTCCTTTAATGACTGGTCTCTTGCTTTAACAATGCTGTATAACCTTTTCATCCTCTTGGCTCTTTCCAACTCATCATACTTCAATCAACTGTGCAGTTGATTTTTCCCAAGCAGTAGCTATGATGAGATTTGTTTTTCTCTTTGTCACCTTGTATATATCCGGATCTTTCTATCTTTTAGACCTGTCATACCTCCTTCTAGCCTCTTTCTTCTCTCTAACCTTTTGTTGCACCCCATCGTCAATTAACAAGTTTACTCGTACCACAACTTTATTGTTGGCTTCCCACCTGTCATTTACCGTATCGTTTTTCTTAAGCTCTTCCAGCACTATACACTTAAAGATTATGTCAAATCCCTATCCTTTAACTTCCCCCACTTTACCTTCTGATGTCCTACTTGCCCTCCCTTTCGCCTCATTTTTATCTCGGTATGCATTACCACCGGTCGGTGTTGAATAGCTTACCCTTTATCACTTTACAAGTTCGTAACTTCTTTTAGCTGATTTTTTCTACACAGCACAAAATCTATCTGACTTTTCCATTCCCCGCTCCTATGGGTAACATACCGGTCTTTAGTCTTAACTGTAACTATGTAACTAAATTACATATTAATGATAGTCATCTCATGTCACTGTTCGACTCCCACATAGTATATCATTTTATTTTTGCTCTTTTTGTACCAATGTGTCCATTCAAATCGCCTTTAATAAATCTCTTTCTGTCTACAGGAATCTCGAGCATCTTGTAATCAAGGGCCCTCCAAAATTCATCCTTTATTTGTTCTTTAAATTCTACCTATGGCGCACAGGCACATATTATGTTTACGTTGGTATTGTCTGTATCCAGTTGGACACTTCTAATTCTATCACTTCATCTGGCTATTCTTAACAACGAATGTTCCTTCCATTTAGTGTTTAAAATAATACTAATTTCTGTCATGACTCTCGACCGACAAGATCTCTTGGCATATTGCATTTCCAACCTCCTGTGAGTCTCCTGCGCACAAAGTACACAAATTCTTCTCCTCTGCATGAAATCGGCAAGCTCTCTTTCTTTACCTGTCATGCTTCCGACGCTGAGAGTTGCAACTCTCAGGATTAACTTCTTTTCCTAAGTATTCCTTGCTTATTGGCTCAAACGGATATTTATTGTAATACAAAAACTATGCAATAAATAAATAAATATTGTGTAATTATCCTAATGAGTCACATATTGAAAGTATATTTTACTATTATCAATAACAAAATATATAAAATGCAAGGCTATTACTGGTGACACGCAGACTCTCAGTATTTACAGGTACTAATACAAAATTTATGTTACTACAGAAGGCCGTGTTGATTATAAAAAAAAGTATTTAACACGCTATAACATGGAAAATTAATTAAAATGTTAGGATAATAAAAAATACTACAAAAATTAACGAAAACGTTATTCAATTGTTCAATGCTATTCAGTACCTCCTGGGTAGGGGATCATTAAAATGAGTATGTAAAGATTGTATGAGATACATATGTATAATAACGTAAAAATTAGTTTTAGGACATGTATAGTCGAGAAGTAGAGATTAGCATATTTTAGTCATTATTAATTTACATTAAGGTTCGATCAAATAAGAGTAAGAATTACACAGTACATTTATTGGTGCTTACTGTGTTACTGCTTATATGCTGGTAGTGTTAGGAAGTAAATAGAGTAAAACATTTAAAACAGAGATTGCAACACTGGAGTAAGGATGTTAAATCCAAATTTACTACATGATTTCTTTATTTTTCGTTGCAAAAAAGTTTACAGAGTAAATTTTCGTTAAAAAATAATAAAAAAACTTTTAAACAATTATTTTTTTAAATGATATTGATGAACATTATACAAATAACAGTTCTTCGTCTTAGTGAAGCAGAGTGCGCACCGCAATTTTGCAGAAGATACGTGTATAGCCATTACACTCTAGAAATTTGCACCTTATTTGTTTTTCGGACCACACAGGCTAATGGTGAATTCCATCCTTTTCGACATGCTTTACTGGCATTACCTGTCTTGCACCCTCTCTCATCTTTAGTTGTAGCGCCTTTTCAGTTTCACTTGCTGAAGGTCCTTCTTTGCAATCGTGTATCGGTCTTAGGAGGTTTTCTGTTCCACTAAATTGAAAATGGTAAGTAGTTTGTAAAGAATCCAACTATTAGCAACTGTTAGATTTAGTAGATGGTAAAATATTCGAAAATACTATTTTATGCTCTTTAGAAAAACATTTTCCGTAAATATTATGGTCTAACTAATCGACTACCCTATTTGACGGTTGCACTTTTTTACAAGATATAGACAACTTACTAGTTTTCCTTTTTTGCCATATTTCTTGGTAGGTAGTAGTTTTAGAAACTTCATCAGTAAAAGTTGATAAAAACGTGACCTATTAGTTTTATACTGAAACAAAACTATATTATATTTCCAGACTAAGAAAGTTTCCACACTGTCACGAGTACCAACAAACTGAACACGAGTTCCTCTTTCTGCATTTTTCATAGTCTTTACAATTTGGAAGCTTTTTTCCATAAACTCAAAGTTATGTGTATGTATACCCAAATGGATGGGCGTCGATACTCAAATTTTTTTCTTGTGTCCACTCAATTGAGAGTAGAAGATGGATTTACCAACTAAGTTAGTGGAAAGGTATCTGTGCTTGCAATTGAAAACAATGACGTAGTCTTATATTAAAGATCCCTATGCTAGGTTTTGACATAATGTTAAGGTAAAAAAATAGCTTCTTTACAAAAAAAAAACAATTAATTTCAAAATAGACTGTACACCCATATGGTCTCGGCACCTGCGAGGGGTACTAATGTCGACAATGTCAATCAACGTGATTTAGTAAAGACTTAAATAAAAAATATTAAAATTTTATAAAACACAGAAAGAATATTTAGAAGAATAATTTGAAAATCGAGTAAGTATTGTAAATAGTGATAATAAAGAAAATTAATAGCCTCAGGTCTCGATAGAGTCGGTAAAATAGAACGGTAGTTAAGAAATGTTGCATTATTACTAAGAATTGAATTGCCTGGATCTCTAAATCTACTCCAAACTTAATCTCGCAAGTTTATAGGTGTAGAATAATACACAACTAATTCTTTTGATGCTACAATTTAAAAGAACCTATAAAAAATTATGTTTATTAATAGAATTTTTAGTCGCTTTTATATATTGGCGTAAGTTAACTCATTTCTTCTAATCGTGGTTTTGGCTATGATATTTTTAATAATTTTCTCAATTTCTAATAAAATACTCAATATTTTAAAATATTGAGTAATAATTTAAAAATTAATTCTAGTATTCTGCATAACCTCTACAAATCAATTATTCGCAGTAAACTGGACTACGGTGCAATATGCTACGATACAGCCAATAAAATGTTTCTAAAACACATTAACACAAATTCAAACAACAGCTTTAAGATTAGCCGTCGGTGCTTTCAGAACCAGTCCTGTAAGCAGCTTACAAGTAATATTAAGCGAACCCCCTGAAGCGAACCACCCATTACATTCTGAGATTATTAACGCACCTACATATAATTGATTAAAAAGTCAACCCTCTTGTATGTGTTATTTTTTGTTGATTGTAAATGATTAAAATTTTATGTCAAATAATAATACATTGCATCAGGAGTACTAAATAAAAATAAATCGAAAAAAGTTTAAAATAAACGTTGGCGTTGACTGTTGGCGTTGACTGTTTGACGTTTCTTGATATTTTATACCCATTGTCATTATTGTCATTATCAGTTGTTATTTATGTGTACAAGAATACATATTTCTTCTGTCATATCTACGTTAAGTACATTATGTTAGTTTTGGTAGAGCTTTTGTTACTTTCGTTCAAAATGCCACATCAGTTTTCGACCACAGAATATGCAGACATAATATTTGTTTATGGATTCTGTAATGGGAATGGTAGGGCTGCTAGTAGAGAATATCGCAGGAGATTTCCTAATCGTCGAACTCCCAGTCATCCAACATTTGGGTCAGTTTTTAATTATTTGCGAGAAAATGGCACGTTTCCTACTTAGTGGAACAACAGAGCGACATGTAGATGAAGCGCAGGAAAATGACATTATGGACGCCGTTACTATGAACCCTACAATGAGCACTAGACGAGTAAGTCGAGAACTCAATGTTACTCAATCAAAAGTAAGTAGAGTCTTACAAAAAAATAATCTATACCCATATCACATTCCAATGGTTCAGCGACTACATGCTGGAGATGAGATCGATAGGTTGAAATTTTGTAGATGGATTCAATAATCGACCAACACTATACAGGACACTATTTACAGATGAAGCCCAATTTACCAGAGACGGGATAAATAATTCACGAAATTCACATGTGTGAGCAGAAGAAAATCCCAATGCTATTCGAAAACGTCGTTCTCAGTTAAGGTTTTCGGTTAACGTGTGGATTGGTGTCATAAATAAGCAATTAGTAGGTCCTCACTTTTTTGATGGTCCTTTAACAGGACAGGTCTATTTGAACTTTCTACAAAATGTTTTGCCGAATTTGCTTGCCAACGCGAACATTGCTATCCGAGGGATGTATTTCCAGCATGATGGGGCACCCCCACACTTTTTACTGGCAGTGAGACAACATCTCAATAATGTTTATGGCAACAGGTGGATAGGACGTGCAGGTCCTATTTCATGGCCTTTAAGATCCCCTGATTTCAATCCCGTTGATTACCATATTTGGGGACGATTGAAGCAACTAGTTTACGCAGTGAATATTAATAACCGACAACAATTAATTGATAGAATTATACATTGTTGTAATACTATTAGAAACGATCCCCAGAGTATCCGTAATTCAATACCTCAATTAACAGTTCGGCAACAAAAATGTGTACAGGCTGCAGGGTTCCATTTCGAAAATCTATTTTGAATTATTTTTATTTTGTTACCATTATTGTATCTTTTCCAAATCTAATTTATGGGTTTATCATAACTATGTACATATTTTTAGTTTTTTTTACATTGTTCTTCGTTATTGTTAGTAGTTACTGTTTTTTGTTGTGTAGTGACTCAGTTTATCATTTTAATTAAAATGTTTGAAATTTATAACATTTGTTTAAATTAATTACCTTATAATTTGATACTTCATTATGGTTGTTCTATTTTTGGTAAGATTTGATCGTTCACTAAAAATTTAATAAAAGTGCGATAACATTGTCGCATATGTCGTTTTCATTGGCTATTTATGTAGTTTGAAAATCACTTATTGTATTTAAAAAATATATATACAGGGTGTAATATTTCATACGAATCCCTAAATTAATTTTTCCAAAGCCAGTCCTGGAATTTTTTAGTTTAGCTAATACCAGTCGAAAGAAGAGGAGTTGACATTTTTTAGTGGCCACATGATATGCTCCCTGAGGGACTCTACATATGGTAGAAGTATGTAAAGTTCCTCATGACTCACCCTGTATAAAGATAGAGCAAAAATTATTATAAAAAGCAGATAAAAACCTACGAAATAGAGATAATAGGAGAATACCAGCCAGGAACACATAGGGGAGAATAGATTTCTATGCTAAAATTATTACAAAACAGTTATGACAAAATGCAGGTTTTGCATATGCATTTTATTTTTTAGTAATTTTATTGCTTTATGTGTTCTTCCATTGTTAACTTATGTTCGTTGTTCGTTGTTTTTCGTTCCTTAGTTGTTTGTATTACAGTTTTAGCCTGTGATTTAAATCATTTTCTACTGCATTATTGTATAATTATTACGGTGGGTTTGTTATGCCTGTAATAGCTCTTGAAATACTTTTTTCAGATATTCATTATTTACTGATTGTTTGTTAGTATTTCTCCATTTGTAGCTTTAATACATCCCTCTAGTTTATTTAACCTTGCAAGATTGAGATAAGTAATCCAAATAGAACAAGGCAAAATAACTCGTGAACATTTTATTTTGTTTTTACATTAAATTACAGATTGTTTTGTGATTGTTACTTTTTTATAATTTATAATTTCCTTTTAAATAATTCCTTAATCCTCTTTCCTCATTTAGATTTATAAACTGTTGCAACATATCTTATATGTATGTAATAATTTATTTACGGAATTCCATTACATGATAAGAATCAAACAGTTTTGAACCATATACAAAACAGTTTCAATAATATTATTTTGGATATTTAAAGATCACTAGCATTAACAAAAAATTTTCTAAAAAGTGACAAAGTTAGATGAACACATAAATCAGACAAGATGCAGTCTGATGGTGGATTGACAGAAACAATTGAGGACAATATACAGCTTCATTAAACAATTTTTACATACCCAATACCAAATGTTTCATAAATGCATGGGAAAAAATCTTAAAAAATAACTATAAGTAAATTTATGTTCCTAAAAATTTTGTGTAAAAATCACAGAATATTTAGTATTAACATGTATTATTTAGAATTGAAGATAGTTTTCGTTTCACTGGCTGAGGCCAAATTTAAATGGGGTGCCTGTATTTGAATCCACAATAACAAATAATATATCCTATAATTGGTTTGAGACATAAAATAATAACCTAGAACTTCATTGAGACACAACATAAACACATAGACAGACGTAATTATAAGTGATAGATGTGATTAGTGACTAAACAACAACTGTTCTATTTTCCAATTTAACCCATACTGACCGAAAACGCGAGACGGATTATAGATATATTTTGTTTCATTATTTATGACTCACTCTACTTTATTATTATCCAATGGGTATACTTTTGCCATTTATGGTAATAAACATTTTTACGAAATGTAAATATTTCAACAACTAGTGCACAAGATAAAACGTTAAATTTGATGAATAATTGTTTATTTAACGTAAAAGTTTCATTCATGCCTTAATATATCGTATTTACCAAACGGAATTCCCAACCACATAGATAAATTATATGTTGTTAATCATTATGTAAACAGTGTCATATTTGCGGCATCGAAAGAATTCAAAACACCTCTTTAAGGTGTTATTACTATGCGGTGTATTTAATAATTATGTTTTAATTTTAAGAATTATTTTGTTGATGTATATAGTATAGCTCACGTTATAACGGGCACCTAACACTTAATGGACCTTCATAATAGGACCTAACGGGTCCTTATTTTGGTGGGTTTGACTATACGGTTTTTTGTTTGAAATTTTTGTTTAGATTTTATTAATCCAAATAGATCTGCGACTTAAACTAAATTACGCTAATGGATCGAATCGACCTATAGATGAGCAGTACGACAATAGATAAGAGTTTATTAATTGGGATAGGTACCTCTTAAAAGGTTAATAGAAAATGTCCTACATTGAAATTCATTGATTTTATAGAAATTGTGGTATTTACACTACCGAATTATATTGAATATTGAAAATTTTACTCAATAACTTTAAAAAATTACAAAACTTACAAAAGGTAAATAAAGTAGCATAAAACTAGCTAGTTTTGAAAACTAAATATGATAAGCCCACAACACCATTCTGAAAATCTAAAAAAAATTTAAAAATAATTATACAACCATCTAATTAAGAAAAAAAAGTTGCATTTTCAAAAATAGATCAATTCCAATACCGCTCCAAAACAAACCTAAATCATACCTAGCCATAATAATGGTAATACCACTAAATCAAATACACACTATATATCCTTACCATACAAAAATAACCAAGACAGCGGGTAAGATCTTTGGAAGGAGTAGTCATAAGAGGGCAAAAACATAGTATGACGAGGAATATCGCAAAAGCTGGAAAAAAGACAAACAGTAAGGAAGACTTGGATACAACTGCAAACAGACCAAAGTTAAAAGGAATATGACGACTGCCGAAAAGAAACAAGAAAAATAATAAGCACAAAGAAAATAAAAATGAACAACAAAAATATAAAGCTATGGAGAGAGACCGGCCCAAACCAGGCTCCAGAGAATTCTATAAAGCAATTTCCTCTGAGAAAAGAGGACATATAACCAATTCCACCCATACACTGAGGCCAACAATCAAGGCAGTACGATAATTGACGGTAAAGAAGTATCTGAAGAATGGAAAGAGTATTTTAGGAACCTGCTACATATCATACAGGAAGAACAGCACAAAGAAGAGATCTATATCACAGCGGATATGCCCGTCAAAAATTCCTCCTTTGAAAAGACCCAAACGGACGAGATACCAGCAGAACTTCTGAAATAATGGGGAGATACACTACATCGCCAAATCCACTAGCTAATAACGCACATATGGTTAGAAGAAAAGATACCAGCACGATGGAAGGAAAACATAATAGTGCCCATCCACAAAAAAGGGGCAAAACAAAATGCGTGAATTATAGAGGAATTTCACACCTAAACACGGCATATAAAACCCTTTCAAACATCATTCTTAGTAGACTAATCCGTTATGCTGAAAATGTCCTAGGCGAATATCAAGCCCGTTTTAGGGCAAACAGATCAACAATAGATCAACTATTCACGCTGAGACTACTTCTAGAAAATGGATGGGAGTATAACAGACACATACACAATCTTTTCATAGATTTTCGACAGGCATATGATAGCGTAGAAAGAAGTCAAGTATGGAATGCCATGGCAAAGTTCTCAATACCGAAAAAACTCATTCGGATGACCAAAGTCTGTATGGAGGGTGGAATATCTAAAATACGTGTAAATAATAAACTGTCTGACAACTTTTGAATCAACAGTGGACTCAAACAGGGTAATGCGTTATCAAGGTATGCGAGAAATCCATGAGGTCGGCTTAAATAAAAACAGAATTTTATAAGTCTCTGAGGGCCGTAATCACAGCTGACAACGATATTACTGAAGAAATACAAGACAGAATACAATCTGCGAACCGCTGTCTATTCCCAGTGGATAAGCTCATAAAATCAAAAAATCTCACAAGAAGTTCAAAGATTAAAATCTGTACATCCATCGTCAGACCTGTAATAACATACGGATGCTTTGAACGAAAAATACTTTGAAAAATTTTCATACCTCACCATGACATCACCACAAATCAGTATAAGATCAGGACCAATATCGAATTAAAAGCACTCTACAATGGTGCCGATGTTGTCCAAGAAATTAAATCACATCGACTAAGACAGGCAGGCCACGTGCACAGACTGCATAATGAGAGACTTGTAAAACTGGAATGGGAGGAGATTCTCATAGGCAAAAGACCATTTGGACGTCCCAGAATACGATGGAGAGATAACATCCAAGCAGACTGCAGGAAAATGAACATTCCATTTGACCCAAGGTTGATGGAAGACCGAACAAATTGGAAAAAAGTTGTACAATCAGCCAAGAGCCACCCAGGGTTGTAGCGCTACGTGATGATCATACAAAAATGTATAATCTTGATTAAACGAGGACTTAAAAAATCTTTAGACAAATTTACCAATCTGACCAATACCCATATGCGCGCCAATGATGAATATAAAATCCTTTGTCACAAAATAAAAATCGTGAATATTGTAGCCTCTTCAAAAAATTAGATATATGACTGAAAAAATATCTGATAATTGTATTCTATGTTTTATATCATTCAGATCTTTTTATAAAGAGTAACTTTATTTATAAAACTAAAAATAAAAAGCTTTGCTGCGGATTTAATTGGATACACAGACATACTGTATATATATATATATATATATATATATATATATATATATATATATATATATATAAATAATGTAGTAATATCAATGAGATAAAGATTGAGCTATGTTGTCCGTAATTGGTACAAATAATCGAAACATCTCCACGACAAGTTTGAGGAGACAATCCATAATTAATTTTAACACGTTTTGACAATAGTTCCTGCCAAGAGCGGAGACGGTCGCTTCCAATGGGAATAGTTCGCCTTTGTAGGTGATTATTGAGGTGTTTATATTTAATTAGCTTTGAAATTTTCGTCTTAGTCGAGAAGATTTTGCAAACGCTGCGACACAACTTTAGGACGGCAACAAAGGAATGTTTTTGTTCGCATTTTTAAACAAAATTGGCCTAAATAGCACTAATTTTCTGACTATAAAGCGTTAAATCGTTTGCTTGTAAAACAAAATTTCCAGTGAAAAGCGCTAGACCCGCTCTAAATAATTAAAAAGTTTTTTAATACTAATTGTTTCGGAAAAAGTTCCGTAAAATATAATAATCCACGAAAACAAAAAGAACACCAAGATTTTTAATGTCTACATTTCTTAGAACTGATTATCTAGTTCTAACTATATTTAGAAAAACCTTAGTACTGTTTTATGGTGTAGTGGTATGTAGTAGTTTAGTTTGCGAAACCCAACCTTATATATGTTGAAGGAGACACTGGACAGTTTTTCAAAATGTTTTGTTAATTTCATTTAACATTTTCTTCTTGTGGTGTATATCGTTACGGATGTTGGCAACTAGCACGGCAATTCTAACTTTATTGACCGCAGTTCGAAATAGTCCTGAAGTGGCCAAGGAAAACCATTTTCGTAAATTCTAGAGCCATGATATTCTTCTTCTTTCTGGTCCCCTCTTTCCGTAGACCTCTCCCTGTAATATAAGTTGCAGCAGGTTATATCTATGGTCGTTTCGCATTAGATGTCCAAGATATTTTACCTTGCGCTGTTTCACTTTGGATATAATTTCACATCTTATCCATTCGACGTAGAACCTCAATGTTTGTTACTTGGTCCACCCATGAGATTCTCAGTATCCGTCTATAACACCACATCTCAAACGCGTCGAGTTTTCCCATGGACGCCTCGGTTAGTGTCCATGATTCAACCACATAGAGCAGCACTGTAAACACGTAACATCTCAATGAATAGATTAATACTCGTGACTCTTAAATATCTTGCTCATTTTAACAAACGCTGACCTGGCTTTTTCAATTTTCTGTTTTATCTCAACTGAGTGGTCCCATTGGTAGTTTATGGTGGTTTCTTAATAGTAGTAACAACGCACTAGGAGTATTTGTTGCTCATCTACCAGTAATTGACTGGGTGGAATATGTTTCTTACTGACGACCATGTACTTTATTTTCTTGATGTTAAAATTAAGCCCGTACTCCTGACTGATTCTTCACAACTGCGTTACTAGTGTCTGTAAACCTTCTAGACTGTCTGCAAAGAGGATACTGTAGTCTGCATAAATATCTAATGTCATTCAGGCGTTCACCATTTATGAGAATTCCCTCAACGATATTCTCTAAGGCCGGGCTCATGACGTGTTCCGAATAGACGTTAAATAATAGGGGAGAAAGTATGCAGCCCTGTCGTACTCCTCTCTTTATTGCAGCTTCCTCTGTTAGTTGGTCTTTTACCCGAATGATTGCTGATTGGTTGGAGTATATGTTCTTGATTACTTGAAGGTCTTTTTATCCAGATCAGTTGCCTTTAGTGTATCCATGAGCTTATCGTGTTTAATTCTGTCGAAAGCTTTCTGGTTATCGATAAAGCATACATAAATATCGCAGTTGACGTCTCTGCACCTTTAAAATAATACTTGATCCGCGAATAAGGCTTCTGCTGTACCTAACGCATCCCTGAATCCAAACTGCGTTCGTGAGATCTGTGACTCGCATTTCTATATATATTCGTCGTATATAAATTCGTCGGTGTATTATCTTTAAGAAGGTCTTCAGAATGTGGCTCATTAGACTGATAATACGATGCTCTTCGCATTTTTTATAAGGTTTTTTAGGTATACCAATAAATGTAGATTCTAACCAGCTCTCTGGGTTTTTCCCGAGTCATAGATTTTATTGAACGTTGTCGTAAGCCATTTTACTCCTTCGTCTTCCATGATTTTTAGAAGTTCTGAATAAAAGTTGTCGGACCCTGTTGCTTCACCTTCTTTGGTTGCTTTAATGGCTGCTTTGACTTCGTCTTGAGTGATTGGAGGTCCTGTATCGTATTCCATAATTATCTAGTTGTTGTCTCTGTCGTCATCGAATGTCTTCTCAACGTATCTCTTCTCCATATATTCTTTCGTTGTTCAATATCTATTACCGGGTAGCCATAATAATCAGTCATATGTCCTGATCTCTTGGGTTTTTACAGTCCTGCTGCCTCTTTTACCTTTTTGTGGAGATTAAAGGAGTCATGTCTACTTTCCAATGATTCTTTTTCTCTTCATTGATCTTCAAACCATTTACTTTTGATTTATCTAACAGTTTTTTTTATTTCTTTGTCAATATGTTTATACACCCACATGTCTCTGTTTTTAGCCCTTCTTCTATTCTCCATCATATTTAGGATTTTATCAGTAATCCACTCTATCTTTTTAACCGTTGTTGGGCGAAGATGTTTATCTAGGATTGTCTGGTTAATTTGTTGTATAGCAAATTAACATTTGTCTATTGTAAAATTTGGATATTGCAAATTAAATGGGATGTTTAGAGAAAAGTCACCAATTATGGAAAAACATTTTGTTTTGGAGATTTAGAAAAGAACATTGTAGAAATGAATATATTTTAGTTTTAATAAATCAGTCATATATTTATATGTAATAATTAACAGCCAGCCTTCTATCGAATATCTTAATTATTAAAATAAAATCATATACAAAAAACAAAATCACAAATCAATTACCAAATAAGGAATATGTACCAATATATGGAATAAAAGCATAATCCAACATATCAATAACAAAAATAAACATGAAAATTTTTGAAATCAAATTATTGTGAAAAGAAAATTGTGAAAAATCAAAGAAGTAGCTTAATTCACTTGCAAAAATGACAAATCCATGTAATCAACTATGGACCAGCCCAATCATAATGAGCCCAAAACCCACACAATCTGCAATTAATCAAATTATAAAAAAGTTGAAAATTGCATATTGGAACAAATTGAATACAAATCCGCGTTTATATACCTAATACAGGCATGAAAATTAACTGGGACTACCTGTAGGAGTTATACTTCTATACACGCGTTCGCCGTTACAAATTTATATGGGAGTCAATCTGCACAATCAGTGAATGTGATGAATAGGTAAGACCGAACAGAAAGAGTAACAGAATTAGGTATATAGGTATATGATGGATCGGTTGCTGTATATAAACAACATTTGACCTGTAATATGAGTATAGTAAATGAAGGATTAAATCAATATTTTGATGTTAACGTATATTTTTATTTTCATATATTATGTATGAAAAGAGTTGAATGCAAAAAAAAATTTACACATACTCTACACTAAAATTCATTGTATATTTTGTTATTAATATAAAAATACAATACAATACACTTCAAATACACTTCAACATAATATAATAATACAATACAGATTAAAATGCAATATTCTCAAGTATTTAAAAATAACAATATACATTACTTACTCACGGATATGTTTAATTTACCAAGATAATAATATTAATAAAATAAAAATAGTGTTTCGTGATATAACTACCAATTTGTCTGACATCGACAGATACAAAATTTAATTGTTGTTTTTTGTGTATATAAGTACACATTTGAACTTTCTTAAGATATTTACAAGTTTTAATTTATAATTTAACATGCCCAACGAGGCTTAAGACAAATCTGAACAGAATGGAAAAATAATAATAATATTAAATATATTTACAAAAGAAACATTTTATTCTCAAGAAAGAAAGAGAGAGAAAACATATCTTCTGTCTTTTTCTTACTTATATCTTACATATGTAATGATTTTACCGATTCACTCCCGTACAAATTTCCAACGTCGAACGCTCGTATAAAAGTATAACTTCAAAAAGTAACAATTTTAGAAGAGAAAGATTATAAAAAGAATAGTAAAATATTAATGTTCAAACTGATAAATCGTTTGTATTTATCGATGTGTATTTAGATTATAATAGTTATGCAATTTAGATAAATAAAAAGCTTATACATTAACTTATAAATTATGGCGTTCCATTTCTACATCTCTACATCTTTATCCGAATCAGATTCCATAGGAATGATTACTGGTTAACAAACTGTTTTAATGTCATTATCAATAGTCCACATCTTTTTTTTTTCATGTTGCTTACGGCATTGATTTTATTATCTTTCGTTCTTTTTTTATAGAATGTTGTAAAAGTGGTCAGACATCCTTCAATTTAAAAGATATATTTTTTTGGCCACTTGACCTTTTACGTGAACCAATATTAACTCTATTGGATTTAATTTATAATGATAAGTGATAAGGTGGCAAATATAATACCGCTATTTTTTTTCTTTATGTAATTACCTCAATGACTTTTTAGTGTAAATTCGATTTATGTTGGCTTGAAATTCGTACACTTCGTGTTAAAGCATAGTTTTGTCATACGGTATTCTCTTGCGTTGAAGCCAATCAATTATATCTTTTTTTTCCATAAAACTTTTCCATTAATAATAAATTATAGTTGATGAAAACAACGACTGCATAATTTGCTAGAAAAGCATTGTAGTTCTTTTCGTGTTGGTAATCTTTAGTGGATTTCGAAATAAACTCCAATAAACTATTTATCTTCTAATAATCTAATCTATTAATCTTCGACCTAGGAACATTTAAACCAAGTGAATATACTTCTAAAAAGGCTTAACAAGAACTTCTAAAATTGTTATCTACCCATACTTTTAAAACAGTATGATTTTCGTTAATACAAGTTTATGCTAGGTTAGCTTGGTTATCTTCAGAGACATATAATCATAGATATATAATACAAGATAGACTGCTCGTTGTACTGCCAGTCCGTTCTCCAATGCGACAGAGAAAAATGACACAAAGCAGTCCCTACACCCCTTTATAATTTACCAGGTTTCCCTGATTTACCGTGGTTTACGACCACGTGATCTAAATTACCAACGAAAAGGTTACATGGTCGAGAAGCTCGGCGCCCATTAGACAGAGATGCAGGGACTGCTTTGCGTCAGTTTTCTTTGTCGCACTGGGCGAACATGTACATGAACGACTGTATTGCAGCAGCCAGTCTATCTGGTATTATATGTCTATGGATGTCTATATATATATATATATATATATATATATATATATATATATATACAAGAAATACTGGATATTATTGACTGTCGATATAAACAAATAAAACAGTTTATTAGGGTTGCAGTCAGAATATTGGCCGGGATGTTAAAAAAACACTCTTTTGACTTTTTTGTCGAGCTTTCGGAATGGTTTTATTCCTTTTTCAAGACACTGCAATAAGACAAAAATGTAAATATTTAAAAAATATCACAATTCTTCAGTGTAACTTACTATATATATATATATATATATATATATATATATATATATATATATATATATATATATATATATTGCGAATTAGATATTTATTAGTGGCACCTTTAAACATTAAAAACTGCTCTATTTTAAATATGACACCCAGTATATTTTTTTATTTTATGAAAGATATTTCAAATACCTTTCAAAAAATATAAATATTCCCTATACCCATATTCGACAGTTTGGATATAAAACCAAAGTTCTGTGATAGGTATACTTTATAACAAATTTCTTTACTATATACTATACTGTATAACAAATAAAAGTAAATTTCTTTAACCAAGATAGCTATGAACTGTCTGTTTACAAACTGTTGTACTATTTTATATTACATACATAGTTTTAGACATTTTGAATTGTATACAAAACGTACTCCTCATAACAAATAATAATTAGTCAACTAACTGTCAGTTTACACACTAGTGTGCTATTTTGTATTACATATTTTTATTTAGTTTATTTTGATATAAAAAAAAATGAAGCAATATTCCATTCAAGAACGGGTGGATATGATTCTCACCATAGGTGAATGTAACGAAAACTGTTTTTTAGCGGCAAGTGTTTATGCCCAGAAGTACCCAAATAGGGATCGATCAGATAAGAGAACTCTAGAACGAATTTTAGATCGGTTTCGTACAACATGTTGCATATTCAAAACAAACTCCGGATAAACCTGTCATTGACAATGAAAAAAACGAATTTAATGTATTAGCTTCAACAGCAGAGGATGCTAACACTAGCGGTAGAAAAATTTCAAATCAAATAGACATAACCCGAACCAATGTAAGGAGAATTCTCAAGAAACACCGACTCCTTCCATACCATATTGAATTCCATCAACATTTATATGGAACCGGTTTTCAACAACGCCTAGATTTTAGTTTATGGGCACTAGAAGAGGTAGGACAAAACATAGATTTTTCGATTTTGTTTTATTTACAGACGAGTGTACAATCAATTACAATGGCCTAGTAAATCGCCATAACTTCCATTATTACGACACTGAAAATCAGCACCTATTTAGAACTGTTGACCGCCAAAATAGATGAAGCCCTAATGTTTTTGGAGGAATTATTGGGAATAAAGTTATAGGCCCATATTTTTTTAATGGACATTTAAATGGCGATAATTTTTTGAGGTTTCTTCGATCAGATTTTTGGTTGCTTCTCGAAAATGTACCATTGAATGTTAGGCAACAAATGTGGCTACAATTAGATGGTGCTCTGGCTCATTTTGCGCGCAATGTAAGATATTACTTAGACCTTAAATTTCCCAATAAATGGATAGGAAGAGGAGGACCATGTCACTGACCACCTACATAGATCACCATGTTTAAATCCACTGGATTTTTTCCTATGGGGTTACATTAAAAATCTTATGTTTAGCACCCCACCCACCACAGCAGAAGATATGAAGCAAAGAATTAAGAATGCTTTTGAAGCAATTACTCCGGATATGTTAAGAAGAGTACAAAGTTCTTTTCAACGGAGAATTACACTGTGTATTCAGATGGTCATCATTTTAAACATTTATTAGACTAAGAACATCTTTGTATTAATATTACTGATCTTTCTTTCTTCTTCCTGTTTGTCTGCTAGTAAGCCAGCTTTTATTATTTTTCTATTTTTTATTCTTTTCATAGTAAAGTAAAAAATAGTTTCTTGTTATTTTAATATTCAATCCCATAATTCTTCAGTAATATTTTTTATTTTAAGAATGTAATTTGAGATTTTTTTTATTTTATTTAATATTTTGGTAACTCAAAAAGTTTTGACATTTTGTTAAATTATTTTATGCACAAAATACATTATACATCTAAGTAAGTTAACATTTGTTTCTGTAAAGTACATACATTAAAACTTGATGATTTTGATGAACCTACTAATATTCTTAAACGATCAACTTACTCCAGATATAATTTTATTATTGTTAAGCCTGATGATGGAATAGTCCGAAACTAGCAGCCTACACTTTTTGTTAAGCACCATTAAATTTATGTGGATTGATTTTTTGTTTTTTTTTTAATTATAATTTATTTTTTACGAAAATTTGTGAAAATTTAGTTTTAAATAAAAATTTTGGTTTTATATCCAAAACTGTCGAATATGGGTATAGGGAATATTTATATTTTTTGAAAGGTATTTGAAATATGTTTCATAAAATTAAAAAATATACTGGGTGTCACATTTAAAATAGAGCAGTTTTTAATGTTTAAATGTGCCACTAATATATATCTAATTCGCAAACACCCTGTAAAATATTTTTGAATAGTAAGTATTTGATTTTAGAGTACAATTAATTCTTAATCTTCCATAAAAAAATTAATTATAATATATAGAAATTTAGGAGTATAGGAGCCGGAGACAGATTCTGTCTCCGGCTTCTATATAAAATGTAGGTTCTCCAATTTCAAATTTTAAAGTGTTTGTTTGTCTTTGTTTAGTGTATTTGTTATGTCCCAATTTACATTTATGACATTCTGTTACTGCTGGATAGGCTACAACTGACGAAATGCCCCTGAAGATGATCTTGTGATCGAAAGTACTTGGGCAAGATTTAATTAAATACTGTGTTCGATATTTGCCTTGTGTACCATCAAAGTTCATTTATTCGAACATTCAACCTTATATTGATATTAAATCTTGTTAAACATACTGTTACGTAGGCTGACACCGTTTGTAAAAAATTTCATGGAGAATACCAAGCCAGCTTCAGACAACATAGATCGATCATAGATTAGATTTTTACCCTAAGACAGCTTCTTGAAAAAGGATGGAAATTCAATAAAACTATCCATTATCTCTTCATAGATTTCCGGAAAGCGTACGATAGCATTAAAGCATTAAAAGGGATCAAATGTGGAATGCAATGCAGAACTTTCAGTTTCAAAAAAACTTATCCAGCTTGCTAAGTTATGTGTGAAGACCTGTAGATCCAGAGTACTGATAAGTAATAAATTCTCAGAATTTTTCGAAATAAGCAGTGGCCTGAAACAAGGAGATGCGCTGTCGCCACTTTTTTTTAATAATATCCTGGAGAACGTAGTAAGAGCAGCACAACTTAAAACAGAATTACTGACAGTAAATGGACCAAAATTACTACTAGCATACGCAGATGACATTGACATTGTGAGAAACATAGTCACCAATGTGAATGAGACTTTAAATAAATTGAAGACAAAGAAAACTGATTTAAGGGTTAACGAAGAGAAAATCAAATACATGTGCATCAACAGCCAAAAGGTACGGGATAGAAAAGGACAAAATATTACAATAGACCCATATAACTTTGAAAGAGTGGAGAGTTTTAAATATCTCGGAGTAACAATCACTGCAGATAACGATATCGCGAAAGAGATTTAAGCAAGAATTCAGGCAGCAATTAGATATATCTACAGCCTCCAAAACTATTAAATCTAAAACCCCAACACAAACATCAAAGATTGGAATATATAAAACCGTGATTAGACCGGTGCTTATGTATGGGTGTGAGACGTGGACCCTGACCAAAGAAACTGAAAAAAACTTAGATGTTTTAAGAGAAAAATCCTCAGAAGAATCTTTGGGTCTTATTACGACACTAATAGCAAACAATACCGAACGAGAACAAATACTGAGGTCAAGCAGATGTATAAAGCGAGCGACATAGTCCAAAAGATTAAATCCTAACGACAAAGATGACCTGGTCATATCCCTAGACTCCCTAATAACCGCCTTGCCAAGTTAATATGAGAGAAAGAAGGCCCTTAGGACGTCTACGAATGCGATGGAGAGATAATACATGGTCAGATCTAAGAACAATGGGACTAAGGGTCTATCCACTGACCCAACTGTTATGGACGACGGTTCAAGATGGAAGCAAGTTGTGCAGTCAGCCAAGACTTACCCCGGGTTGTAGTGCTACGAGAAGAAGAAGATAAGTCAGTTTAAAATATCCATAAACAAATTGATATAAAGTTGCGTCTCAGGATCTATAGACTTAACGAACGTCTAAACTTTAACGTTCGAAACACACTTTTGATTTCTTAGTCTCAAAATATATCTTATTTTAATAGAAAAAATATCATGCTACAACATTACAGAAAAAAGTTTATTCAAAGTTTACTACGGGAAGCGCTGTTTATTTATTAACACTGTTTTAACAAATAAAAAATTCTTTGAAACCAATTTATTCTTTTGGTTTATAATCTGTGGGGGAAATTTGGGTGAAATTGTTATTGTAATATTACAGCATCCTAATTATTATTTCGATTAAAATAAGATTCAACATGTGGGTAAGAAATATACAATGTGTTTCGAAAGTTTAGAAGTGTATATATTCTGAAACGCAACGGTATATTATTTTGCTTATGGATAATTTAAACTGATTTTTGCAACATAGAATCAAAATGGAATTGTCAACTTATAAGCTACTTAACTGTAGCTTTCATCTCATATATATTTTTTTAATTAATGTACAACCTACTGTCCAACAAATGGCCCGGAATAACGCTAAAATGGGCTTGGTTCGGATATTTTATTGTTTATTTACATTTTACGCTTAAATTAAGCGTTGTGCATAAAAATCTTAAAATTAACTTTCATTTTAAAATAACCCAAAGTGGTTTCGAAGCGAAACAAAAATTTTTTCAAAATTTGTTCAACAATTGTGGTGCGAGTCTGTATATAGTCTGTCATAGAAAATCATCATAATAAATCGACTAAAACAAGTTTCAGAATGTGGGTATAAAATCGACCTTTTTAATATGTACAAAAAAGAGTGTACAGATGTGAAATTATCAATATAATTTGATTGTGTGAGAACTGTAATAGGGCTGGATTAAAATAATTAGGAGAGGTGGTAAAGGGTTATACAGATAATAGCCAAATCAAGTTTATAAAAATATGTCTTACCAATACTACTGTTTCACAAACACTCGCGGTACTTACAGGCTTTTACTTGAGATTGTTCCTCGTACGTGGGGAGCTGTCTTTCCTGGTCTCTAAACACTTATCAAGCGGTACTAACACTAAGATAAAGAGATAAAGCTCATTTGTGTTTGTTGTCTCTACGATCAAAAGTGGATTCGCAGTATTTTTTGCATAACCATCAGCGAAAAAGAAAATATCTGTTACTAGCAGTAGTCAACAGTTAAGAGTATAAAACGTTTGTTGCTAGTGGCAGTCAACAGTCGAGAGAGGACGTCTGTTGCTAGCAAAAGTCAACAGTCAAGAAAGTAGGTCTTTTTCGTTTGCTATTTTAAAACTGTCTCTATTTCTTAAGTAGTAAGGTTGAAGTGGGAGTAGGAAGAATTGTAGTAGAGTAATAATTTTAAAATTGATGTAGAGAATGATAGAAATTAATACAGCGAAAAATGATATGGTTCTTCGCATGTGAAAAATTGAACACGACAAAAGCCACCTTCCTTACATATTTGGCAAGAAATAAAACCTAGTTTCTTTGAGATTTTATATCTCCAAAGCAATATATACCAGTACTATTTTAAGAAATAACTGAATAAGATAATTTGTTTTTTTAATAAAATCAATTATAAATAAATTATTTACGAAATTTATTACCAGTTTCAGATCCGGCCGATTTTGAACTCTACATTTGAAGAATTGTGGACAATTCCGTTGAAAGGTAATCGTTTTCTAATTTGTCAGATTAAAACTTTTATGTGTATTTTTTTAAATGACGCTAATTATTATAAATACTAATGCTGTAAATTTTTAAAAACAAGGTACTTACTAGTCCCAAATTAACCTAGAACAACCATTTCTTTTTAAAAGTTGTAAAAAAATTCCAAACATGAAAAGATTTCTAGAGATGAAAAAATAATTTTCCTGTAACAATAGTTAAAAAGTTATTCTAATTGTTTATACGCAAAAATTAGAATAAATCGTGGTCTTTTATAAACTATTTGTAGAATTACAGTAACTTTATCAATTTCTGACTTATATTCTTGCAAAAACATTTAATATGAAAAAAACAAATAAAATATCTTTTTAACTATTTAACCAATCGTTTTGAAATTTTAATCATATTTTAAGCACCACAAGTCCCAATATTCTGTGTAATATGAAGGTTCTCGTTTATTAAAATATAAAATTTTACCATTTATAAAAGAAAACAAAAAGGCTATTTTATTTTACTACTTTCTAAGCAACGTATTACATACTTTGTATACAAAGTTGTAATACAACGTATAACAACGTATACATAAAGTATAAAAACATTAAAAAGGACATTTTGAAGGGTTTTATATTACTTATAAAACTATTGCTCTTAAATTTGTTTTAAATGCTTGATTTTTTGCTCACAGACGAAACAGTAAAAATTTACCGTTTTTGGCCTAATTTTTAATAACTAATTAAGTTCAACAAATAGACTGCAGGAAACATATATAGTATCTTGTTAGAGAGGTTCATACTACTTAAAACAACTGCTATTTGGCTGGCCGGTTCAGTGTCACAAATAGGACAGTTTTTTGCTTATTTCTCTGGCCTCATAATTTATTTGGCAACTACGAGCTATTAAGGTATGAATGAAACTTTTACGTTAAATAAACAATAATTCATAAAACTTGATGTTTTGTGTTGTAACAAAAAACAATTAAATTAAAGCTGGCTAACAGAATGTGCCGGAGAGTGACTACTTGACGCTCAAAAGAGGATTCGGCCAATTTTCATGCAATACAGACCTACCGTAAAATGAGAAAATGAATGACAAGATAATAAAAAAAAATATGGAACTAATTAAATGTAAATGAAAGTGATAAACTATGGAAGTTGCTCTAAGATGTGATTGGGCAGAAAGTATTAAAATATACTTTACAAGGTATCTTGTAAAGCTGTTTGCTGAAATAAAAAGGTATTAATTGAAATATTTAGTCTTCACAAAAAATTTAATACCTATCCAAATATATACAACCTAATATTATATCCTACCCACCACCTTGTACGTACAGTTAACCTAGATACTTATATACTAAAAAAATTCCCTCTTTATACACAATTGATCCTTGATCAAATAATAAAATATAAAAAAAAATTAAATGACTCTAAAAAGGTAATTTACTTGCCTACTAGAGATGTAACTATGTACTTCGGCTTTCAATTAAATTTACTAAAAAATAATAAGGACACTACCCTGACGGGATAGATGTTCAAAGTTTTAATATATAATAATAAAATACCAACAAAGAACTCTCTGATTAAATGTGTACACATAAAACCGTACAACAGAGTTGAAAGGAAGGATTTAAAACCTCTTAAAACCTAAATTGTAGTTGACAATGAGTTCTTAAATTTTATTTAGAATTATTTTAGAAAAATGACGGGTTTTTATTATTAAATAAAATAATATTTAAAGTTGGAAAAAAATATTATAAAAAGATTATTAAAATTGATAAATTAATAAAAAGGAACAATGTTCCACAGTCTAAATGAAGGAGGTCTTTCCGGCAGGTTCCCTCAAGTTGTCCGGGAATAGTCTTAAAGAGATCTGGACCTCTAAAGAAACAGCTAAGGTAAATCAATTCGTTTTTTCTTTTAATAAATCCAAAAGAATTAAAATAAAGAATCCCGGACTTTGGGTTTTTAACTTCTTAAGTAGGCGGCTATGTGACTATAAATAAAACGGCACATACTACAAAAACAAATAAAAACATTTGCATCTTCTTCTTTTCCCCAAAAAATACTAATCTTAAAACAAATTTATCACAGCTCTTGCCGTCTATATTTAGTTGTATGTTAGTCGGTTTATAGTTAACTGAACTTATCTTCTAAAAAATTCGAACCAGAGTGACTGCTAATTGCTAGCCGGATAAGCATGTCTACCAAAAAGTGTCACTTGGTGTCGCTGTGTAATACCAACTTCAAAATTAAAATTAAAAATATAAAGAGGATATGAATTTAAAAATTTTATTTATAGTGATTAAAAACTTATTAACGCGACGGACTCGTTACAGTGCCCTGTTACTCGGATAAAAAAAATTTTTGCATACCTACGAAATTTATAGAATAGGTATAAACCGTAAGTTATGACAATAGCTCGAACCGACGCTTAACTGTTGGTTAGCCAAGGTTTCCATTATTGCAGTAGAAGCAAAGAATATAAAATAGATCTGAAAATAATTTTTTAGCCATGACACTATTTTGCCAAATGTGGCTAAAATACATTAACTTAATAAACTAACTTCCGAACAATCCACATCGATCGTACATCGACAGATTTATAGTAGCATATCCAAGGATAATCAATTAGGCAGAGGTGTGGATTGATTCACAAATTATAAGTAACAATAAAACATTCCAAACATATATAAACCAATTTGAGTATTGAATTGGGCACTTAATCTAAAGTTGATCAATCAGTGGACAACAGATTTACAGAATAGCATATCCAAAGACATAATCAACCAGGAAAATGAGTCACCAATTCCCACTCTAATCGAATAATCCAAAAGGTAACAATAAAAAATGCCACACACACACACACATATATATATATATATATATATATATATATATATATATATATATATATATATATATATATATATATATATATATATATAAACCAATTTAAGTGTTGAATTGGGCACTAAATTCAAAATTGATCAACCAGTAGACAACAGATTTATAGAATAGCTTATCCAAAGGTATAATCAAGCAGGCAAATGGGTAACCAATTCAACTATAATCAAATAATCCAAATATATTAGGTCAACATACAGATTGAACGAATTTAAAACGGATCATACAATTTAATATATGTCTGTTTGAACTGCATTTGAAATAGTGGACCAATATAAAAACTTGGACCTGGGTATAGACATTGTATAAAATATCGTTCAACTATCTGTCTCGCAACAATGTTGTTTGCGTAAAGGAAGCGATAATAGTTCAGGAAATGAAGCTCGAAAAAAGTTAAAACTTCGCAATTTTTTCGTCCTGCATGGATTGAGTTGAAATTTTAACAGAAGGTAGGTGATAGCCAAGGATTAAAATCTATATCGAACCGAAGTGCGCTAAAGGGTTTTAGGGGCGAAAACTACCCCTAATTTTCAAAAATTATAAATTAACATATTAAACCTGAATATAGGTCAGATTTGGTTTAATTAGTTAAATAATAATTATTTTATACTTTTGAATAGAGTTCCATTATATTTCAAAACTTAAAAAGCAACCGTTGTTAGAGATTAATGTAAAAAAATTACTAATTCTACAAAAATGATTTCGTCTTGGATAGATTTGGATAAAAATTTAGATTTAAGCTCAATTCACCCACTGCTTTATAGTTTATGTCATGTCGACGAACCCTGGTTGTTCTTAGGGGTGAAAACTACCCCTAATTGTCAAAAATTATAAAATAACATATTTAACCCGAATATAGGTACAATTTGGTTTGAATTAATTAAATAAGAATAGTTTCGTGCTTTTGAATAAAGTTCCATCATATTTCAACCCTTAAAAAGCGATCCTTGTTAGAGATTATTGTAAAAAAAGTAGTAATGCGAAGAAAATGACTTCGCCTTGGAACGATTTGCATAAAAATTTGGAATTAAGCTTAACTCACCCTCTGCTTTATAGTTTATGTCATGCCGATAAACCCTGATTGTTCTTAGGGGTGAAAACTACCCCTAATTTTCAAAAATTGTAAAATAACATTACAAATCTTAAGATGAGTGAAATTTGGTTTGGATTAGTTAAATAGTGATTTTTTTATACTTTAAAATGTAATTTCATACATTTTCAACACTTAAAAATCAATTTTTATGACATTTTTTGACAAAATTTTGCAACTTTTCAACTATTGGAAATCACCCTTTACAACATTGCAGTTTTTATAAACTAATTTAATAGATCTAAATTGAAAAAAGTAGAATTAAATAAAAAAAAATTTATCAATACAAAAAGACACCATATATTCTTATACATTTTCATAAATAGTTGAAAATATTTACATTTATAGGTAAAACAATTATAATATTAATTTTATTCCTCATCAATTATATATTCATCGTGATCTATGTCATCCTCATCTTCTTCAATTATTGGTGGACTATTATTGCACCCTTCACCTGAGCAGCCAGAACAAGTAGAGTTACAGTATAAACCAACTTTTCTGCACCCACATGAAACGCCGCATCCTTTTTTGCATTGGCAAAAAATAATTTTTAAAAGTTCATCGGGTGCAGGTTGTTCGTTCATGCGTACGGGTAATAACAAACCATCTTTGGAATACCATTCCCAATCTGTTGCTCTGATATTTTCATTGCCAAGCCATAAACATATGAGCAGATGTTTTATTTTGTTGTATGGGATTTCAAAATAAGAACGCTTAAAATTTCGAATGTATAACGCCCCACTACCTAATATACCGATTTTGTAGATTATTATGCTCTGAAATATACTGTACTATACTAATGAAATTTTCCGAAAAAAAATTAATTAGTTTTTTTAACGTATTTCCTTTCCTTTCCATTTTTCACTTTGGCACACTTTGGTTCGATATATATTTTGATCCTTGGCTATTACCTACCTTCTGTTAAAATTTCAAGTCAATCCACGCAGGACTAAAAAATTGCGAGGTGAAATGCTTCATTTCCTGGACTATAAGTGGTTTGACAGCATAATAAAATCGTAGATTTATGTGTAACTTTCAATTTTTATTATTTCAGAATCCAGCAGCCCGCTGAAGTATTGGATTTTTATATTATAATTATTTGACAACCTTTTGTTGGTCAACCACCTACAGCAGACATGAGCCGAAATACATAATATTTCGTATGTTCCGAATTTATTTTGTTCAATCTGTATACCCACATCCGCTAATAGTCTTATGTACTAGTTATTTAAATATTTACATTTTATTATTACGTTTCATTATTAAAGTATACCCATTGAATATTTAGGGAAAGACAGTACCTTACTCTTGCTCGTTTAATAAAGGTATATGGGTATAAAATATTCTAATTCTACTAATGTAAATAAAACAATACATTAAAATAAGAACAAATTATTCCTGTTTAATAATTACAGTTAAACTTCTTTCTTTTAGTTTTCTTTCCTATAAGTAAATACAATAATAATTATAAAACACCCAAAATATCTCAGGCGCTCGAAGGAGAGCCCACTTTACTACAATTTTATAGCAACATACACAGTTTACCGTAAGCGATGTAAAAGACAAGATTCGTTAAATAGTGCTTTTGTATTCCACAAATGCATCCAATTTAGGAGAAACTTTATGTTTTCACTAAACCTAGCTTATTTTCAGAAGATTTAATACTCTATTACCTATTTAACGTAGTTTACTGCAAATATATTTCTTTTAATAAAAGAGTATAACCTTTATTGGTGTCATAAAGA
This sequence comes from Diabrotica balteata, assembly GCA_918026665.1. Taxonomy (NCBI): domain Eukaryota; kingdom Metazoa; phylum Arthropoda; class Insecta; order Coleoptera; family Chrysomelidae; genus Diabrotica; species Diabrotica balteata. The sequence goes on from CAKJVB030000002.1 coordinate 3,874,073, forward strand.
ATGAGAAGTAAAGTATATGTCAGATGAATGTTTTAGATGATTTGAGGTATGATAGAAAAGGGTTATATTATATATCTATGATTTAATACACCATAAACCATAGAAATTATACCATATCACGAAATGAATTTTGGAATATTTTATAATTAGATCCCAGAAAGTTGCAAGTGCTATGCATAATGTAATAGAAATATTCAGAAACAGAGACTCTGTTCAAGCCATCATATGGTTTAAGTTAATTTCACGCATTGTTTCCGATTCAGCAACGTAGCAGTCTATGCAGATGCAGATGTGTGTCATATATACACTATGTTGGTTTTGCTAATTTCTGCTATTTGGCTATTTTGTCTTTGTTTACGGCACCTCTGAACAGTTCGGTCGATGTTAGTCCAAACCATTGTCGCAAGTTATGCATCCATGAGTGTCGTCTTCTTCCCGGTCCCCTCCTACTGTCGATTCTTCCTTGGATTATTAACTATAGCAGCCGGTACTTAGTATGCCTCATGACATGTCCGAAGTACTCAAGCTTCCGTTTCTTTACGGTGAAGATTATTTCTTTGCTTTTGCCTATTCTCTGCATTACTTCCACGTTAGTGATGTGGTCTGTCCAGGATATCCGAAGAATACGGCGATATATCCACAGCTCAAAGGATTCTAGTTTCTTCAGGATAGCTTCCGTTGTGGTCCATGCCTCTGCTCCATAGAACAAGACCGGGAAGACATAACACTTGACCAGTCTTAATTTTAGTTCCATTGAGATTTTGCTTGTGAACCACTTTTTCATATTGTTGAACGCGTTCCGCGCTTTTTTAATTCGTGATCTTATTTCTGTTGACTGGTCCCATTTTGTGTTGACTGTGGTTTCAAGGTATGTGTATATCTCCACTTGTTCTATTTTTCGGTTGTTTAATGTCAATTGCATCGGAGGTTGTTGTGTTCTGCTGATGAGCATGCATTTAGTTTTGGCTGTATTGAGTTCTAAACCATATTCTTGACTTGCTGTGTGTATGCTTTGCATGAGTCTTTGAAGCTAGTTGCAGTCATTTGCGATAATAACTGTGTCGTCAGCATATCTAATATTATTGATTACCTCTCCGTTTACTTTGATACCCTCCGAAACTTCTTCCAGTGCTTCTCTGAAGATTTGTTCAGAGTATATATTGAACAGGAGCGGCGAGAGGACGCATCCCTGTCGTACACCCTTTTTAATATCTATCTTCCCACTGTGTAAGTTGCCCATATTTATCTCAGCACTTTGGTTCCAATAGAGACTGGTTATTATGCGCAGATCCTTGCCATCAATATGCATCTTCCTGAGCATTTTCATGAGTTTATCATGTTTCACCTTGTCAAACGCCTTGGAGAAGTCGATAAAGCACAAGTGGACGTCCTTGTGCATGTCTCTGCATCTTTGAATTAAAACTTGCCTCTGAAGATCGCCTCTCTTGTGCCCAATGCGCTTCGGAATCCAAACTGTGACTCCGATATATTTGCTTCGCATTTGTTATATTATATTCTATTGTGTATGATTTTGGTGAAAACTTTGGTGATTTTTGGTAAACTGGTAATGTGATTTATCAAGCTTATTAAGCGGTGTTGATCACAGTGTTTTGCACTTGGTGTTTTAGGTATGGCTACAAAGGTCGATCGAAGCCATTCCTCCGGAATCTCCCCTTTGTCGTAAAAGAGGTTAAAAAGGCCTGTCAGAAAATCGAGGAAGTGGTCATCCGTTTCGCATAGGAGTTTTATGATCTCGCCCTGTATGCTGTCGGGAGGTTTACTAGATTTAAGATAATAAATGCGGGGTGTATTTGTTCTTTCCACAATCTCTTATACATAAATGCTAAAAATGCTTGCCTTGGTACATAAATCTCCTAGATTTAGATATTACTAAAATATTTTCCGAGAAGAAACCTGATCGCACCCTGGCGGCATACTGGGGCGTACTGCCGTGTTGCTGAAATATGAGGTTTTGAGGGAACTCTTGCGACTGATTTGTAAATATATCATTGATGCCAGCGTTATCTCGGTCTCCAATATATTTAGCTTAGTTTCACTATTTAAAATACGGTCAATAAGTATCGGGTATACCATATAGTTACCTAATATGTATGCCCAAACATAAGTTTTTGTAGAAATTTAGTGTGACCATTATGTTGATGAAGAAAATGTGTTGAAGATAATTAGGATTATATGCAATATTATTTGTTATGGTTTCGCAATATTCTTTTCGCCTATCTCGGTCATCCTCTGTTAATTCTTGAACCATTTTTATTTTGTAAGGATGAAATTTATTTCTATTCAGAATCTTTAAAATTGTTTTCTGATCTACTTCACAACCGTAAGCAATAGTTTAAGTAGAAGTAGATGGAATAATAATAAACTCACTTAAGACGTTACCTCCGTGAACAGTTTTTAAATAACTCCCTACTTGATGGAACTAGGTCTTAAAGAGCTCGTCGCAAAACTTCTTATTTAGCAAATAAAAACAGTTTGATATATATATATATATATATATATATATATATATATATATATATATATATATATATATATATATATATATATATATATATATATATATATATCAAACTGTTTTTGATGGGTTGGAGTCAATAAAAGGGGCTATTTGTTGACTATTTTTTACTCGAGCTTTCAATTGTGATTACAATTTTTATCAAGAGCTTCTAAAAAATACAAAATGTCTTACAAAGTTGAACTAGAAATAAAAAATTTTTTTGTTAACTCACCAAATAAAATTAGTTTTTTATATAAAACTACTGCTTACATAATAAATATAAAAAATATTAATAAAAAAATGCCTTATTCTAACAAATGTTTCTCTGAAAAATTTAGATGAAGTTTCTTAATTCTACAATCACTCTTGTGAGAAATAAGAAACCATCTTGTGCTTTGGCAGAGCATGTAATAGACAAAGACCATATTATGGATTTTGATAATATTAAAATTTTATGTAATGAAAGTAATAAATTTAAAAGAACTTTTTTGGAAATGGTTTGTATTAGCAAAAGTGATAATAATTTAAACAAAAGGTCAGAAATTCAAAATTTAAGCAAAATTTATTATTATATAATTTCTATGCAGTCAGTAAAATATCACATTTTGAATTTTCCATGTATTTGTTACATTTTTTCGGGCATCTATCAATGGTGAATAAATCTTCTTCTTTTTTGTTACTAAACAAAGAAGAATTTTTTAAACAAAATTTTATGTCAAAAATAAAAATTTTTAAGTTAGTATTTATGACATTTTAGGCTGGTTGTAGCTATTCTATTTTTGTTTATAAATTCAATTTTTTCTTAAGAAACTTCATCTAAATTTTTCAGAGAAACATTTGTTAGAATAAGGCATTTTTTTATTAATATTTTTTATATTTATTATGTAAGCAGTAGTTTCATATAAAAAACTAATTTTATTTGGTGAGTTAACAAAAAAATTTTTTATTTCTAGTTCAACTTTGTAAGACATTTTGTATTTTTTAGAAGCTCTTGATAAAAATTGTAATCACAATTGAAAGCTCGAGTACAAAATAGTCAACAAATAGCCCCTTTTATTGACTCCAACCCATCAAAAACAGTGTTATATTTTTTCCAAACGAGTCACAAGTACTTCTTTTTTCTTATATATATATATATATATATATATATATATATATATATATATATATATATATATATATATATATATATATATATAATAAAGGCTGTAAAACGTTTATTTAAACCATTTTTAATGTTATCGATACCGTTTAAATCCTTAAGAGCACTCTAGTCGAATTATTGTAAAAAAAGTACCAGGTTGATTTGACCTTTTACCGTCATAAAGTACGATTTTTATCCTTTTGGCAACTACGAGCTCGAATGAGTCTCGAGTTTTTACGGCATCGCCATCTGAGTATCTTAAGGTGTTTCTATTGGCTACAACTGCTTGGCGCGAAATAAAATCGCGAAATAAAATTGTTTTGACCAATAGAAACAAAATCCACAAGGAAAACAATTCCTGTAGCTGGCTGTATACCACGTATCACAAAAAAGAGGTTAGTCTTCGTAAGTGGGTATATTTATTTAAAAACCCGTAAAAGGGCTACATCAAAAAACAAACGTTTTCGGACTAAACAGTCCATCATCAGGTTTTAAAACTCAACTTATTGAATCTAGGTCTCAAATACTCCATTCTGAGGAAGGTTTCTGAAAAGGATCTTCAGAGTCTCTCCATTGAGCTAGATGTTATCATCCAGAATCTCTTAATCCCTCTAAATCAAAAAACGTCAATTAGAAACTATTGCTATAAAACTATCTATAAATTCAAAAACAAAAATTTTCCATTACCTTCTACTTCTTTCAATAACTCTACTTCCAACACTCCATCGAACATATCAAATAACTCATTATCTACCAACTCACCTTGTACTTCTCAAAATTATTCATTCGATGTTTCTTTTCCACAATTATCAAACAAAAAACAAAAAGACCAACTCCAAATCCTCAAGTCTATTCAAAACAAAATTAAGTCCCATAATCTTATCATTAGTAAAGCAGACAAAGGCAATTGCCTTGTCATTTTAGATCAAAATTCATATAACGACAAGGTCACTACATTTCTTTCAGATAACAATTTCACTTTACTCCCCGAAGATCCAATAAAAAAGTTTATTAACAATATCAAAGCCACCAATGAACTCTTCACAGAATTTCTTTCAGAACATGACGCTCCATATTATAAAATACCTAGCAATCCATTAACACCCAGATTGTATGGTTTACCTAAGATACACAAAGAGGGCATTCCGATTCGTCCTGTTGTTAGTTTGATAAATACTCCAGTTTCTATTCTGTCAAAATTCATATTGAATCTCATCAACAACTTAATGAACTTCACCCCTCGTTTTTCAGTCAAAAATACCATTCATCTAGTCAACAATCTTCAACAAATAAATCTTCATTCGATGTCAGCAACCTATTTACTTCAGTCCCTAAACAAGAAACTATTAATCTGGTCCACTCTCTTCTACGAGCAAATTCTATCACTATGTCTACCACTAACTCAATTATTCAATTATTACAAACTTGTCTAGCTCAAGACTTTTTTGTTTTCAATAGTAAATTTTACAGACAACCTGATGGCTTAGCCATGGGTAGTTGCCGTTCCCCTCTCCTAGCTGATATATTCATGGATCACTTGGAATCCACACACGTTATGAAAAATCCTGACATTCTCCATTGGTTTCGATATGTTGATGACTGTTTAGTCTTCATATCAGGTAACTCAATTTCAGTATCTATAGAAAACCTACACAAACTGACCATATCATACCTTTATCTTTCAACCATCCAATGTCACACAAATATGCAGCCTTCCATAGTTACATTCATCGCCTATTAACAATCCCACTACCACAATCTAAATACTATACAGAACTAAACACCCTTAAGCAAATAGGAGTCAACAATGGGTATGACCCCAATCTCATTAACAAACTAATAAATAAGAGACAACTCAAACTTTTGAAAGAGACTGCGTTCCCCAGAGACTTGACCATCGAACCACATTACGCTTCTTTACCATATCTTCAAAAACGTCTTTCTGGAGATATTAGATATATCCTAAAAAGATCTGTTGAGAACACCCACATTTCTTTCAAAGTACTGAACAATCTAGGACAATGTTTAACCAATACAAAAGATCCCATCAACTACATGGATCGTAGTGGTGTTTATAAATTACAGTGCTCTGATTGTGATGCTACATATATAGGTAGAACCTGTAGATCACTAACTTCCCGTCCCTTAGAACACACTAAAAAAGAGAACACTTCCACCTTCTCACAACATCTTGCACAACATAAACATACCCTCAACATCCCAGAAGACGTCTCTTTGTTACATAATATTTCCCAAAAATTTTTTCTAAAATTAGATCTATATGAAGACTTGGAAATAGTCAAAAAAAAGCAGAGTAGCCCCAATTGCGTTAATCGTCATGTATCGTTCAACCGGGACTTTCAACCCTTGCATCGACAACTCTTCTCATAGTCCACGCTACAAAATTTTGCCTTACTTTCTTTGCCCAACTAGCCTATACAAACTTTAACACCTTTAATCCTATACAATATTTGTGTTTCTTTAAACAACCTTTCTCTACACTATTGCCACATCTTCATCTCAAAAATTTTCGACCCTATTGTTAACTTCAGAACCATCCATATCTATCATAACATAATATTTCAACATTTTCTCCACTCTTCACATCTACATCACATTCCCGTCCATTCTTTTCTCTTTCATTATTTCTTGTTCAACTCATTTATCCAACATGTACTCAATAGTTTTAACTCATTATTCTCTCAAACATTATCTAACATTATATCAAAATTCATATTATTTGTGCCTCTTCAAACAACTAGTCTCTAAACTTTTGCCACTCCTTCCCCTCATTACTTTTCGACCCTAGTGTTAACTTCATAACCACCCACATTTATCATACCATAATATTTTATCATTTTCTTCACTCTTCACATCTACATCACATTCCTGTCCATTCTTTTCTTTCATTATTTCTTGGTCAACTCATATATATCAAACATGCACTCAATAGTTTTAAAGTCAGTAATCATTCAAACATTATCTAACGGTTTTTCAAAATTCAAAAATTTTTTCCCCTATTACAAAAAATCCTTATCCAACTTTGCTCACCTTCTCTTGGTCAACAACTTAGTAGCACACTCATACATCAAATTTTAGATTTTTACAAGCCGAATTTATTACTACTAAAATACATTTTATTCAGGGTGCTAGATGCTGTAAGCATAAAGGACCCCTATTATCTGTAAATGTTGATTAACTCCTTTTCTCCTTTAACCATCCCCTTCTTCTTCAGTCATTTCCTCTACTTTTATTCTCATCAAGTCTCTGAGGAGCTCAGCCTCTTCAATTTTAAATTAATCACATAGGTTATAACTCTGATTTCTTCAGCCTGTAGATTTTCAATTTACCAAACTTATTTTCATTAATTTTGTCACCATACCAACAGTCTTAAATACAGTCATTTAAATACGAGGTCTTATATTAGCTTCAAATATTTGCTATTAAAATTTTTACCTGTCCTAGATGTGATAAACATAAAAGGATAATTTTCATATATATATATATATATATATATATATATATATATATATATATATATATATATATATATATATATATATATATATATATATATATATATATATAAGCTAATCTAACATAAAATACACTCTTAGACCATATTCCATACAACAAAAAGTAACATAGGTTGCCTAATACACAGGTCATCCTCTTAAACATGACTTTAACACCATTGGTGATTTCACATCGATTATAACCCAAATTTTAAATTCCAACACCATCGAGCAATAAGACAAAAGAGGGAATCTAATCGTTATGAAAAGGAGACCAAAAAAGTGGCCTCTGATGGCGGACATATCCGGAAATGCAAATGCGCCAAATTTAAATTTCATGACACTTGAGAATAATCATACAGTGGTGTAGGGGATCTAATTTATCTATTTATTTATTTTATATTACATAATATTTTATATTATATATTTATCTATTTATTTATTAAAATTATTTATTAAAATACTTTTTTTAACACTATAACACAATAAAGTTTTAATTATTTAATAACGATAATAGTCTAAAATGTTAAATAATTGTTAAAAAACTTCAATAGAAAATATAAATAAGCTTTCATGTGACAGTTCTGACAAACAATAACATCAACAATAACATAACCCAACTAAATTTGATTTCTTAAACAAGGAAAGAGATTCTCTTTCCTTGTTTAAAGTGGCCTCTCAAAATAGCACTTCCTGTCTATCCATATGTTTGCCCCCACTACCTTTACATTCCCTCTTTTGTCTTATTGCTCGATGCCCAACACCTAGATTGCTGTTATTATTTTTTAAAATCATCCCAATAATTTTTGAATCTTTTGGCTGTAGTAATACTAGGTATAACTAATACAGTTTCATGTTACATTGACATTTTGGTTTTGACACCGTTCACAGGTATATTGTAAATCAGTTTCCAGCTGTTCTCCGTGCGTCTAGGTTTTCTCCTCGGCTCTGGAACTCAATTTTTACAATGTATGTTACCTGAAGTCATATTTAATTTAATACTGAACATCACAGTTTTTAAACAACAAGATCTATAATCTTTTATACTTATATGTAATTTAAAGGGTTTTTACCCATGTATTTTGGTGGCTCAGGCATTTTAACCTAATAAGTATAGCAATTTTGCTTTTTAACCATAGTCAAAATTTCATAACCACGTTTGTTTTAACTAAATGGTTTATACTTATTTTAGGCGATTTTAAAACCTGATGATGGACTATGTAGTCCGAAAACGTTTGTTTTTTTTGATGTAGCCCTTTTACGGGTTTTTAAATAAATATACCCACTTACGAAGACTAACCTCTTCAATAGAAACAGTTTTGAACAATCTGATGATCGGATGGCGGGACTAAGCTTAAGTCGTGAATGTAAATAACATATATACACTTAGTACTTCGACTGTCAAGAACACAAAAAAATGTGCAAAATGCTATTACCTTACACAGTAACTCAGAATAAGATTTTGATTGGGATGATTTAACACGTGACAAACCTTATAAACCATCACACTCTGATTATACCAACGATGGCAATGGAGTAGAAAGTGTTTCGGAGATAGGGAATATTAGGGAAAAGAAACAGGAAAATTAAATTAAATCCTCAATCGTATTATTATTTGTAAAATATGATAAAAAGGAAGAATGTAATATTTCCGAAACTGTAAGGTCGCCTTTAAATTTTTATAAACTTTTAATTACTGACGAAATTGTGGACATTATTATAGAGTAAACAAATACCTATGCGGCTCAAATTATAAATGAAAATACAATGCGGAGATATATAAGAATGAGAAGTTGGAAACACACCTCTAAACGGGAAATATATGCATTCTTTTCTACTGTTTCGGCAATGGGTTTAGTGAATGCTTCGGTTTTATCCTTGTATAAAAGTCATCCGTGCTATATTAAACTATAAATTATGTACTATGACCGGATATGTTCTTAATTTGAAGATTTTTAAACAAAGATGTTAATAATGAAACATGTAAAATGTAACGAAATGTAAACGTCATCAAATAGAAGGATGAAGGACCTGCTTTAATGTTATCGACCAATGAACATCATGAAAATGTGCTAATGGAGACTGGAAAAGTTTGTTATGACCAAGTTGTTCTAAAATCATCATGTATTATAAACTAAAATTCTACCAAAAAATAAGTAGATTGCAGGTAATAAAATGTTAATTAAATGTGTATGAAACTTCTTAATACTACAGTGTTGTGCGAATTCATGGAATCACTGTGAACTTTTTTTTTCATTTTTTCAATATTCACAGTTGGCAACACTACCTACACAGTTGACAGCTGACCAAGCATTAAAAACATAACCTTACTGTGTGTTGGTGTGTTTGAGTATGTTTTAGGTCATTTCTTACCAAGCTTGTGTTGTTTTGGGGGTTTTTGTACTAATTTGTGTTGTTTTTGGTTTTATTCCAACATGGATATTACGCCTAGGAAGCGTGAAAAGATTGTCACGTTGAGTGAACACACTAGTATGTCACAACGAGATATTGCTAGAACGTGTGGAGTGAGGAGAAACGGGATCAGTGGATGTGAAAAGGTTAGGAAAATGTGCAAGAAAGAGAAAAACAACACCAGCAGATGATAGATTTTTACTTCGAAAGGGCAAATGGGACCCAAGGAAATCAAGCCAAGACCTACAACAAGATCTAGCGGCATCAGCTATAGTGATTCAAGACTCAACTGTTCGTAGAAGACTTTTGGAGAATGGTAGAAGGGCAATTCGTCCACAGAAAAAAACAGCTTCTAACTAAACGAATGAAAAAACAAAGGCTACTGTGGGCCAAAAAATACTCTTATTGGACTGTAGGCGACTGGAAAAAAGTCCTATTTACAGATGAAACCCACTTTATAGTTCAGGGACAGCGGTCGAAATTCGTCAGGAAGTCTGAAAATGAAAAGCTTACACCATCAAACCGTAACACACCCAGTCAAGAAAATGTTTTGGGGATGTTTTTCATACATGGGGGTTGGATCTTTGGTGCCAATTGAAGGCATGATGAACAGCCAAAAATACAAATCCATGATGGAAAAGTATTTGGACAAACAACTCCAAAAATGTCAACCCCAAGGAGGAGCGATTCTTCAAAAGGACTCTGCTCCCTGTCACAAATCAAAGGAAATGATAACATTTTTCAAAAATAAGAAGATTAATATTTTTTTAATATTAATTAATTTTTTTAATATTAATATTTTTTAAGTTTGGTATCGAGATGAAAGGATATCTGACAACTGCCAGAAACTCATAGAATCTATGCCAAAACGGGTAAAAGCAGTAATTGCTGCCAAAGGGGGACATATTTCCTACTGAATGATGTAAGTTTACCTTTATAGTTTTGCGAAAATATAATTTTTTACTAAATAAACTATTTTTTCATTAAAACAGCCTATGATTCGATTAATTTGCACAATACTGTATATTTTTTCAGTGATCAAATGGGATGATCATACGAAACTGGATTAAAAAAAAAACAAAAAAATAATATAGAAAAGCGGCATTTTCTTGGTTTTTTTACCCCTTTGCAGTTAATGCATAGATACTTTTTAACAAAAAACACAATGATAATAATAAGTTGGATTTTCGAGACGCATTGGGAAAGATTAATTGGGGGTGTTACTTATTGAACTGCCATCACGGTCAAGAATACCAAAACAGATACATACGCTCCGAAAATAAAAGTAGATGCAAATGCAAACGATGTTATCAAATATTAGGAAAAATATTCAAATATTAAGAAAAAACAGCAAGCATGCAGATGAAAGTAAGACAGTAATTACATTTTGTGAAGAATGTGAAGTAAAACCAGCTTACTGCTTAATATGTTTTAACAATGTCCACGAAAAAAAAAATAGACAATGTATAATTTCTGAATTTTACTTTTTTTTTTGAAATGTTTGAATTTCTCAGTTTTATTTTAATAAAAATCTTAAAATCGTTCCATGGAATAAAATTTCCTGGAACTTAATTGTGAATTTTTTGTTACTATCTAGGAACTGGGAGAAAGGAATATTGTTTGATAGTTTTACAATGACCTCCAATAAATATACTAACTTCTTTAAAACTAACTTTAAAAAAAACATTTTCATTTCAACATTTCAACATTTCAACAACTTCTTTGTCTATTGGACGGTCAGGGCAGCGTTCATTAAAAATTCTTAACGACTCACGAGGTACAGTAGGAGGTACGAGGACTCAACTTATACATTACGAGGCTGTACCATTTTTAAAATGCACAATAAACAAAACCATTTAAAATAGCAACAAAACCAAAGGTATTAATACTATTAATTTATAATATCTGTCCAGTAGCGCACCTAGAATTTTCCTCTGGTGAGGGTTTTGGTTGGGCACCGAAATTTTTTTATGATGCTACCTCCATTTGAGTCCTTAAAATTTGTGATTAACAGTGTCGGAATAGGGTCCTGGGGGGTTTAACCCTCCCACCCCCCGGGTGCGCCACTGTAGCTGTTAAAAAAAATTAGTTGCTATGCAACAAAAGAAGATCGTTAGATACGTTTTTTGACCAGATCTAGAGGTACGTAGGTACATTGAAACTCTTTCTCGCATAACTTAGATTTTGTACATTTCCGAATCAAAGTAACATACAGTTTTAAAATCAGTATTTTAAAAGCTTTTAAATGAGGTGTCACATGATGTATTTCCAATTTAAAGAATCAAAAGTATGACTGACACGTGAAGAGGGATCGTGCAAATTCGTAGGACCCCATTTTTGTCATATCACAGTCTCCATCGTGACTGTGGAGTCTGTGCAGTTTTACAAAATGGCAAAGACGGAAACTTTTACAAAAAAATAGAAAAATGGATGAGCCATTTAATATACACAGCTATAGATGAATACTTATAGACAAATCTGCTAGACAGAACATAATACCAATATATATATATATATATATATATATATATATATATATATATATATATATATATATATATAACACTGTTTTTGATGGGTTGGAGTCAATAAAAGGGGCTATTTGTTGACTATTTTTTACTCGAGCTTTCAATTGTGATTACAATTTTTATTAAGAGCTTCTAAAAAATACAAAATGTCTTACAAAGTTGAACTAGAAATAAAAAATTTTTTGTTAACTCACCAAATAAAATTAGTTTTTTATATAAAACTACTGCTTACATAATAAATACAAAAAATATTAATAAAAAACTGCCTTATTCTAATAAATGTTTCTCTGAAAAATTTAGATGAAGTTTCTTAAGAATGAATTTATAAACAAAAATAGAATAGCTACAACCAGCCTAAAATGTCATAAATACTAACTTAAAAATTTTTATTTTTGACATATTGTCAAAAATAAAATTTTGTTTAAAAAATTCTTCTTTGTTAAGTAACAAAAAAGAAGAAGATTTATTCACCATTGATAGATGCCCGAAAAAATGTAACAAATAAATGGAACATTGATGGTAATACTGGAGTTAAACATGCGAAAACTTACATGTCATCACTAACAAAAATGGCTTCAGCAAAGAACAGGCTCATCTTCCTGTACGAATGCAGGAGAAACAACACAATACCTAGATTTTTACAACAGGGTACAGAAAGGATTCTCTCAATACCTGAAAATACAGAAAATAAAAATACAAGAAAAATATCATACTTAAGAAATCTTGTAACAAAGAGGATTCTAAACATCACTATTAATGAAACTAACACAAAAATCAGAAATTTACAGACAAACATAGATAAATCAATAGAGTATCTTAATAGCAAACTCCCTTACAACATGATGTCTGATTTCCTGAGACTACAGGACAAAAGATATAAAAGAATATTCAACTGTATAAAAAGAAGCAACATTTCAAAACTCAACCAACTTAAAGACCCTTTAGCTTCACTTACAACTACAAATGAAAACGCATGGTTGGTAAATCAATCCAAAGTGACTTTGCCTCAAGACATAAAATCTTTTTTATCACTAGGTCCAAAATTTTCACTACCAGTCTCAGTGAAAGATATTGACATGTACACATACCTAGCAGACATTGAGTACTGTATTAAGAAACTCCCTACAGATTCACAGAATTTGCAACGTTCAAAAATCACGAATATCATTACCAACCACATCAAAACCAACCGTTATTACATCAGTCCATCCATGGCCATTGAAACAAAAACGAGAAAATTTCTGAAAGACAACCCTGATATTATAGTAACAAGAGCAGACAAAGGTAACACTACAGTCATAATGGACAGAAACGATTACATCACCAAATCTTGTGAACTTCTCAATGACCCACACTCCTATAAAAAAATCCCCAAAGATGTGACTCCATCAGTAGAAAGAAACACCAACTTACTAATAAAACAACTACATGAAGAAGGACATATTACCACCAAAACAAAAAAAGAATTAACCAACTATACCGGTACCACCCCAACATACTATGGACTTCCAAAAATTCACAAAGAAGGGTGCCCTCTACGTCATATAATTGCCTGTAAGAATGCCCCTACTCAATCCTTGGCTAAATATCTGGCAGGTATTATTGACACTTCTTTTTCTTCTCATAATACCTACAAAATTAAAGATTCTTTTGAATTTGCAAATAAGATTAATGGGTTTTTACTACCTTTAGGATATGTCTTGGTGAGTTTTAATGTTACTTCCTTGTTTACCAACATCCCTCTTGAACTGGTAGTTTCTATTCTGCCAACTAATTACCATCTTATTGAACAGAACTGTACAATTCCCAAAGTTTTGTTCCTGAAACTGATTACCTTTTTATACAACAATACATATTTCACTTTTCAAAATGAATTCTATGTCCAAATAAAAGGAGCACCCATGGGTGGAGCTATATCCCCAACTTTAGCAGAAATTGTAATGAACTCCCTACTTCACTACTGTACTCAAAAAGTTGATTTCCAGTTCCCCTTCATTTACCAATATGTAGACGACCTCATATGTGCAGTCCCTGCAGACAAAATCAAATACACTCTTGACATTTTCAACTCATATAACACTCACCTACAATTCACTGTTGAAACAGAAGAGAATAATAGTGTTCCATTCCTCGACACCCATGTAACCAGACATGAGGACAACACAGTAAGGTTGGATTGGTACAGAAAGAGAACATTCTCAGGTAGATATGTGCCTTTTCACTCGTATCATCCAGACGAACAGAAGATTAACATCATCAAAGGTCTGAAAAACAGAATAAAAAGAATTTGTCACCCTTCTAACTACAATAAGAACATCAAATTATTGTATGAGATTCTTAGAAAAAATCACTACCCTAAGATGCTTCTTAATAAATTGCTATTCCAAGATATGCCAACAGTTAGAACACAACAAAGACAAACATTAGAAGGAGAAACAGTAGAAGTTTTCTATGGGAGATTACCTTACATCAGAGGTTTATCTCCACAGATCACAAACCTTTTCAGACAGTTCAACATAGTGATAGCAAATTCAGTGTACAAAAGATTAGGGACATACTTTACTCACCTGACAGAAAGAGTTAAAAAACTGGATAACTTCAATGTAGTGTATTCTATTCCATGTGGTTCCTGTTCAGAAGTGTATGTCGGTCAAACCAGCCAGAAACTCTCAAAAAGACTAGCTTTTCACAAGAGTGATGTAGTGAGGAAACCCACCTGCACAGCCTTTAGCGAACATATTAAGAATACTGGACACATTGCTAACTATGAAAATGTGCAAGTACTAAAGAGGGTTGACAACCAATTTAAGAGAAACTTCATAGAAATGTGCTACATCCATAACTGCAGTTCTTCTATGAACTGTAAGAAAGATGTTGAAAACTTAAGTTGTATTTATTCATTTCTACTTCAACAGGACTTGACAAGATGTAACAAACTGGAGAATGTAGGGAACTTATCATAACGTACATAGATTGCCTACCTGTACTTGAGAAAAGACTCCATTTCCCTGCTGATTGTGTTTCCTGGGGTTCTTTCTTTCCATATCCATGAGGTTCTAACGTGAAAATTATAACCTCCTTGCATATGTCACCCGGATATTGACAGAAGCCAGAAATATGTCTTCAAAAAAGAAGAATAATTCTTCTTTTCTACCTTTAACATGAAGTTGCAGTTTTTGTGTAGGTTGTAATTTTTAGATTTTTGTTGTGTTTGTATTTTAAATAATACCCTGTTGTGTTGTAATGTTTTTATTCAAAATTTTAAATGTATTTTTTAATATTTTTAACATGTTTGTGACAGTGTTCTTCACCTCTAGGACCAACTGAACATTTTCAATGTAGGTTTTATATGTTAATTTCCACCACTTGTACTAAAATAGGTTTTCCATTTAGGTGCTGATGAAGGTGACAACATATCACCGAAAATTTCACATTTAGAATAAAGTTCTACACCAAACTGGCTTATACCATCTCTAGCTGATCCTTGTTTTGACGCTTTCCCGAAAGTTATCCTCCAAAGAATTGTATTCTTAGCGTCGTTATACAAACTATATATATATATATATATATATATATATATATATATATATATATATATATATATATATATATATATATATATCTAAGTTGTTATTAAGAATTGTAGTATTGATTTATAATGATTCATGCTGGCTTAAGTGACCCATTAAAGATATACCATGGGCTTGCAGTCTAATAGTCACAGCTTGGAATGAGGAAGAACTCGTGGAATAGTATACTATAACTATTTGCCGCTACGCAAAGTTGATACCCAAATAAAACATAGTAAATACAGAAAATAACCTGCCTTAGTATAACATATAGAATATTTCCTCAAATCAGCAAATAGAGCACAGAGATTAAAAGATATGTTTACTCTTTTTAAAACTGTCACCTCAAAAAATATATGCCTGTAAATAAATGAAGAAAAAACGAAAGTGATTGCATTATTACAAAATAGCAGGCCTAGAGATATTAGCCATATTTAATATTGGGCAATGATTAGGCTTTGAGATAGTGAGATAGAGAGTCTAAATTCACTTACTAAGAATGACGTACAAAATGAGAACTCTATCATAGAAGAAATCAACGCGTTTAGTTGGTGACAGATAGTCTTGGATATATCTGTTGTTCTTGAGTATTTGGGTACCTTAGTGTGCTTGTAAAAAAAGGAAACGGAACAATGGCTTGTCAACGTGTGTAAAATCAAACGAAACTGTAATGAAGGATACGTTTCAAGAAATACAAAGAAAACTGTATCTGCGCGCACAATCGGACTGTCATGTAAGTGTCGTAAAATGTGTTTTGAAAAGTTGGGCATGAACAATATTAATATTAATATGATTTTCAATAAATTTTAGCAAATCAAAACTACGATAATCAAAACCAATACCTTTTAAAAGTGGTAAGTTGAAATAATTGTAAAAAGTCTTTAATTACTGACAAAGTTAGTAGGAAGCTTCGGTCCACAGAATATAGTGTGTCAATAAATGGAGAAAGAAAATGTGTTTGTCGTCAGGCTTTTATTAGTATCCATGGCATTAGCGAAAAAAGAGTTCGCGTTGTTTTAGACAAACAGACCACCACAGGAACTGTGTTGGGTGATATCAGGGAAGCTAAGTCCAGAAAATAAAATGGTTGGATATAGAGAGCAGTTGGTCAGAGATCACATTGAGTCATTTGTTACCATTTTCAGCCACTATACCAGAGCCAAAAGACTTTTTTGAAAATTTATGCCACCAGTTGTTTCGTCAATTACTGGAGTATATGGAGCTAATATGGAATCGCTAAGAAACACACATCCTGAAAAACAGCCTGTGATAAAGTCCTACTATCGAAATATCTTTGTCAATGAATTCAATATAGGTGTTTAGCCTCCATCTGTTAATGACTGTAATACCTGCTCTTAAGATTAAAGTTAAACTTAATGGGTTAAAGACTAGTAACCTAAATTCTTCCAGAATAACTGAATTGGATACTAAACTAAAGATTTACTTAGCAAAGCAGAAAGATGCTCAAAATATGATGAAAAACTACGAAAGCAACCATTATGAAAACACTGAAATTGTCCGCTCGAGCATTACCCTCGTCCAAACTTATCTGCAACCTACAATAGTACAAAAGAAAAATGAAGACTTACATTTTAGGAATCCACAACGTTAAAACTGGAGCATCCATATTGTATGTATGGGATGAAACCATCGCTAAATGTGGATAGTCCGAAAAAGCCAGTTTTCTTAGTCACTAAGCATGTGAGAAACGTTATAATTTTTAATGATAACTGTGCCGGGTAAAATAAGAACATAAACGTTGTTTTATCTAACCTTCGCTACATTCATGCAAATCGCTTTGATCTTATTAAGCACGTTTTCTTAATGTCAGGGCATTAGATGATGGGAAGTGATCGAGATTTTGGTTCAATTAAATTAAAGATCAAGGACTGTGAGGCATTTTCTAAAGAACACTATATCTATTTCATTACACACACTAAAAAAAAGAACAAATTCCAAATTGTGAATGTCACAAGGAAAATGGTTAAGGATGTCAGTATTTTTCAAAAAGCAGCAACTAAATCTCAACTTCAAGGATGGCCGAATTTTCGAATTTTCAAAAGATTTTAAGATGGGCTTTAAAATTTTAATCTCATATAATACGGATATTCCTACAAATGTTATACTCCAAAAGGGACAAAAGAAACTTCACAATGTAATAAATTTTAACTTAGCTGGTATACAACTTCCTCTCAAATACCAGGGTGCTCTCTAGCTTACAGAAGAAAAGAAAAAGGACTTACAAGATCTTCTTGATTATGTACCCATGTCCCACAAGCGTGCTTGACAAGAAGCTATTAGTGGAGGAATTAGTACAACTGAAGTCGAAGAAACTGTAGACGATAAAAATAAAATTGAGTTTAATTAAAGCATTATTTGTGAATTTTGCAAATTATTTTAGTGCTATTAGCTTCCATATACTTTATTAACAAAACTATGTTTACTTTTTTAGAATAAAAAATAATAAACCCCTTTTTTTTGGATTTTATCAAAATCTTTGCAAATCTTGCAAAATCCTCTTTTCATAAAGGTAAAGTTTTATGGGATTCAGCCGCAATTGTTGTAATGATAATTACATTGTAAAAAAATTTTTTCTTTCTAAAAAAACAAAAAAATTAACACTACAGCCAATTGTAGTTAAATCTCATAAACCTAAACCTTTATTAAACATGCCAGAAATAAATAGCTTAGGAACTTATCTTCTTTTAAGTTTTGTTAATAAAATAAAACTTGTTCACCATTACTATTCTTACATGTACTTTATACTTTATACTTTATACTTTATAACTTTATACTCTGTTTTCCAGAAACGTGTTTTTGCAGTTCGCCTTTGCGCTTCTATGCTCCTTATAGTATGGAATTAGAGAATTAGAGAATTGAAATCAATAGAACGATATAACTGCTATGTCGGTACATCTACCTACCTCGTCAGCCGCTCGAGCTAATTCCGATTCAAACCAAAAAGTCCAACTAATGTCTTCAAAATCTTCCCACTTTCAGTGGTTTGAGCACAAAGGTGCCACGTACTGTGATGCCGGAGAACTAAACTATTAAATAAATTGTTTTCTGTCCTTTGAGGTGTAGAAATGTGTAAATATTAGTAACTTTTAGCAAAAGCTTGGTATGGCTCTGATAAAATTAAAGACATAAGTTATAGCATAAGAGCACAAATTAGTCAAACTTTTCATGTCTGAATCAAAATCAATAGAACAATATAACTGTTATTTCGGTGTCTTCACCTTGTCAACCGTTAAAGCTGATTCCGATTCAAACCGAGAAGTCCAACCAATAGATATATATTTATAAATATATAATAAAATATATCTGTATATCTATATTCATAGTTCATATTGCTAAATAAGTCAAAAATCAAATCGTGTTTAAAACATTATTGTTCTTTTTATTAAAAAAATATAGATACATGAATCATGCAGTAGTATTAAAATTTTCAACATAAATAAATACAAATACACGTGTGTATAAAAACAAAGTTGGTGTGAAATACATTTAAAGCACAATAAATACTCCCAGCACATCAATAACTTACTTTTGACTGGCTTGTCGTTAACCTTACGCAATGACATTGTTGTTTGTAGTGTAGATATCCGAATGTTCAATTGGGCTCAGTGTTCTTGTGTTTTGTGTTTAGTGAGCGATGATATGTGATGCTAAAAATAAATTGCTTTAATTAGTCCATAATTGAAAAATTCTTACGACAAAGAGTTGGGTAAAATGGTTTACATTCCAATGTTTTACAAGTCACGCTTTTTTCTTAAAAACTAGAATGGTTTTTGGACTAATTAATTTTTTAAATTAAAATGACGCAAATTGTTAGTAATGATTCCAAAAATGCGGTAATGTGGAAAGCACAACTCGTAAAATTGTTATAATTTAGCAGTACATTTCAGTTCAAGCGAAAGATAAAAATATTTTATAAAGGACTGTATCTGTATGTCCAGTATTTTGTATTAGTGCATTGCTTACCAGGTTTATAACTAGT
The DNA here is from genome assembly GCA_918026665.1 of Diabrotica balteata. Taxonomy (NCBI): domain Eukaryota; kingdom Metazoa; phylum Arthropoda; class Insecta; order Coleoptera; family Chrysomelidae; genus Diabrotica; species Diabrotica balteata. The sequence continues at coordinate 3,893,759 of CAKJVB030000002.1, forward strand.
ATCTATAATTATTTTTTATGAAGTTTCATCTGCTACTGCCGTAGAACTTATCAAACCATTGCGGTAACGATAAACTTTTCTTTCAGATGAATACTGGTCACTACCAGAGTTAGCGATAGCTGAATTAAGAATCATACTTCATCTCAGACCACGAAAAATAAGCCTCATAAACAATTTATCATTATACCATGCATGGATGTATGCATATGTATGGAATAAATTTATTTTTAGCGTTATTAAGTACTATATGAAAAAAACCTGAAACAGGTCGATTTTTGTTCTTAAATTGACAATTTGCAGTATAAAAGTATTATACCCCTCCAGCACCCCCTTTGAATTAAAAGCACCCCTCGAAAATTTTAAATAGCAAAGGGGTCGTATGGCACCTTGTTAGAAAGGGATTTTAGTCCTCTGTTCACCAATATAGAGTTTTTTAAGTTTGGTGCAATCATAACTGAGAAAATTGATTTTTAAAATGTAAAATTTTGATACTGTCTCTATCACAAAACTTTATGTTGACTGAAGATAATAATGTCACACAATATTTAGAATGTATTTTTCAATGTTCTTTACAATTAAATTAAATGTTCAAAATGACCACTATTCACTACTCGACAATACCCGAGGCGATTTTGGAATTCTCGTACAACATTTTGTACGACTCCGGGAGTTATTTTGTTAATTTCTTCCGTTATCCCAACTTTTTAATTAAAAATACTTTTTGGTGTATTAAAATATACTTTAGATTTTAAACAACTTCATAAGAAGTAATCGAGAGGAGTCAAATCGGGGGATCTAGCCGGTTATTCGATCGTCCCACGTCTTTCAATCCACCTATTGGGAAGAACCTCGTTTAAATAATTTCTAATTATAATTGCAAAATACGGTAGAGCTTCATCTTGCTCAACATTAGGAAAAAATCTTCGTAATGTAGACACTAAAAAGGTCAAATCAAAAAATCTAGATAAACCTCACCTTCAACTATGCCCTCAAAAAAAAAATAACGACTAATAATTTTATTGTTATTGATACGACCCAATTGTTAATTTTTTTAGGATATTGCGTCTGAGTCTCACACACCCAGTGAGGATTTTCTCTGCTCCCATAACTACAGTTCTGTTTGTTAACCGTTCCGTTTAAATGAAACGTCGCTTCATTAGAAAAAACTATTTGAGTGCACGAGATACAAAACTCGCTAATCAACAAAAATTGAAAAAAGTAGTTAAGCACGCCATCTTGTTCGTACAATATTTAATTATTATTTTACACAAGTATTTGGAGCAAAACTAGTTTTTTAACACACGAAAATCGGTCCCAAAAATCATCACTTGATGCAAAACTCGCTTTATGCATTGATGCGTGCGATGCAAAACTCTCTATTTGTACGGCGTTCAATCACAGCATCGGATTTTACTCACGTGGTTAGGGAAGGCCATCATGCATTTAGTTTGTTTCCTGGTGTGGTTTGACCGTTTGACTCAGTCGCGTTTTAGCGGTATTCTGAATTGTTTGTTTAACTTGAAGTTTCCCGTTTTTAAAATTATTAAAATGCAAATAGGCAGTGAAATTTCTGCAGCCAATGATAGTGTTAGTTCTGCAATACAACCTACTCCAAAGAACATGTGTAGAACGAAAATTACGACGGAAAGTAAAAGACAAAAGCTCGAAAGATTAAGGTAATAAAAACGATATCAATTTGTTAGAATATTTTTTTAAAACTGTGTTATTTTAGGCACACTCCGACACATTTACCGCAGTACTTGACCTGTGGACATAACAATCAGCCAGGTAAGCCATACTTTTGTGCCTCTTTAACAATGAGCGAAATTCAAGATTTTCATAGAAAACTGTATGCTTCTAAAAAAAATGTAGACAACATAGTTTTATAATTGCAACTTGTGAAGGCCGGAAGTGCAAAAGATCAAAAGTGGAAAAGGAAAAAATATCCATTTTGTATTATGTAACCACTTCTGCTAAAAAAATCCGTGTTTGTAAGACGGCATTCTTAAAAATCACATCCCTAAGTAGAGATCGGATTGAGAGAGTCATGAAAAACTTTGTTTTAAAAGGGAATATACCACGAGAAACAAGAGGAGGTGATCGCATAATTAATAAAAACGTTAGCAATAAAACATTTCATTGAATCTCTCCAATGCATAGAGAGCCATTACTGTAGAAGTCAAATCAGTACTCGTGTTTATTTACCATGTGAACTTAATTTTACAAAATTATGGAAAATATACGAATCTAAAGTTCGCGATAACCAACTACATGTTAAACTGGCATTTTTTAGGACATACATAAATTCTAATTACAACATCGGATTTGGCACCCCAAAAACTGATTTATGCTCAACCTGCTTAAGATCGAAGGAAAAGTTAAAAAACAAAAATATTTCTAGTTTAGAAAAGCAAATTATTATCACCGAGCAACGGATACATAGACTTAAAGCAAAGGCATTTTTTGCCTTATTAAAGCAGCCGCTAGAAAATACAGCGGTTTTTTCGTTTGATTGTCAGAAAAATTTGCCTTTGCCGAAGCTTCCGGATCAAGCTAGTTATTTTAGTCAAGAAATTAACTATTACAACTTTACGGTAATTCATGGATCATCAGCAGCACAGTTGGTTCCAGAAAATGTTTATTCTTATGTTTGGACGGAGGTTGATTTTCCCAAAAATTCTAATTCGATAGCTTCAGCTGTTTGGGATGTACTGAATAAGTTAACTTTCCCAATGAAATCGATACAATTCGTTTATTTGCTGATGGATGTGGGGTGCAAAATAAGAAAATTATAATGATGACCATGCTTTCTGTTTGGTTGATGACGAAAGCTCCCAAAAACTAAAGACCATTACCATAATATTCCCCGTAGTAGGACATTCTTTTATACCACCTGATAGGTTGTTCGGAATAATTGAAGGAGAGGTTAAAAAGAAATCCATTAATTTTAAAAACTTCTGACTACGAAGATATTATAGCAAATAAGTCGACAATTAGAAAATTGGGTTTAGATTGGCAGGTGTATGACTGGAAGAATGAAGCACAAGTAAACACCAAAGCACCATCCTCATGGCACTTTCAGTTTAATAAGGCTAAAAGGTTTGTGCTTACTAAAGGGAAAACCAATGAACTAATACGAGGTGAGCCCAATTATTGTGTTGACGTCGGTGAAGCCAAGTCTGTTGTCAAGAGAAAAATAAAATTGACACGTATCAATCCTACTCAACTTCCTGTTGGCTGAAAACTCAAAGGCGATAAATCGACAATAATTTCTCTTCTCAAAAAACACTATGGAAACGCCTGGGAAGAAAATCCTGATTTGGTTTTCTTTAAAGAAAATCTTGTTAACCCTCGAATGGTGGAAAACCAAAATTCTGTAAACGATGTTGTAGCTGGCTGCAGTGGTTTAAAACCTTGCGATATTAATTTACCAATTTAATGTAATACGTAAATCACTGTTTAATTTCTTTGTGAATAAAATTTGTTTCAAACTATTGATGTAACATTTTTTGCTGCAAAACTCGCTAAATGCATTCTTTTTTCTGCATTTATTTAAAAAATCTGCAGTATTTTTTTAAAAATATGTTAACACGCATAACATCATTAATTGGTTATTAAAAAATATAATGCAAAAAACGTTTTTTGCACTTTTCTCAAATTGACTTTACATGCATTAAGCGAGTTTTGCATCTCGTGCACTGATTTTGTTTATGAACTGCAAATCTGCGTTCATTTTGTCCATCATCATTTTATATAATTCTTGCCTTCTATCAGGATCATCGTCATTTAACTACTGAACCAACTGAACTTTATAAGGGTGGTATTTTTCTTTATGTGAAACTCTCAAAATAGATGATTTACTTACATCATTGACGGCGACAAGTTCTCTAGTTGTCTTATGCGGATTTTCCTCAATCTCTAGAAGTACATCTAACTTTTTTTCATCAATAAATGTAATATTTCTACCTGGTTTTTCAATATTTTTTACATGTCCAGTATAGCAAAACTTCATTGTAATTGTGCTAACTGTATACTGCAAAACTTGTTGACCAGGGTATTTATTATTAACATTTTACAAACCTCCTTTTGAGCACTTGTTTTATAACCACAACCAATCATAATTAAAATGTCTATTCTTTTAGTCTCGGACAAGTGAGCCATAATTAAATTTAATACGCGCACAATATTATACTCACGTCTTCTAGTAACCTTAAATACCTAAATGACAGCAGCCTACTAGAATCATATCAATTGTTTATTTGGCTTTTTGGCAAATATTTTATTATCTTCAAAGTTTTTTCCCTAATGTTTAGCAGAACAAATACGAAAATACCTTATTATTTCTAAAGTATATTTTAATAGACCAGGCAATATTGTTGATATAAAAGTTGATGTAAAAGGGACAACGGAAGAAATTAACAAAATTATTAACCCCAGAGGTCATACAAAATGTTGTATGAGAATTCCAAAATCGCCTCGATTATTGTCAAGAAGTGAATAATGGTGGTCAAGTTAAACATTTAATTTAATCGTAAAAAGCAATTTTCTCAGTTATGATTGCACACACTCAAAAAACTTTATATTGCTGAATTGATGACTAAAATCCCTTTCTAACAAGGTGTCACACGACCCCCTTTGCTATTTAAAATTATCGAGACTGTGCTTATAATTCAAAGGGAGTGCTGGAGTGGGATATTATTTTCATACTATAAATTATCAATTTAAGAATAAAAATTGACCCGTTTTAGATTTTTTTCAAATAATACATAATAAAGCTAAAAATTAATTTATTCCATACATATGGACCACATGGTATATATCACATTATCATTATATTTATCATTATATGAAAAAACTAAATCATTTTGCTCATATACAAAAAGAATGTCGTCGCTTCCGTGGAAATATTATCTCCTATGTGTTGACACCTAAAATTTTCAGAAGACAAAGAAAACACGTTTTTGTAAAAGTATACACTGTAATGACATTTTATAGTGTTATAATCTATTTTTTTTTGCTTTTCTTAACGACGTAAAACAATAACAAAACAAGCAAATGTAATTTTGAAACAAAACTTTAATAATTAAAGTAAAACCTACACATCTTCTTTTTCTTCAGATGCAAATCCACTAATGGATGTTAGCGATTACATTTTCCATTAATTATCTATTTCTTGCAATATGTATCAGAGATTATATGTCGTTAATCCCTGTCCATTGCCTTATATTTCGGAGCCAGGATATTTTCTTGCGTCCCATTCCTCTCTTGCCTTCAATTTTACCCTCGATTATAAGTTGGAGGAACTGGTATTTTTCATTTCGCATGATGTGGCCTAGATACGCCGTTTTCCTTTTCTTGATGGTTTCGAAAAGTTGGCGTTCTTGGTTTATTCTTTTAAGGACATCTATCTATATTTGTGATTTTCGCTGTCCATGGTATTTTTAGGATACGGCAATAAAGCCACATTTCGAAAGCTTCTAATCTGTTTATATCCCTCTTTTTGAGTGTCCAGCCCTCTACGCCATATAGCAGCACTGACCATACGTAGCACTTAGTAAACCTTAGTCTCAGTTGAATATCGAACTCTGAACAAGTCAGTACCTTCTTGAATTTTACGAAAGCTTGTCGAGCTTGCTCAATGCGACATTTTACTTCCCTGTCCGATGCCCAGTCTTCAAAAAGCCACGATCCCAAGTATTTAAATTTACTCACTCTTTCTATGGATTTACTATTCAGTGTTATGGTGGAGTTTTCAAGTGCATCCAAGTTTCTGGAGATGATCATGAATTTGGTCTTTTTGGTATTAATCTCTAATCCCATTCGCTCACTGTATTTTTCGATTATAGTGACGAGTTGTTGAAGATGTTGTCACAAATTAATACACCATCATCAGCATATCGTATGTTGTTGATCATTACTCCATTCACCTTGATTCCCATCTCTGCATCCTCCAAAACCTACACATACGAGTTTTTAATATACTTGAAAATAACACATAAGAGGTTTAAATAAGTTTAATCTTTATTTTTTTGTTTTCTTATCCGTCTGGTAAGGTAGGTTGTCGTAAAGAGTATGATGATCTCTTACTAACACGAGTTTAAGGTCTTGTAGGCATTACCATTACGATTCGGTTATTGGAGTAGGACGTAAATATAGCTGGGTTGGTCTTTGAATAACGTTAAGTTTTATTTTTCGTTGTGGTAGTAGCTTATATGGGTCGGAATGTCATAGTTTGAATAAAATCTCTACGTCAGGACGATATTCTAGAGCTCGGAGGTCAGTCACGGTTGGGTCTTCTTTCCGGTCGCAGTGACTGAATATTACTTGGCAAATTCTCAAAATTAAAAAAAGCTGTGGTCCAAAACTTTAATATTACAAGGTTGTTTTGGCCGCGCATTTCTCATTTGAGCAATGTAGTCGCTAGGAGAATTTATGGGAGGTACAAAATATTTTTCAAGCTTAGCATGAATTACCATTGTATGGCCTTTCTCACGAAATAGCTGTTGCATTAAAATATTTTGCTGAAGTGCCAAATCGCTTAAAGCACTAGCTAGTACTTTATTGCTATTTTAATAATTACATCCATCGGATATAGTGGTAAATTTATTGTATATATCTAATTTTAATGAAAGAAAATCCACAATACATCATGTAAACTCGTTAGAAGATACGCCGCCATTTGATTCATGCCATACATATAATGAAACATCGTTGTTATTCAATACAAAAATTGTAAAATTGCGAAGCTGAAGTTTTTGCTTATAAAACATTCTTGAACCTTCAGTCTTGGGGCAGAGCAAAATACTGTGGAGATCTCTAGTCAAGACTAAGTGCTAATCATCAGTTTCAGATTTAGCTGCATGTTTCGCTTCTCTTGCTTCATTTTTCATCACGATATGGTTTTGATATACATCTAGAACAACTGTTTTTACTTCATACCCGCAACGTATATCGCACTGGTCTTTGCAAGGCTGTATTTTAATATTTCTATTTTTTAGTACATTTCAAGAAAAACGTTCTTGAAACGCTTTTAACTAGATTTTGTGTGCACCACTCTTCATACACACTGTCCATGTGTGATAAGCACCTAAAGGTCGATTCAACATATGTACAACTACTAGAGCTTCTGCAGTAATGGCTTGGAACCTAAGGAAATAATTCGAGTCACCTTGAAACATTTTCAGTCATTTGTTTATGAGTATTCTCCTTTCTTTCTTCTAGTCTGGGCTTTTTCTTCGATCGAGGAAATGAAACACCTTTATCGCCAATACTTCCTTCTGAATCCTCACTAGCTGCAGTATCAACTTCGCTTCTTTTTACCCATCTTCTAAATGTGTCTTCTCCTAAATTTAATGTATTGATGAAGAACGGCCTACAAACCTTCACTTTTTTCCCATTCGATCTTGGCAAAAATATGTCATTACCTACATTTTTCTTGAGCTCTTTCGAAATATTTTCTGTCTTTTTTCGTCTTCTGCGGATATGTCTGGTACTTACTAAACCTTTTACAATCGCTTTCTTTTCGGACGAAATACCGAATTTCCAGAATGTTTTAAAAGCTGATTTCCTTTCATTTATAGATATTAGATTACAAAGAAATGATCTATCCGATTTTTTTTCTAGTAGTAGTGTATCCACAACGTTACTTAACCGATCTGGAATTTTTTTTGCAGTCTTGCACTATTTTGCCATTTTCTACCAATTTTGTAGCCAGTGTAGCTATTTTTGGCTTTAAGTCGTTTCTTAATTGATATGTGAAATGGGTTTATCAACAAAACTTAGGGAGCCATCACTCTCAGAGTTGGTGACAGATTTACGGTTACCAATTTCTGTCCCTTCTTCTTGCGACCATTTATTTTCTATGCTCTGCTATGAGAATGCTCTATGCTTTAGAATAGCTCGAGACAGAGACAGTTTCGCCATGTTAATCGCCAACGTCAAGGGGACTTAATAGGGCACGTTAAGAAGAAGCTCTGCTATGCTTTAACTTCTAGCTTCACATTATTTGCTGCTTACATTTCTTGTTCTTTCGATTTCTCATCTTTATGTTCCACTATTTCTGATTCTTTGGCGATGTCCATTTCCATTACTTCATTTTTTGCAACTTTCATTTTAATAACTTCATTTTCTTCCACTACTACCATTTCCACTACTTCGTTTTCTGCAACCTCCATTTGTTTTGTAGAAACAAATTCATTTTCGAACAAACTTTTCGAATTTAACTTCATTTCGGTATTATAAACTGGGACTAGAATTTCATGAGTGCTATTTTTTGCATAACCACTTTCAGAAATTGAGATATTATTTAGTAACATCGTATTTTCAGATGGTAACATCAACGGTTTCCTTCAAAGAGGCAGGCATTATAAAGGGTTTTTTAAAGCCTTTATGACGCATTCGCCTCCTAGTTTTATCATTTCACTTACAATGCCATCTTCTCCAGGTGTTTTGTTGTTCTTCATACCTTTTAATGCTGACTTAATTTCCTCTTCGGTTATATCTGGAAGTTCCTCTGACCCTTGATTTAGTATTGCTGGAATTTCTACTTCGGGAATGTGATCATCTCGACTATATAATGTTCTATAGTACTCTTCGATGATTTTTAGTATCTCTTGTTGTTCATGTATGACATGTCCTTGATTATTTTTTAACTTATAAATATTCCTCGTTCCTGTTTTCAACTTTCGTTTTAGAACTTTTAGGCTTTTGTTTTGTTCTACGGTATCAGTTATTTCCTTAGTGTTAAAGTTCCTTATGTCTTTCCTAATGGCTTTTGAAATGGTTTTGTTTAAATTCCTTAGCTCTGCAATGTTCGTTGTATGCTTTTCTTTCATTTCCCTTCTTTTTTGCATTAGGTTTCTTGTGTCTTCTGTGAGTTTTTCATTTTTTGTTGAGTGCTTGGCTTGGCACTTCTTCTGTGACTTCTTCAGGGCTTCTACCAATTTTTCGTTAAGCTGTTCAATACTGGTTTCATCTTGCAGGTCTTTCTGTAGATTACTCTCTATTTCTTCCTGGTATGCCCGCAGTGAATGTAACATTATTAGTCCTTGTTACCATATGTCTTCTTTCCTTTTGTATGTTTAAGACTATCTTCGCCCTAACCATTCTATGGTCACTTCCAGTTGAAAATTGATTTAATACAGTTACGTCTTGAACAGCGTCTTTTTTGTTAGTAAATATAAAATCAATTTCGTTCTTGTTTAAACCATTTTATTCATGACATATAGCCTGTGTTGCAGAAGAAATTCTATGAAAGTTTGACCCCTTTCGTTTCTATCGCCATATCCGTGAGGTCCAATTACAAACTCCGAATCATCTTGCTTGTGGCCTATTTTGGCGTTTAGGTCTCCCATCAGTATAGTAAAGTTGGGGTTTGTCTCTTGTATGGCAGTGTTAACGTCATCGTAGAACCATTCTACTTCTTCATCTGTATGGGTACTAGTAGGTGCATATACCTGGATGATCTTTAACCGAATTTTTTCGTTTACTTTGTAGAGAAGATATATAACTCTATCACTTATGCTTTTAATTGTGAGTATATTCTTTGTGTGTTTTTTATTTACCATAAATCCTACGCCACCATTGGAAGACTCTCCTCGATAATGCAATAGGTTCCCGACGGAAGTACCATTTGTTCTTCACCCTTTCGCCGTACTTCGGACAATCCAAGTATATCCCATTTTATATGATTCAGCTCCTCCATCAATGTTCTTGTGTTGTATGTTGCCATAAACCATATTCTTTGCCGTTGTCGTTTATGAAGGTAGCCTGGTTGACTCCGGTGATTCTTAGCACCCTCTGTCCCTCTAACTAGAGGACTGCTACCATAGCCTGTTTTCAAGGGACTGCCGGAGACTGAGGGCCTTGCATTTTCTTCCTTTCTCATTTTACGGGGTTCCTGGACGTTTCTCTACCACGCTGGCCTGTGCGGGTTGGTAGAAGGATTGTAGGATGGGCTAGGGAATTTGGCGTCATCGACAAGGATGATAGGTTGGGACGTGGTACCCTCTCGGTTAAAGGGATTGAGAGTGAGCCACGGCTCGCATAGGCAGGGTTGCGATCCTGAAGTAGACCTAACTTTACCGGGATCGTAAAATGTATCTACCTGCTACCTTTGAAGGAAATACGCCAGAAAAATGGAATAATGCACAGCCACCTTTACTTCCAAGCCATGAAGTAGAAATTTGGCAACAACGCGTGGTAGTCCGACTGTGGTTTGTTTTGGTTTAACATTTCACATTTCATATAGGAAGGCTTGTAAAGTTTGTTGAATGTATTGTTTTTTAACTTTATTCGAATGTTTTATTTGTAAATTGTGTTTAAATCAATTAGAAAATATTAATATAAGTGAAATTTCATTAAATTTAGAACTTTTAGAAGATTCTTAACCACAGGCAAGTATAAATATAACCTACAAAACAAACTGAAAATAATAATACTTTTGCTTTTTGTTACAAAATATGTAAACTAAAAACAACAATAATAATACTTTTGTTTTTTGTTACAGATGCTGTGGCATTGTTGTGTACCTGGTTGCAAAACCAATTATACCAGTACTTTAAAAACGAAACAGGCAGAAAGTACGTTTTTGTTTCCCAAAGATCCCCAAAGAAGGTATACTGGGTTATGCTCTATTCATAGAGAAGGCTGTACAATTACCAAATCTTCCGTAGTATGTGCCAAACATTTTCATGAAGATGATATTCAGCGGACTGAACAATGAGAAGATAAAGATGGAAATGTACACATTGAAAAGTTAATATTTCCCAAATTAAAAGGCAATGCAGTTCCTAATACATTTCCTAAAGTACCATCATATGTAACTGTTCATCGTACTAAAGAAAGAAGGAATCCCAAAGACAGAAGAAGAGATAACATAATTATGTCAATTAGACTTAGACAATAATATCCCATTGAAAAACTGGACAAGTAAAATTACAAGTGACTGTGTATATTTCTATGTATTAAACATTAATCAGTTGGAACCATCGAGCAATAAGACAAAAGAGGGAATCTAATCCTTATGACAAGGAGACCAAAAAAGTGGCCTCTGATGGCGGACATATCCGGAAATGCGAATGCGCGAAATTTAAATTTTCCGACACTTATCAACAGTAGCTATATAATATTTTTCAGAATGTGTGTTAGATGAGAAAGTTTTAATTAATTATTAATGATAAGAGTCTAAAATGCGACACAATTGTTAAAAAACTTCCATATAAATAAGATTTCATGTGACATTTGGGACAAACAATAACATAACCCAACTAAATTTAATGTCAAACAAGGAGAGAGACTCTCTTTCCTTGTTTAATGTGGCCTCTAAAGATCGCACTTCCTGTCTAACAATATGTTTGCCCCCACTACCTTTACATTCCCTCTATTGTCTTATTGCTCGATGGTTGGGACACAAGTGTGATAATATTTGTGTAATATGTAATGTAGTGTAATAGTTAGCAGTAATTTTAGTGTGATCGTCAATGTAGGTAAGAATAGATTAAGTGGTAATGATTTGAAATGGATTTTACAATATAGTAAATTAACAAGATGGTCACAATTAGAGAACTTACTTACTCGATTAGATCTGCTTTTTAGATAAGTGATAACAAATTTGAGTATTACATTCAAAAATCTTTTGAGAATATAGGCTATTTTAAATCGATATACAAGGTATAAATGGTATGTTACATTCAACACATTTTTCATGTATACCTCTTTTAACTTGGTCTATATGACAACAAACCTATTCATATTTAAAATTGCTACTTTTGTATATCTAAGTATGAAAATTCAACAAAAGTTTTACGTAAATAGTCAAATATTTATTTTCAATTAAATTAATTTAGAACCATATTTATATTGTGTCTGATTTCTTAGGATGAATTTTTTAATCATAATAGTTACACTAAGTTTTTACTTAGCACAAATTTTATATCTTTTGTATTTTTAATAATCTTTTTAAATGTGGTGTTAATGTATTGTGTTATTTATATGCTTAAGTACTTAATATTTAAAATTTCTAGAGATTCTTGACTGCATTTGATTGTAAGATTAACTGTTTGACACTGTATTTTAAGTGCAATAAATTTTACTCTAGTGATTATTTTATTGATAATATAACCTAAATAATAATAAAACTTTATATATATTATATAAGGTTATATTATATACTAGGTATATTATATAAGGTTTTATTAATTTAATTTCCCTAAAAATATTTCTGTAATGAATTGAAGTTTTCAAAATATCCGTTTCTTAAAATTCAAATTAGTTTAATATTCTGGTAGACCTTACAGCTGATTATCGGACTACCGACGTCATAGAATGCGGTGTTGCCTTTTTTACTTCGTGGCTTGGAAGTAAAGGTGGCTGTGAATAATGCCATTATGATAATATTGCATAAAAAAGGAGATGTAACAGAAATTGGCAACTACAGACCTATCAACTTATTATCTCATTTATATAAACTCTTTATGAGAATAATTACTAACAGACTGGGACCTAAGCTAGATTTTCATCAACCTCTAGAGCAGGTCGGATTTAGGAGTGGCTTTGGAACAAATGACCACCTACAAGTAATAAAATCCTTGATAGAGAAAGTTATAGAATACAACAAGCCATTGATATTAATATTTGTAGACTTTGAGAAAGCATTTGACTCAGTCCAGCATAGCTCCATGTTAAGAGCTCTTACAGAGTGCAGTATTGACCATAGGTACACAACTCTTCTTCGAAATATATATGATAGCGCAACAGCTGCTGTAAAAATGTACTATGGTGACACAGACACATTTCCCTTGGAGAAAGGTATTAGGCAAGGAGACACTATCTCTCGTAAACTATTCACCGCCCTATTACAGAGTGCTATGAGAAAAAATAATTGGAAAAATATTGGATTAAATATAAATGGGGAATTTTTGAACAACTTGAGGTTTGCAGACGACATAGTCCTTATTGCAGATCAGGTAGATCATGCATGCCAACTTCTTCAAGACCTTCAGAGCTCTTGTGCACGAGTTGGCCTTAAAATTAATTTTTCCAAAACACAATACATGACCAACCTGGTACTGGCAAAAAACATTTCCACTAATGGCACGCAAATTGAACAAGTGTATTCCTATAAGTATCTGGGCCACGAGATTAAATTGGGAAGAGACAATCAAACAACAGAGTTAAAAAGGAGAATAGGACTGGCATGGGCAGCTTACGGAAAACTGAGGGAAGTCTTTAAATCGGCTATTCCCATGTGCTTGAAGAGAAAAGTTTTTGATCAGTGTGTACTTCCAGTTCTGACATATGGAGAAGAAACATTGACACTTACCAGAAAAGTAATTAATAAGATACAAGTGGCACAGAGAGCGATGGAGAGGTCAATGTTGGGCGTATCACTCAGGGACAGAGTTTCGAGTCAGATAGTAAGGAGAAAAACTGGTGTGACGGACGCAGTTGAAAGAATTACAACCCTGAAATGGAACTGGACAGGACATGTTGCTAGGGTCAGAGATGGAAGATGGACAAAGAAAATTTTAGAGTGGAGGCCTAGACACGATGCTTATCGTAGTCGAGGACGTCCTCCAACAAGGTGGTCGGACGATTTAAAGCGCATCCAGTCTAACTGGATTCAAGTTGCACAAGATCGGATGCAATGGAATTATTTACGGGAGGCCTATGTTCAGCAATGGACGCAAAATGGCTAATGATGATGATGATGAACATCAACGATGATCAAATTTGGTCAGTAATAATTTCCTGGCCAATCTCGTTAGGTATAGATCTACACCTATATTCTTTAATGAAGTCCTTAATTATTTATGAACTCTTTTTGATTTCCCATATCTGTACAGGGCTAAATAATATTCTTTTCATTATTTGATTTCGTCCCCAGACTACTTAATGCAGCTTCGATAAACCTTTTGCTTTGATCAGACATTCTAATATTCAGCAAGAACAAAAAAAAAACGTATTTTAACAAACATGCATATTGTTAATTGCAGGGGTTTATTAAAACACTGGTAATTTTAACACTGAATAAAATAATTGTTATATGTAGCCATAAACCATAAGAGATTTGTAATATTAAAAATAACAGATTTCAGATTTAAATAGCACATATGAGGGTTTGTTAAAAGGTGCGAGTGGCAGATTCCTGCGATATGGCTATAATAACTTATTTTAGCGAAAATGTGCACATAGAAGATTCCTCCACGGCAACGACGATATGCCAAGCTGCCGAGAAAAATCTTAATTAGACTAAATTTTAAAAACTAATATTCTGAATGGTACTTTAGTCAACACCAAATATCAAATATTTAGTAATAATTCAGTTAAAGCACTGAATTTTTTTTCGTGTTCGTCCATACCTTATTTTATTATTACACTCAGATTACATTAGGTGTTTACAAAAAGCGGCCAGCATAGGTATAGAAGCTTATAGAATCATGCTCTTAGTAAAGGAAAACAGAATGTAGGATATGATAATAAGTTATGCTATATTTTGCAGTGATTTTAAATTAGTTCTTAGAGATTTCAGTGAGAATGAAATGTTTTGAGAGCAAAGCATAATTAGCGTGTTAAATAAATTTAGTGTCGGCTTAGATAAGACAAACAAGGAAGACTGGAAGATAGGTGTACCCATACAAGTGGAAGCTACCTGGTACACTGACGGCTCAAAAATATCAGAGCATATAGGAACCCAAATAGAAGAAACAAATATACATTTCCCGGTCACTGCGTAAAAAAATAAAAAGGCAGACAAGCGTATCATTCAATTGCCATCTTCGCCTATAAAAGAATTATTTTACTTCTTCTTCACTAGCTTTACAACTCGGGGTTAGTCTTCGCCGCATCCACTATACCCCTTCATCCTCTACGATCTTGCGCTTCTATTTCCCATTGTTGTACCCCAATTCTAGATAAATTGGCTTCAACATCATCTCTCCATCTTTTTCTCGGTCCGCCTACAGACCTTCTACCATCTGGTCTTTCAAAAAACACTGTCCTTAACACTCTGTCATCCTCTGATCGTACCACGTGACCTGCCCATCTTATTCGGTTTGCCTTGATATGTCTAACTATGTTTTTAGTTCCATATAGAGTTACCAATTCAGCATTGCGGCGTCTTCTCCAATCCCCTGTGAGTTCATCTCTTTAAGGGCCAAATATTATTCTGAGAACCTTTCTTTCAAATACTAGAAGCTTATTGATTTCCCGCTGGTTGAGAGTCCATGTTTCACTGCCATATATGCCATATGTTTTTAGCAGTATAATGCTCTATTTCCTGCAGCTATCCTGGTTGTCAGCTGTGATGATCGCCCCCAGGTATTTAAACTCCTTTACTACTTAAAAGTTATAATCATTAATACTGATGTTTTGCCTAACTCTTGGTCTTGGATTTTTGGTTACTACCATGTATTTTGTCTTTTCTTCATTTATTCGGAGACCCAGACTACCTGTTTTCTCCTCGAGCTGTGAAAACACTTCTCTCACGTCTCTTGTAAAATGCTTGACTGCATCTATATCATCAGAAAAGGCCAGCAACAGTTTTGATCCTTAATCAGCCTCCTCATATCAGTTCAGACGATATTTTACTTTTGCACTGTAATTATTTTTTACGGACATGCGAATTACCTTTGAAATTTGAATTGTGAGATTTATTTACATTTTTTATAAAATGATTTTATTGATTTATTATACCAACCTATATATATATATATATATATATATATATATATATATATATATATATATATATATATATATATATATGATTGCATGTCATATATTCTGCTATCTTGTCAGGACTATTTTTTTCTTGCCTTACATTTTTGGCCAATAAATAACTATTATTTGTAAGTATTTATAATTTAGGTTCTATTTATTTTAATTAGTAAATAGATTTCTCTACGCTATTGGTACTTTGATTAATAGTTTTGTCTTACTGGAGTAATTTTGTAAACCGACCAAAAAGCGTGAAATGCATGATATTAAACTATGGATATACTACGAAACACGACTAGTTTCCACGTATCACGTATATTTTAAATACTGTGAGACTTCTATCAAAGTAATCAGAACGTCGGCGAAAATAACCAGTAAACCAAGGTACCATTTAGAAGTACACAGATATTTTGCAATTATATTCCGTCTGTTTAAGCTTATTTAAAGCTTGTTTTAGGCTTAAATTTAAAAAATGATAATAATTGTTGATTGCAGAGTTTTCCATACTTTAAGATACGTTGATATAATTAAGGTAATAATACAACCAGACCTCGAATCACAAAAATTTTATAAAACGATCCGTCCTTCATAGGAGAAGTCACAAGTGGGTAAGAAAGTAAAAATGCAATAATTCTTATTTCCTTACTATCGTAATATACGAGGCGTGTTTTTTAAGTAAGTACCGTTTTGGAATTAAATAAAGATGTGCAAAGATATGGCAATAATTTTATTTTTACATGAAAGCCTGTACCTTAATCTAGTTTTCTACATAATTTCCGTGAATATTGAGGCACTTGTCATAACGTGGCACCAGTTTTTGAAAACCCCCCTGATAAAATTCTGCCGCCTGACTTGTTAACCTCTGCATCACAAATAATGTTTTGACTTCGTTATCATCTTGAAGACGCTGACCGCCCAGGTGTTTCTTCAAGTGCAGGAACAAATGGTAGTCGCTGAGCGCCAGATCAGGGCTGTATGAAGGATGATCTAGAGTTTCCCATTTAAATGATTTGATGAGATCTTTGGTCTGATTAGCCACATGTGGACGGGCATTGTCATGCAGCAAAACGATACCCTTACTCAAATTGCCACGTCTTTTGTTCTGGATTGCACGAGGCAGATTTTATAATGTCTCACAATAAGACGCTGCATTGATTGTCTAATTACGAGGCATAAACTCCACTAGCAATACTCCTTTTCTGTCCCAAAAAACTGTGCACATGATTTTCCGGGCAGAAATTGTTTGCTTAAACTTCACTCTTTTGGGTGATGATGAATGTCGCCATTCCATGGATTATTGTTTCGATTCTGGTGTGACGTAGGCCACCCACGTTTCACCAGTAACAATTTGGTCTAAAAAATCTTTACCTTCACTGTGGTACCACTCAAGAAAAGTCACTGCCTAAACGTTGGGTTTTGTGCAAATCCGTCAACATTTTTGATACCCAACGTGAACACAATTTCCGATAATTTAAGCTCTCGGTAACAATGCGATGCAAAACACTACGAGAATACTGAGGAAAGCAGTCGGACAATGATAAAATTTGCACTTTCTGCACCAAATTTTCATTAACGACCGAAGGACGCCCACTCCGTTCTTCATCATGCACATTTATGCGGCCATCTTTAAATGCTCTCATCCATGTCCTTACCATTCCATCACTCATAATGTTTTGTCCGTAAACTTCAACGATCTCACGATGAATATCGATCGGTTTTACGTCTTTAGCACTAAGAAATCGTATAACAGCCCGTACTTCACAATCAGCGTTACTCACGATTGTTGGAGGCATCTTAAACACTTGAGTAAACAAGTATACAATGATAAATCAGACTGTAGTGGCGTCAGTGCGTAGACAAGAGATGTAGGTAACCAGCGCTCATGCGCGGAACGCCGACCGTAGCGCTGCGGCGGCAGAATCGCAAAACGGTACTTACTTAAAAAACATGCCTCGTACATAGAGTATATGAACCACTAATCTAGTATCTATGTAAATGTCTATTATCTATTAAAAAAAATTCTAATAATTTTAGTACCCTTAATCTATTTTACAACTAATAACCAATATACTATGCGGAGGATAAAATCTCTGTACCACAAACCAGGACATAAAAACTCAAATTCGAATATACTAAACCTAGACAATTGTTTAAAAATATGTTATGATTTGATATAGTAATGAACTTTGTATACTTTTGATTGTACAGATATACAAATTGCATATGTGGTTAACCGACTTGCATTGATATCCGCATTCTATAATGATGATTTATTCGGATTTTCATTAATGTGAATATTACGTATATTAAACTAAACAATTATCAAAGTCCGATGAAACGTGTGTTTACATTGTTATTCTAAAAATAGATTTTTATTGTTTCTACAACTTCCATCACACACCATCAATGAAAATAAGACGTCATCTTAGAAGTACCATCAATGTATAAACTCGGCATCGTAATATGACAGACATGTTACTATAATATTAAATTTTTTGTCTTAAATATGTTTGAGGTTCTATTCATCCCAGTAAAACACACTGCTTAAAATCTTCCTAATTAAGCTAACATTACAAATCTTACACTAGCAAGAACTACACTTAATTAGCAAAATATGTAATCGTAATTATTTTATTAAGTTTGAAACTAGCTTAATTAGTTACTATTTAACTGGGAATAAGCCACAATTAAAGATAAAAATACTTTTATTGACGTTTCAATTTCCACTTCGGAAATCGTTCAGTAAAGAGAACGATTTCCGAAGTGGAAATTGAAACGTTAATAAACGTATTTTTATCTTTAATTGTGGCTTATTCCCAGTTAAATAGTAATTAATTTACAATGCCACAAGAAAATAGCTTCAGAACAATAGCTTAATTAGTTTGACTCATAACTTATATCTTATAGCTTTAATAAAATGAAATATATATAATTTATATTTAAACTTTAGCGTCGAACAACCAATGCGCCCACGGATCTTTAATTTATGGAGAGCAAATGACAGTTAAGAACTGCTACAATTTTATGCCTAGTTGTGATATGTATTTTTATTAATATCACCAAGCTTTGTGTAATTCGGGAATAGCCACTTAGAGTTCACCGTAATATTTGGCATGATTCATTGCATTTTGTGAAAGTTGCGACCTGCTAAAACAGGTCGAAAACTGTCAGTTTTCACCCCCTCAACTATTATAAACAATTTTAAATGTGCGGTATATCATGACACATGTATTTTCCTGAAGAATTTTGGAATCTAAAATTGTTTCCTTATTAACTCTTTATTGGTGAAAAATAGTCAGTTTAATGAAAGCGTTCTTAACACATCTTAAAAAATTTGATTTAATAAATTCCAGTAAAGTACCATGTAAAAAAAACACTCATCCTAAAATCAAATATTAAATCAAAAGTTTAGATTATTACTTATTTTTTTTCAGTTATAATCCCACAAAACTTTAGTCACCTGTCTGGATGTTTTTTCCTGTACCAAGTGTACTTTGTAGGATACAATTTGTAATATTTGTACTCTGTGAATAGTACATAGCCATAACCTAAAATTGCTACTTTAGCCCATTCAGAGCTTACAGGTTTTCCATACTTATTAGTGATAGAGTTTTAATACGTATTAGTGATAAAGTTGCTTATCTTGATGAACTTGATTCAATAATTTTGTTGTGCTCCTTGCATACTTTATATTTTTAAAAAATATGAAAATAATTTGAACACGTTCAATTATTTCAATGTGATATAATAGACCATTTAGAACGAATTCAAAAACTACTATTTAATATCGTTTTTACACGCAACCAACATTAGCTCAAATAACTAAATTTTTGCAAATTTCTTTCAATGTAGCTTTTGACGTGGCGAAAAAAAAAATGTGATTTTTACATATCGCACTATTTCGTATCGGTTTTAAGAGAAGTAACACCATTTATAACTTAATACGTTTTCACAAGAGTTAAAATAAAAAGAAAAATAATTGATACCTGAATTCTCCAGCAAAATACCTGTATAATGATGTACCACCCATGGTATATTTCTTATTTAAAATAAAGGGTTTGTGATACTTGCCTTACAAAGTCTGGTAAACGTGTATTGAATCATATTTTGCTTATATACTAGCCTTCACTGCTATTTAATCGTGGCGTGGTTTAAAATGAGCTTCCTTTAAAGATTTGCATTACTCCATATTATGTTGACAATAAAAGAAATCATTGTAACAGTGACAAAATTAAAAACATTAAATAAAAAAGTCATAGTGATAATAACAATTACAGGATTTAGTCTTGCGATCGTTATTAGTAAATCGTCGATCTTTAATTGGTATCGCTGGTATTGGAAACTAATAAAAATGGTTCCATTACCTGAAAGGATCGACATAAATCGAACAGCTACTATATTGAATGAAACACCCGGAAAAACGCGTAGATCAAATTTTGAATCGAAGCTTCTATAGTTGCATTGTATTACTTTTTCTCTATAGTAAAATATTAAGGCGATTGTCACGAAATAGTTGAAATAGTCAATTTGTGCGACGCGGATGTGAGGAATCCGTTATACAACATTTAAACTTTTCACTTTTATGAAAATCTATATAAAGGAAATTAACTAACAGCGATGTTATGTACTTTATAATGTACAAAAAATTGTATAAATACTTTTTAAATTGATGATTGTAAAAAAATCGTAAAATAAAAAAAGTAATAAATTAATAATAAAATTACTTTTTCTGCAACCATTCGGAACACTAAACTTTTGGTATGATTTATTAAGTTTCGGTTTGATTTATAAACTTGCGCATTCACGTTCCAACTTGCGGTCCTACTTAGTAGGACTACTAGTTGAATATTTGTCTCCACTCACGCTCCGACTTAAACTATCCAACTAGCGGTCCAGGTCCAACTTCAGTTCTAGTGTGTTTTCACAACGGTGTACATCGCTTAACTTAACGTAACAGGAAAATCGCAGTATTGCGCATGTTATTCTTATCATTTGAAAAAAAAAGAAGAAAAATGTTGGATGAAGAAATTATTTGTTAATCGTGTAAATTATTGTGATACAAAATTGCTCAATGTCATTGATGAGGATGATTACAAAAACTACCTCAGAATGAAAAACTTCACTTTTTCGCTGTTGCTGGAAAAAGTTGGTCTAATTTCCAAAAAAGATACCGTCATGCCTAAATGTGTCAGTACTGAACAACACGTTGTAGCAACTTTACGCTTTGACGTTCGGACTTCTACTTCGAAAATCGTTATCAAAATATTTCGAAATTAAAGTCGAAACGTCAAATCAATTTAATTTCTAACTAATATTCAGGCTTATTTCCAATAAAAATAGTAAATTTGCATAAGATTTGCGACAAGAAAATAACTTAAGAATAATATAAAGAAAGTCACTTGTGTGGGAGTATCTGAAATAGATCTACAGAAAGGAAAACGATTTGCCCAAAAAAAAAGTAAATAATCTTCCAACTTCACTATTCATGCTCCCACTTGGTTGCTAGTCGGAAGTCGGATCTTCAAGTCGTCCCTCTAGATGTTCCGACTCGTACCACTAGTTGTCAAACTAATCCAACCAGCCTACTCACGGTCTGATTTCAGATCAAACTGAGGAAGTTGGACCACTAGTCAAACTAAACAAAAATCGTAACAGCAACTATTTTAAGAACTATTTTTTTTTACTTCTCGAAGGATCTTTTTATTTTTGGAATAATTTTGAGTATCTACGTGGGCGACCTTAACAATAATATCAACTTGTATTTTTATTATGACAGCGCTTGTCGTATAAGATTTAAAAGCTTTTTTCGCTTTTACAAAAAAAAAACACCATTTTTTTTTTCGCTTTTACCATTAGTAAAAATAACACCGAATTGATTCCACATGAGATCAGGGAACCTGCTAAAACTGCTACTTTGAATTATTGCCGCTAAAATCAAGAGAAAAGTACCAATTTAATTAATTAATTAAATTACGGCACGTCTATAATACCTACTAATTTCAATACTGCTACTTCTGTTAATATAAATAATTTTTATAATTGTGTAATTAATAGTCTGAAATACTATATTCACGAGAGCAATTGTTAGGTCATATCTAATTTATGATAAAAAGCGCATAAGTAGTGTACTAATTCAGATTCTTTTTCATAATAAACTCTAGCAGACAAAATGTTGTACGCAACATGATCCATAAGTGATTTTACGAGATTCGCAGGATTCCAGGACTCGCAGTCCTACTTCCTACTCATTCCGTAAAATTTCACTTTCGAAATTTGTTATGTAAATTACTAATTGTTTAATTTTGAAAATATATTTTAGAATTTAAAAAAATAAAGATAACATATTATGAAGCTTCGGACTAATCTAGAGTACCACCTATTCTACCACTTTTTTTTATTTTGAAAACAAGTTTTGTCATGAATAAGAATCGTGTGAGAAAAATAGTTTTAGGCGCAAATAGAGGAAGGTAACAGCCTTAACACATATTTTCATAGGTTCTGTACATGATTGTTTATTTTTATTCATATTCACAAATTTCACCTTATAAAATACATCTATTAAACAAACTATATGAACATGGCCCTAATGGTAGAGGTAAATTTTGCGAAATGATGACAAATTACTACAAATAAATTTTATTTTTCTATTACGAAACTAGAAATCCGAAGATTTCTAATTGACAAAAACAAAATCCAGATTTTTGCTTTAATATGTGCCTGTGCCAAGGAAATTTTATTTATAAATCATGAAACTAGAAATCCGCAGATGTTTGATTTAATTTGTGCATTTTAAGAATTGCAAGGCAAAACAGACGTTGATAAAGATGTAAAAACAGAAATGGGGAATCCAAAATTGCAACATATCTCCTGAACTAAAAAAAAATCCTTGGCGAATTTCTTTCTTGTACTGATAAAGAGTATATCGAAATAAAAGGAAAGGCAGTTAAGATTTGATTTTACCTATAGTGCCTCTATATTTTAAAAATTTTATCTAAATTTTATTTATTTTAGTAACGACTCTTAATATATATATCGACGAAGCACTCAGGCAATGGAAAAAGAAGTGTAAAGGGATGGGGCTGTCTATTGGGGATGAAACGTTATACACGCTGCATTATGCAGATGACCAGGTAGTTATTGCCCAAGACAAGGAAGACCTAGAGTATATGGCTAGAAAACTAATGGAAGAGTACAAAAAATGGGGCCTCGAAGTAAATTTACAAAAAACGCAATATCTTTGCATAGGAGGAGAAAATACTGCAGATGACCTCGACTTAGAAGACGGGAAAATTAAGAAATGCGATCAATGTATATATATTTGGGGGTAAAACTAACAAAGACAGGAAGAACTGATGAAGCCATAAAAGACAGAATAACCAAAGGGAAACGAGTTATAGGTGCATTGAATTCAGTACTATGGCAGAAAAATATAAGACCGGAAACGAAAAAAAGAATATATAACACAATATTGAAACCAGTAATCGTGTATGGCTCAGAAGTATGGCAGTTATCACAAAAACTTAAAGGTAACCTCTTGGCAGTTAAAATGGATTTTTGGAGGAGAGCAGCGGGAAAGTCTCGATTAGAACATGTGAGAAATGAGGACATAAGAAATCAAATGAATGTACAAAGATCAATTATAGAAGACATCGAAAAACAACAACTGACATGGTACGGACATGTTAGACGTATGGGGGAAGAAAGACTATCAAAAAAAATTTTAGAATGGGTACCACCAGAGAAAAGAAAACGAGAACGACCACCAACAACATGGATGCAAGGAATTTCAAAAGCCATGTCAGCAAGAAATCTATTTGAAGAAGACTGGCAGAATAGACAGGCTTGGCGAACGGGAACCCAAAGGCGGATTACGCTATAAACGGGATATATATATATATATATATATATATATATATATATATATATATATATATATATATATATATATATATATATAGTAACGACTCTACGTTTTTTTAAATAGATTAGTTAATCTTCATAACTGACGCTATTAGGATAATAAAGATCTACATACTTTTCGTGTAGGTCATTCCTAAATACTTCAAAAAATAAATGTTTGGGATGGAATTTTAGGAAGCGTTGTTATAGAGCGAGTATTCGTTGAAAACAATTTGACAGATAAAAAATATTTGGAATTTTCATACAACGTTATCGAATCTTTAATTAGTATGGAAAACCCATATGATGACTAAGGAAATTGGTTAATTGATAAAAATATATTCACGAAGAGTGGGCTCCACTATATTTTGACCTCCATATGAGAGATTGGTCAAACTAAAATGATTACGGCAAAAAACAACCCCTACTGTATTATTTAGATGAGCGAAAACAGTAAGCAAGCCAATACATTAATATTTAAAGCTACATCAATTTCTCATTTCAAAAAAGAGATTAAAACAGAAGCTAATTGAATATTTAATTTATCCTAACGTTAGCGGCTGTTACCAGTAAAGCAAATTATCACATGCCTGTTTCAATTACGCAAAAATTTCAATTCCGAATTTAATTCCTTTGTATATAACTGTAGTTTTTTATTGGACAATGACGCAGTGCAACATGTTCATCTGGGGATACCGCTTTATATGTTCAAAGGTCGTTATATATATTTTTTTAGTCTGGTGAAATGTGTCTATTGCCAAATATGTATGTTAGGTTTTTATAGTTAAAGGTGAGCACATTTTTGTCGGAAAATATAATAAAAATATATCTTATTAAACAATTTGTACTTGATTATTTGAAATGTATGCATGTATTCACAAAAACTGTATAGAGCAGGAGCGCCTCTGTTTATGGGGCGCTAAAATGAGTTTTTTTTCTTTGTTATAGAAAATAGAAAAATCAATTTTTTAAATGTGGTTTCATATACAACACATAAAATTGCTACCTTGTATTAATAGACTTTATTGGTAAATATATGATGTTATAAAAAACAAACAACTTTGCACTTATATGGAATGCTTTGTTTATCTTCTTTTAAATAAGTTGTTTGTATTAAAATAAATATTTTACACAAAATTTTTTTCAGGAACTTTGTTAATTATGTATTCTATGTGTTTATTTATAGTAATACAAAATAGTTTGTCGGCTTACTGTGTACTAAAAAGAATATTATCTAGAATCGCATTTAATTGACATAAAATTATATTTGGTAAGTATACTGTACTTTTATTACATTGCGGTTTCAAATTTCTTCACAAGCATAATATTGAGATTTTAAAGTTATTATTTTGATTAGGCTAAATTTTGTACGATTACCAAAAAAATAAATAAGAAATATAATTAACTTTTTGAAAGCCGAAGGGGATTATGCTGGTTTTAGAGGCGGGACACTTTATACACTAGCAACAGGACTGTAAGTCTAGATACATACGGATGTTCTCAACAACTCCTACACCCCTAGGTATAAGCAATTAAACATCCGTGGATCAACTGAGATCGTGGCATAGGGGCTGAAGCTATATCATTATAATACATTTTGCAATTGAACATGATATGAGCACACAAATACATACAAACACAGAAAGAAACAATACAACACACACAAATACTCATACACACATAAACACATACATACACACATTCACCGTGATTAATGAGCAAATCACAGACGTAATCTAACTGGCTCGTCATACTGGCTCGGTAGGATTTGTGTACAACAGGTAGCATTTAAAAAATTACTTATATACAGTTGTAAACATTAAAAAGGCGTAAAAATTTGTTTTGTTTAAAGGTGTACCACCACCCACACCACCCACAAAATGATTAGGAGCAAGCTCTCTGGTTTTGTTAGGTAGAAAATGAGCTACCAGAGAGACGGAAAAATAAACTTAAAAGTCTAGTTTACTTATAAATGGTTATAAATTAAACAGGAGGAAAGTATCTCACTATGTTGAAATATTTTATAGACTACAACGCGGTCTTAATGATTAAAAATCAATAAAAATTATTCAACATTCACAGATCCCCTTCAGTCTTTCAGTCTTACAATGTAACCGCTCTAAATATTTACTTTACGCTTAATGGGACACCACGATATTTCTCAGTTGCTGTTCTTCTCCGTCAATATCTTTATGCATCTTATGGAAATAGGTGGATAGGACAATAAAAGTCTCATGTATAACCACTTAGATAACCGGATTTTAAAACCTGTCGACTATTCCATATGATGTCGATTGAAAGAAATGAGAAAGTGATCGTGAAGATATTAACATACGACAAGAACTAATAGACAATATCTTTTATTCTTACCACTGATTATTAGAAATACTTTATTGTTATAAAGTATCCCTTAACTCCCAGGTGGTTAATTTGACATTTGGTGGTCCGACAAGTGCGTTGTATAGGGTGGATTTCATTTTTGAAATTTGCTAAGGATCTCAACAATTTTACCATTATTTTTTGTTACTACCTCTTTGTTTTATTTGCTTCTTTAGCTCGTTTATGTAATTTTATACAATTTTTGTCTATTCTTATTTTAATAAAATCATGAATGTGTTGCTTGTGTGAGTCCATATCAAATAGGTAAAGAAATAATAATAAGACTTACTCACAATCAATTTAATTTAACAATCAGACGACGGGTTTCGCTTTCTACAATTTGCAAAGCATCTTCAGGTCTAGATACAAAGTTAAACTAATGATGCCGGTACTCTATTAATTGATGGATGGTAGGTCATGGTTGCAAAGATCATGTATTGTTGATTGGAGAACTTTAATGTGCTATTGCAGTTGTTTTGACAATAAACGGGAAGTTCTTGAGGAGAACAGATTTGATCCAATGAATTAGAGATAGGTATATTGTGGTTGTTTGTCAAATGAAAGTGATGTTCTTTACTATTGTTTTATTTAAATTATTTACACTTATATCAGAGATATATTTTTGGAATATGTGTTATTTATTGAGTATTTATGTTATGAAGGAGACAGTTTTATGACAATGAATAAGAGTAGCTGTACCGATTGTGTGGTTGTGCAATTATTTTGACTTGTAATTATCAAGTCTATTGGCAAAATTAATCAATTATTGTAAAGTCAAGTATATAAAAAGTATATAAAAAGTATATAAAATTATTACAAATTAAGACAATCAGGGACAAATTAAACACACATTAACAGGAACAGAAACACTAAATGACGGGACAAACATTGAATTTAAAACTTAAACTTGGGGAATGGAAGAAACTGCAAGCACTACATCTCAGTGTTGGAAGTAATGTCTGTTCTCCTCAAGAACTTCCCGTTTATTGTCAAAACAACTGCAATAGCACATTAAAGTTCTCCAATCAACAATACATGATCTTTGCAACCATGACCTACCATCCATCAATTAATAGAGTACCGGCATCATTAGTTTAACTTTGTATCTAGACCTGAAGATGCTTTGCAAATTGTAGAAAGCGAAACCGGTCGTCTGATTGTTAAATTAAATTGATTGTGAGTAAGTCTTATTATTATTTCTTTACCTATTATTCTTATTTTGTTTAACTAAATACCTGTATTTATTTTTAATGTTCTATGTTTTTTTTTGTTAATTTAAACGATATTATTCTGTATTTTTTTGACACTACCGATGAATCACTAAATAACATATTATACATGCCGATGTATCAGTATTATTCGAAACAATTTATGTCTTTTTAAATGCTGGAAATTGGCTCAAAGGATTGTATAGCTAAATGATTGTATTAGTTGAAGGGTTATATTACTTGCACCGAATGATTGCCCGTATAAGCAAGATTTAATTGCTGACCAACGGCTTCGAGCGGATAGCTTGGGCACTCTTTTGTTCAGGGGTTGCCAAATAGGCGCTAAAGACGGATGATCCGAAAAATAGTTCCACGGCGAAAGCATGCAGAAGGCAACGGGGAACCACTACTACATTACAAACTTATAAAAGTACGCCTAGTAAAGTCATGAATGGCAAATGTTAAAAAAATAACCAAACTTACTGATTATGGACCACGGTTTTTCAAGATTTGGTAGGGGAGGAATAGTTGTAGACTACAGGGCCTCCCAAATTGTAAACCAAAGAAATCCCTGTGCATTAAGGACATTAAAAGTAGAAACCTAAATGTCAGAAGTCTTTTTGCAAATGGTAAATTGGTAAACCTTGAAATGGAAAACCTCCAAATTAATATTGTATGTATAAGTACAGTGGCCAGGTTAAGGCAAACAAATTACAAATACAGAACCATGTATTAATCAAGTAACCGTGAATGTACCTGTAATAAGTTTTACTCCTTATTCTGATATGATCTTATCATTATTACTTCAGTCTAAGGTCTGATTGTCATTATGCTAAAAATGATGCTAAAAATCACAGTATAAAGAGGTTCCACTTTATGTGGATCCTCTTTATACTGTGCTAAAAATATTGTATCTAGAAATTAGTTGCGTGATCCGATTCAATACTAAAAATTAGAACATATTCTAAGTTCTTGTACTAAATATTAGTACTGAAATATTAAAAATAAAATATTAACTAAATTTTAATTTGTTAATATTTTAATATTTTTTTAACAAATTATTATCCATTCGTAAAAAGCTTTTATATCTTTCATTACATTTCATTTCCATTTTTTTCTATACCTACGCTTTTTTTTTGAGAACTGTATGATTTTTTTTTCTCAAGCATCATTATAATAATTAAAGATTCTGCACATTCTTAACTCCTCTTTTACCATCATTATTTACCTGTGTATTTTGTTTAGGCTAATCATAAAACAAACTTCATTGTTAGGTTATCAATAAAAATTGGTAGACGGCATGACTACATCCCAATTAAAATTAAAATAGTTGCAAACACAATCCCACACACATTTTTCATACTAAATTGACTTGTGCAACTAACTAACTAACTAACTAAATAATATTTTTAGTACCGAAATCAGTAATGAAATTAGCATAATGGCAAGTGGACCTTAGAAAGGTAAATTTGATTCAAGTTTCTGCTTCAATGGCAGATAAGGATAGAGATGAAATCGAATTATTTTATCATGATTTAGATCAAGTTCCAAAGTCAATAAAGAAACATAACAAAACAACAGTACTGGGTGACATCAATGCCAAAGTTGTCCAAGAAGAATGCATTAATATGTAAGTGAATATGGTCTAGGAAAAAGAAGTAAAGGTAGTGACCGTGTAATACAATTCTGCCAATTGACTTTGTCCTCATTAGATTTTGTAATTCTATACTTTCTGCCAAAACTTACCCTGGGGCAAATATCGGTTCAGACTCTAGCCCCATAGTAGTCACATTACAAACGAAATTGGATCTGCTTCAAAATCCCACACAAAGTAGAATTATTAATATTAGGAGATTGAGGGAAGACAGACAAAGAAACAAAAACTGTAAAAACTCCTACTAAATCATTTAAAACAATACCTATATCCAGTAAGATATAATGAAACCGATCGATTATTCAAAAAGAAAATAATAGAAGCTCAAGACAGAATGTTACATAAGCAGTGTTAAGAACTGGAAAAAAATTGAGAAAGAATATGACTTTTTTAACATGCATAAAAGAATAAGAGAACTAAGAGCAATGACAAAAATACTTCAAACAAGGCAACTAAAAGATGAAAGTAATGTGCTTATAACATATTATATAAACCAGAAAATGCAGAAATTGGCATAATATATAACACAGCTTTCTGAAGACAAAGCGAGAGCAGAAGCACCAAAAGAATTTAAAGATGTTATCGCACCTAACATCATACAAAAAAAATCAAATATGCAAGGAAGCAAGTTAAAAATGGTAAATATCCTGGGCCTGATGAAGTTCCCATCAAATTATCCAAAATTGTGGATACTGTTGTACTATTGACCTTCTTTTGGATCATTTAAACACTATATACAATATATATATATATATATATATATATATATATATATATATATTAAATATATATATAGATATATATATATATATAAATATATATATATATATATATATATATATATATTATATATATATATATTATATATATATATATATATATATATATATATATATATATATATATATATATATATATATATATATATATATATATATATATATATATATAGTAACAGGTATAATACCTAAAGAATGGCTCCAATCGACATTTATACTGCTTCCCAAAAAAGCCAATGCAAAGGATAGCAATGAACATCGCACCATAGCATTAATGAGTCATGCCTTGAAATTGTTTTTAAAAGTAATTAATAATAGAATACATAAGAATTCAGATGGGGACATAGGTAATACACAAATGAGATTTGGGAAAGATCTGGAAACACGGGATGCACCATTTGCAGTGGGTTTTGAAAGCTTTGAATAAAATGCTTTAATGTTATATTTTCTCTGCTCTTTTGTATGGAGTTGAAGTCTGGACAGTGAAAAAATCCAACATTAAAAACCTGCAAACATTCGAAATATGGTGTTATCAGCGAATTAAAAAAATCATAGATGGATCGCAAAAGAAACTCAAAAGTTCTCGAACAACTAGGAAAACAATGCGAACTTTTAAATTCCATAAAAATCAGTTGTTAAAGTTGGAATACTTATGACACATCATGAGAAGTGCAAAATACGAAATATTAACGAATATAGTGCAAGACAAAATCAAAGGCAGAAGAAGCGTTCATAGATGTACAATCTCGTAACTGCGCAATCTCCGTGACTGGTTTAATTGAACTATTCAGGCGCGTAACCAACAAAATTGTAATTACCAGAATGATTTCCATAGTCGAACTTAGAGAAGAAGGAGTATGAGACATACAAGCTCTAGTACTATTATTAATTATAAACTAAATATTTATTGAAAAAAATTTAAATTTTACTTTGCCATATTTATAATTTTTTATTATAAAGTCATAGTCAATTTTTTTAATAAAAAATTAAATAATCAAGTTGGAACAAACTAAATATGCCTTGTCAATTGATTATTTGTCTAAATTGTATAATTATTATTATATCTTTTAAAAACCGTCTACAGATTCAATTTTTCTTTTATGAACAAAACAGATTTTTTTAAACCGGACCTGATTTTTTTCTGGTTTAAATAAATCAGTTGATTTCATGGCAGTAGAGTAACTTTTGATCAAAATATGAGACACATCGAATTTATGTTATAACATATATAATATATTGGCAAATCGTTAATTTTAATGAACATGTTTTAAGCATGTAGAATGGAGTAATACCAAAATGAAATGATGTCGTCTGGTTAGATAGAGTGAGTAGAACCTCATTGATAAATGTTTCATTCGAGAACGAAATTTGAGCGACATAATTATCAACCCTTTTATAATTGACGTTGATGTTTACGTGTGAAGCTGTTGGTGGTAATTCTGAATGTAATTAAATATATTGTTTAATATTAAGTATATTTGTTATTTATTCCGTTAATTATAATATTTAAAATTATCCTATTGCACTGTTAAAGCCCATACGATTCGTAAATTAAAGCGTAAACTATCATTATTAAATTTTTTTGTGGTTTTTTTTTTGTATGTTTGTAATAACATATAGTTCTTATAATACGAGTACTTATATATATATATATATATATATATATATATATATATATATAAGAAATACTGGATATTAGTGACTGTCGATATAAACAAACAACACAGTTTATTATGGTTGCAGTCAGAATATTGGCCGGGATGTTAAAAAAAAACACTGTTTTGACTTTTTGTCGAGCTTTCGAAATGGTTTTATTCCTTTTTCAAGACACTGTAAAAGACAATTATGTAAATATTTAAAAAATATTACAATTCTTCAGTGTAACTTACTAGTCGTTGAGATTTTTTATAAAAGCATTGACACTCAACATTTATACCACACATTAAAATATACAATTATGGACATAATACATTATAAAATTTTTAAAATTTATTGTAAAAATAGTAAAACTTGGTTGATGGCATGTTTTACTGGTGTATATTAACTCATACAGAGAATGGAAAGTAAAAACATTGTAATTAGTATGTAATTGGGTGTAATTGATGTTATCTTTCTTTTCAAGAAATACTAGAGGCCCTTCTTAGGTGACTATACTTTTTAAACCTGTCTTAATGATATGCAACATATTATACATAGAGGTGTAATTTATGTACAGGTAAATATTTATTTTATTTTTGGTGTTTTTCTAGTAATTAACAATAAATGTTGCTTAATTTGTCTATGTCGGACTTTTTGTTGATGCAAGATGTGCTAGATTTTTTGAAACATATTTCCAAAAAAAAACACGTTTTGAATGGTTCTTTTCTTTTGCCAAAATACCTTTCTGTCAATGCACATGCATTGATTTTTTTTGGTTTTTATATCACTACGATGTGATATCACCCTGCTGTGAAAATTACGAGATAATTCTCCTATGTAAATTTTATTACAATTAGTACACGGTATAGAATAAACAACATTCGATGACTCCTGTATTGTGAAAGGATCTTTTGTTTTTGTGTAAAGCTTCGATATTGTTTACACATTTTTGATTGGAATTTTTAAGCCACGAACAATTTTAAAGATGTTCATTAGCTTAGGTGTCAGAAATGGAATGTAGGGTATTATAAAGCAATAAAGGAATGCAACCATAAGTTATTTAAGATGGTAATATTGATGCGTTATGTGTCAATGTCAATTGTCGGATCTCATTGTTATGAAAATTTTGGTTGACAGAAACTTGTGAAGGAAAAGGAGAACCGAAAATCAGTTTATTTAACAGCCCCATGGGATAAGAATTCTCTTGTAGTATGGATCTCAACTTTTTTAGTCCCTTGTCTCTGAATTCTTTGTGTGAGAAGTTGATAACCCTAGTTTTTAAAGCCACAACCAAATTTGTTTTCATCTTAGATGGATGTTGAGAATAAAAGTTTATGAAACGGTTACTAAAACAAGGTTTACGATACCACTCCGTCTTTAGCATGCCATCATTGCTACGATGGATTAGCATGTCTAAAAAAGGAATCATATCACAGTGACAACATAAATACAACTTTCCTGAACGGTGGATTGTTCGTGGTAGTCATATTCCTTGGTCGTGTGGTAAGATATTAATATAGTTATGTAATTCATAAAAATCCCTAACAAATATTTATTATTGTATTATATTTATTAAATTATACTTATAATACTTATTATAAATACTGCATTAGTTTTTTTAGAACCATTTATACCATTTAATATGACACGATATTTTATGGAATGTATTGACAAATAAATTAAAGAAAATGAAGGACATATCGAACATTTACTTTGACAAAAAGTTTAATGTTATTTAGTTTAATTATTTCTTAATTTGGTTTATAAATATAATATTTTGATTATTACTTTGATTTAATACAAAACGTAAAATGTTTGATATGTAAAATCCAATCATTCTGTTAATTTGTCAAATCCTATTGCAAGTTATCCTGCTGATATATTTATTTTATTTAATATTTCGTTAACTATTAACTTTATTAAAGGCATTTTATAGCAAAATTCAGAAGTATTGAGGGTTTTGTATAATTTTCTTTCGTTGCCTGGAGTAATTGCGTTAAATCCGAATCTTGTAGTTGATTTGTAAAATGCGAAAACTGTTGAGTTTTGAAGTTATTAACAAGTTTACCATTTTTTTTTTTTTTTTTTTGTTAAAATAATGTATCTTTAAATTTTTTTATCTAAAACACCGGTAACTTAAAGAGCAAAGAAGTTAGGTGCAAATGTGTGCAACATATATGGCATATGTGGCGCCATCTATCAGTTACATTAAAGTATGCATCAAATTTTAATTTCTGATATTCAGTACATAGTTATGAATTTTTCTACATAAATGTTTACAAACATGAAAGTTATAGCAAAAATTAAGATTTTAAATTTCTACTTTAACACCCTGTATCTTTCTTAATATCAATATTTTATTAAAGCAACTTTGGTTAAATCGTAATATTTTAAAGTGTTTAATCTATGGTTTCTTTTTGTACAATTAATTAACGATCGCCCTGTATAATGGTACATATTACTATATACATATTACATTTTGAGTATTTTGATTGTAATAATTATTAAAGAAAATTACTGTTCATATATACAGAAAGTTTATTAAGTAGCTAGACAATGAATCCCAGTATATCACGTTTTTATGGACAGGCTAAGAAACGTGCAATCTTAGTTATTTCTATAATAATTTTTCAATTTTAATAATAGGAACTGTCAGGATCAATCAATGTATGAGTTAATAGATAATAATAAATATATAAAATATGCAATTTATTGATAATAGTTGTTCTTAATATATTCAATAAATCTAATAACCAAGGAGTTACTTTATAGCCGTTTTTTAAGTCGTTTAATTTTTCATAAACAAAGATGATTTTTGCGAGATCATTTTAATTCTGACTAATACTCTAACGCTAAATGTATAAATAGTATAAAGTGTTAGTAAGGACAACGCCTAAAGTTCGTCATCATCATCATCATTTAACCTGAATCTATCCACTGCTGGATATAGGTCTCCCTCAGTCTTTTCCATGTATTTCTGTTTTGTGCTGTTTGCATCCAATTTTTGTCGATCCGTTTTATGTCATCAGACCATCTTGTTGGTGGACGACCTCTACTTCGACGTGTTTCTTGCCTCAAACATAACATTTAAAATAATATCTTCTTCTTCTTTTTATCTAAATATGACTGTTTTTCAATGAGCCTCCAGTGAGTTGTCGTTCATTCGTTTTCGTAGTCGTTCTACTGATCGTCTTCCTATTGGGAAACCGTCTCTTGCCGTCTTTACTACCATTTAAAAGTAACTTCAAGATAGAATTCAATATTCTTAAGCAAATAGAAGTAAATAATGGGCACAACTAACAAACAATAAATCAAATTTTAAATTAAAATCTACACAAAAAAGCCCTGAAATGAGTATTTCCAACACCGCAGAAAAACTCAGTACCTTCTACTCAATTACACATACAGGCAAGATCTCAATAAAAATAGCCAAACACATAAAAAAGAAAGGAGTACCACCAGCCTTCAGAACAAATAACTGGGCAAATATATTCAGAACAAATAACAACTGGGCAAATGTGGTGTATACTTAAATGAGACGACTGCCCAAAACCCAACATTAGTCAAACTGTTGAAACTTTTAACAAACGGATAGCTGGGCTCAAAATGGCTTTCTCATGTCAATTCAACTTCTAGACCCTAACCATAACAGCGTTACTAAAGAACAACTGACCAACAGTGGGAGATGTTGAAATATACAAATGTGGAATTCTTCTTCTTCTTCTTCAGCCTTCATTTATCCAATGTTGGACATAGGCCTCCTCCAATTGCTTCCACGCTTCCCTATCTTTTGCAATTCTCATCCACTGCTTTCCAACTACAGCAGTTATATCGTCTATCCATCTCTTTTTAGGTCTTCCGACGCTTCTTTTTGTTTCTCGAGGTCTCCAGAATGTCACTTTATGAGACCATCTGTTGGTGTCTTGTCTTGCTACATGTGCTACCCATTGCCATCTCAATGTCGCTATTTTTCCCATGATGTCGGTTACTTTAGTTCTTCGACGTATTTCGGTATTAGGAATTTTGTGTCTGAGGCTTATATTTAACATGGCCCTTTCCATGGCCCGTTGAGTTACTCTTAATTGTTCTGCCATTTTTCTTGTTATTGCCATAGTTTCCAATCCATAAGTTGCAACTGGTAGTATACAAGTGTCATAGGTTTTTCGTTTTAAGTGAATTGGGATTTTTCTGTCTTTTAAAATGAAGCTCAACTTACCAAAAGCAGCCCATGATAATTGTGTCCTTCTTTTAATTTCTAGGGTTTGATTTTCCTTTTCGTTTTTTGTGGAATTGGTATATCTAAATTACGCAGATGTATGAAGAGTGTAATTAACGTCAACTATAGATTAATTGAACCTGGGCAAGCTAGTTTTGTAAATTGTTGAAAAATACAATAGTAATGTTGATCAAAGTATGCAATTAATGAATTCTTATTGGGTATACTCAGTGCAGAAAGTCTAAACAGCCTAGCTGGATCCAGTACGAGGTAAAGCTGCAATAACGTTTTTAAAAATAGGTTTAAACTAAGAGAGTTTCCATTTGTTTCTTTTGTGATCTTCAAATCTTTCAATAAATCCCACTTTACTCTCTACTGATGTCATGACAAAGAGGTCAAAAGACCAAACTCTTCAAGTTTTGGTACCATTTTATTGTAGTCAACCACCCACTGTCTAATAGATTGTTTAGTCTATTTCTTTCATTCACACTTTATGTCCACTTCATTTGCTCTCAAACTAACAACCTTATTATTACAGACAGGTGTAAGTGTGAGATCTGGATTATGCAATCTAGTTAAATTAAAATATTCTATATGTCATATTTCATACGCTGATTTTCTATAGTAGTGTCAGTTGGACCTTTGGTCAATGCCAGCTTACTTACACAGAATTATTATATAAGCAGATCACATTTCGATGATTGTGACTGCCCATCAAAGCTGTCATATGTCACATGTCACCTTAACATTTCCGTTAAATACCATTCTCTCTCCTGTTGCAGACAAGAATGTGAGTTACGTTCTGCGCTTGCTGAATAGCACAAATTTGACGAAGTAAGTCTGAAATGTTAATCACAAAAAACTTTTGTCATCCATTAACTTCGAGTTTTTTTATCGAAGTTAATCAATTTTCTTTATTTAAAAAAACCTTTCTTGGGATAAATCAGTTGCCTCTGATGATGTTGTAGAAAACGAAAAAACATAAATTAGTTCAAGAGACTGAGTACTGAGTAGATCGAACTTAAGGATAAAGTAAAACCGTACAGCTTAATCGACGCTTCCAAACAGGTGTATGACAGAATAAGTAGGAGAAAAATGCATATAGTAATATTTTAGCTTCAAAATTGAAATCAAAAACTTCTGAAACTGTTTTCTTTTGGCATGTTTAATATCATGTTTTTATGGGATTAAGCCACAATTAATTGTAATTAAAATTATTGTTAATAACGTTTGACGTTTCGATTTCCACTCCGAAAATGGTTTCCAAAAAATATATTTAAAAACTTAAAGGTATTAACTTGGATTATGTTTTTCAAAACTGACTGTTGACTAATTTAGTCCCGATCTTGTAGACAGTAGCCCCTTTTCTTTGGAATATAAAATTCTAACTGTTTTGTATCTTTTATTTGTTTGTATTATATATGTGTTTAATGTAGATTATGTGTTTGTATATTGTATATCGCATATGTATTGTATGTAATTTTAGAAAAGTCTGCTACTTCCTTTAATCCGATATCATTGCTATGTTCTTGTTATTGACTTTAACTATTGACAATCAAAGTCAGCTAAATTCTGCTGATATGTTTGCTACACTTGTTTATTCATTAAGTATCTTTGATCTATTTTGAACTACTTCTTTAATTTTTTTCTTTTTTATTTCTGTTTCTTTCATATTTATTAATAAATCTTTTTATTGTACTATGTGTATGTTGCTCCCGGAATGTTTGCATATCTGATATTTGTCGAAGTCTCTGTTCTTGATGTATATTTCATGCTCATTTGTCCTGACACTCAGTGGTCTTGCTGGTTCTCCCACATAGAAAGTGTTTGGTTTTGGACAGGATATATCTTAGTGTGTTGGTTATTTTAAATTTTGTTGTGATGTTGTTTTACTTTCATAAAACGTAATTAATTCTCGAAGGGAAGGTATTTTTGTATGTATCGCGGACTGATGCAACTTGTGTGTCTTAATGATTACTAAACTAAACACAACACAGAACACATGTTCTTTGTTTATTTTTCCAAGCCAGACGGTAAACTCAAGCTTTATCGCCCTTTAATCTTGTGATGTTATTGCTTACAATATCATATTTCGTTTCCCATTTACGAAAAATGCAACGTATTCGAATGTATAATTAAAGTGTCCAGCATATCTGTAGTAAATAAAGATATTGGAGAAAAGATATTGTGAAATAGAAATGACATAAAAATTTCAATTTTTATGTCATTTCTATTTCACATGTGTATAACCAATTGCAATAATGTAAATTTTAACATGAAGAACTGTTATTTAATTTTTGAAATAATTAGCTTGTCGCTACAGATATACGTTGTATTATTAATAATAGTGAACTGTAAAGTACTAAATAACTGATCCATTGTTTACTTATTATTTACTGGTATTTTTTTGTTCTGTAAGTTTTTATTTACTTAGTGATTATAATTTTATTGATTGTAACTTAAATTAAATTATTGAAATCTGAATTTATTTTGAAAATAAGTATTATAATTAGCAGTTAATTGAGCTACACGTTCTTGTACCTTTTTTACATCAACTACGACTTTATCTGCATTGGCTTCTTCGCTTGTAAACTTAAAAACATTAAAAATTATTTCTCGTGCTTGAGATCCCAAAGGTTTGCCTTTTAATACACTTGCCGTTTTAATAAATATAAATATTAGTTTATAATATAGGGCCTCTCCAAATAAAAATGTAAATAATTGACAACACTGTCAGGAAACTAGCACTAATTACACGATGTGAACTACTAGCCGACTGCAATAGAAATGAGCAATCCCTTCCACTTTTCAATTTGTTCTACGTGCAACCCGCCACTCTCGCTTGTCGGATAATAAGTATTAACCACATTTTGTATTAACCTTGGTCAAATTTTAGATTTCATGTTTTCTTTAATTAAAATGGTTATATACTTTTAGGACACACTGATCCGATGGATTATAGATTCCGAAAACGTTTTGTAGTGTAGCCCGATTGGATGTTTTAATTATATATATTTTATATAGGAATTTTAAATAATTTTTTTGTAATACATGGTATATATTCAGCTAATGGAACTGAGTTTTCTTGTGAAATTAATTGCGTAAGGGCTTGCTGAAAGGTCTGATGATTTTAATGGCCGTTCAAATTTGCTTACAATTTATAAATTAAATCTTTTATAAAGTGGGCATTTTTTTCAAAAATATCAACGCCTTGTACATTTTTATATACAAATTGTTTCCCCGTCACTGTCTTTTTTATTATGCTGAGCGAGTGCATTCGTCCCTGGCGCTTTGTGCATGTATATCAGAGAGATAATCAACTTCGAATATTTTTCGCGGTTATAGTGGATAAAAGTCTGAATATTGGTGAGCTCTGGAGGCGGCGAAAATAAAAACTGTGAGTGTCTCATGTGATAAAGGCAAGCACTAAAGTCTGAGACATGCCGTACTGGAAACCTGAGATTTTTTCCAAGAAGAAAATTAATACCCAATGAACAAGAAAAATCACTCTGATCTCTTGTTTTATTTTCCATGTATTTCTTCATATTTAGTTATGTTCTTTTAACAGATTTGATTTGCCTACTAATACCTGGTTTCTAATTATTATTTCAATTAATAACTAAATTTTTAGTGACCTTTTTTGAACTTTTTTGTAATAAAGATGATACTTACTCTTCCTTCATGGTTTAATTTTATTGTTTTCCGTGTGATCTTCGATATCTGGTGATATTTGGGAATATCATCTGGTCCAACTACTTTTCTTTTGTCTATTTTTGTATACTTGAACTACTACCTCCTTTGTTATTTAGGTCACCGTTTTTGTTACTGTCTTCATTAACTTAACTGGTTGTCTGTCAAACTCTTGATTTAATAAACTGTCAAAGTACCTTTTCCACCTTTTTTAGATATCGTTTTTGCAAATATGGTGCCCTATCCAATTAGTGGATGCTGGCGATAATTCTGGCATACTCCTCTCGATCTTGTGTGGCTCTTAGAGTGCATGGGCATCAAGGTTTGTCCAATCCCTTATGTTTTAAAGCCATGAGTATTTCTTTCTTCCGTTTTCCTTCTATCTTCCCTTTCATAATAAGCTTTCAGAACTGGTACTTCAAATTTCGAAATGTATGACCCAGATAAGCAGTTTTCCTTTTGTTTTATTATTGGCAGCAATTCTTGTTGGATATATCTAACCTAATTAAAACCTTTTGCTTTCTTTGCTCTATATTTGGATATTTTGAATATCTTTGTTTCTCCGTCCCTGGTATCAAGTTGATTGTACAGATTTGTATATTCTTTTGCTTTAGCTTTTGCTACTTTCGCCTACTTTTTGGCAACAGTACAGTTTTAAAGATCTGTGTTTTTTTAGTTTTTTTTTAAGTTCTGCGACGTGGATTAAAGGTATTTCCGAGTTAGAATTTAGTGGACAAAAAGTTATTTGCAAAGCCTGTTTAAAAATAATTGTTTGTAAGGAAGTTTTAAGTAAATTAGCATTTAAAAACAGGGCTGCATATCGGAAAGGTTACAAAAATGAAATGTGCGAGATCAAAGCCTCTCTAAGAGCGCAGATGTATAGGGAGAGACTGCCTCAAGATAGTTTACCACTAGAACCTGTAATTACCAGATGGAGAACGTGGATTAAAGCGGCTATATTCTACGCTGAATATTTTGATGCCGTTAAAAACTTAATTTTGGACATGAAGGACGACGCTCAGAGGGTACTTCAAAGTTAGGACATGTTACAAAATATAAGTCTAGCTAGAGATTTACTTTTTATTAAAGTTAATTTTGGCTTTATACCAGCTATGATCACATCCTTAGAGAGTGGACTATGAAGTTTAAGAGAGTCCATTAGTAATATTGAAACTTTTATGGCTAAGTGTGGCAATGTTCCGGGAAAAGTTGAAGATAAAATAAGGCATAATGCGTAAGTGACGTAAAGAATGAAGGGTTTAAATTTTTAAAAATAGTCAAAAATATCTACAAAAATAAGTCTGCTGACGAACATGTACCAGTTCCTTATAGTATACTGCCAAAACTTTAATATTGTCTAATTACGTCAGTAAAAGTTAAAAGAACCTTTTCTATGTCTAAATACATTTTTACTGATAGAAGACAATCATTTTTACTGAAAAATTTCGAAAAGTATTTTGTTTTAAATTCCTTTTATAGTATTTCCAAACGAGAAATTGTATAATATTGTAATACTTTTTTGTTACATTTTTGGTAAATAATTTTATCTGTCTATGTTTTTCTTACCTACTATGTGTATTTTTCGAACTAAAAACGAATTTTTGAACATAGTACTTTTTGCACCCTGTTTTGTTTTATGACATCATCAAGTTTTATTAAATATTGGATTGCATCTTTTGTAATAAAAGTCAATATTTGTGCATATTTTCATCAAAACAGATGCATATGCGAATATATTTTCAACAAAATGTTGCATATATTACGCGCTCTAACTATAACTAACTATTAAAATTGCCTATCTTGCTAAATATGTTAGGGCTATAAGGACACAACCACTTTACTTCTTGAAAGATGAATTTAAATGTGTATTGTATATAACAAATATCAAAGTGCACAAATTCACGATTTTAAGAAACAAAAAAAATTGGTTAGGCGAAATAATTCAGTAACCTGCAGTTCTATTTTTAACTTTTCAACCACACACATGTCATGCACACACATGTACACATACACATACACATACACATACACATACACATACACATACACATACACATACACATACACATACACATACACATACATCTACACACACACACCTACACACACACATGCACACACACACCCATTTGAGTAACCTCCCAATGGAGCCTTGGTTCATGCATCTTTACTTGTCTTACAAGAAGGCTCATTGAATCTTACTGTTTAATTCTCATTCGATCTTTTTTATAATATTTTCCTCAAAACTGTTTAACTTCTTACATCACTAATTTTTTGATTTTTGTTGTTACTCACAGATTCCGCTACAATTTTCTCAAAGACCAATATTTAATGAAAAATAGGAGTATTACTCTACTCTTTGATCTATTATTTAAAAATGTTGTTAGAATTATTGCATACGTCTAAATATTAAATTTTTGGTTTTACTTTTGAAAATTTATCTACATAAATATTGTACATTTCACCTACTATATGTGACGTCTTTTTAAATTGATAAAGTATGTTTCGACAAATCTAAAAAGAAAAATTTTAAGATATGTGCTCCTTAAAAGTCATAAATGCTTACATCATACATGATGGTTGTCAGACAGGTCATATTTGATGCGCTTCCCGTTCATCATGGTGGCCGAGATTCACAACGAAAGAGCATTGGATAAAAATACTAACTTTAGACGTGAAAGCCTGATATACTATTTACCAGGAGTTCATGTACGGAAATGATAAACATAGCATAATTTTGCAAGATTTACGGAAAGAAACAATGCTAACTCAGCACTTCTCTCCAGTATATAACACAAAATATATAAAAGAAACATTCTACTGTTATCAAAGATATCTTCTATGTCGTTTCTAAATATTTCTATCATAAAGAGATTTAGAGGGACTATCTAGTTGTATGTATGTATAGATTTAAATAGAGACTGGTAGAAAGCGTAAGGGGGTTTGTAACCAAAGTTCCTTATTTTAAAAATTTTTGAAAATAATCGATCTTATCGGTAGTTTAAAAATGTGGTTTCCTATTTAAATTTTACTAACAAATATATGTTTGTATAAAAATATATTTATAAGACGTCATAGAAATTATTGAACGATAAAATAACTACATTCATACTAAGTTAAATTAAACCAAAAAGCCTTGAGTCGATTACAAACGTAATTTTACAAACGTAATACAGACTGGTAGAAAGCTAAGGGAGTTTGTAACTAAAGTTCCGTATTGTTCTGAAGCTATTTTCTTGTGGCATTGTAAATAATTACTATTAAACTGGTAATAAGCCACAATTACAGATAAAAATACGTTTATTGACGTTTCAATTTCCACTTCGGAAATCGTTCTCAAAATACAAACAGTAAATTAAACAAATTTTGTTTTTTGTTACATAGTGAAAAATTCTTCTAATAATTTAATTTTATCTGACTCATTTATATTGACAATTCAGACATACATTATGCATTTTAAAGTAGACGACTTTAAAATGGTATTGCCAATATTGTTGATTTGCGCTCCTGGGACGACTTTACTTATAAGATAGTTCATTCGATTACATGAAATCAACTTTAACTTGAGAATATCCGTCAGAAAAAAATCATAGCATGTAATTCGTCTTTAAAAAGACAAACACATGACATGATGACAGTAAAATTATCCTGTTAGTGATTCCATAGTAAATTATGAGGGAAAACCAGGAAAAAAACCTCATAATACTATCCCGACATTGTAAGTATTTGTTCGTGAATTTAGTTTACCTTCAACAAACATCAAAATTCTGATTTTATATGTTACGTTATTTAAAAAACATAAATGATGTATCCTCTATATGTTACTGACTTACTAATACTGGTATTTTCTTATTAATAACTTTCTCTTTCAATATTGGTAACCAGATCCTACTACATTCTGCCGAGGAATTTGCGACACAATTGGCCTCATTTAGCATAATTCGAGCCGCTTCTTTGATTTTTCTTTTCTTACCATCCGTTTCTTTTATGACTACATTTGAATTATTCCATTGAACCCTATGTTCATTATCCCATGCGTGTTTACAGATTTGAGATCTATCAAATTCTTTATTTTTAATATAAGATTGATGTTCACTTATTCTAATATTTAATGGCCTTGAAGATTCACCTAAATAAAACTGATCGCATTCACAAGGTATTTTATAAATGCAATTCTTTGTCCTTTCTTGTTCACTGTTAGGTTTGGTTTTGGACAAAATAGATCTCAACGTGTTTGTTGTTTTGAATGTTGGTGAAATGTTGAATTTATTTCCTATCCTTTTAAGTTTTTCTGATAGTCCTTTTATGTACGGTATTGTTATTTTCCTCATATTATTCCTTGTGTATGCTGTAGGATCTCGTTCTAAGTTGTTCTGTTCCATTCGATCGACTATTGAAAATTCCTTATTTATAAACGATAAAGGATAGAATTCTCCTTGTAGTGAACTATCAAAATTTTTATTAAATATTTTAAAACCATTTACAAATAAAAATGACACATTCATAAAAAATACACAATATTTTTTAAATAAATTATCAAATATTGAATTTAATTCAAATCATACTTTGGTAAGTTTTGACATAAATAGTTTATTTACGAATGTGGCATTAAATAAGACTTTAAGTATAGTCAAGACAAAATTAGAGAATGATGATTCATTGGCAACTAGAACAAGACTAAACATATCGGCTATAATGGAGTTATTAACATTATGTACTGATAATAGATATTTTCAACTAAATAATGAATTATATAAACAAGATTTTGGTCTAGCAATGGGCTCTAGTTTATCTCCATTCTTAGCCGATATATTTATGGAAGATTTTGAAACAAATATCATTTCTAAACAAAATTTCAAACCCACAG
Source organism: Diabrotica balteata (assembly GCA_918026665.1). Lineage (NCBI taxonomy): Eukaryota > Metazoa > Arthropoda > Insecta > Coleoptera > Chrysomelidae > Diabrotica > Diabrotica balteata. The sequence goes on from CAKJVB030000002.1 coordinate 3,937,806, forward strand.
TATGGTGGAGGTATGTAGATGATGTATTCTCAATACGGCTTCATGGATCAGAGTTGTTGGACACATTCCTAAATGATATAAACGATAAAGAAGAGACAATAACATTTACCATGGAAAAGAAATATAATAACACGCTACCTTTCCTGGATGTTTTAATCTCTAAAAACGATACTGGAATTGAGACTCAGGTGTATAGAAAATCAACACACACCAATAGATATTTAAATTTCAAATCAAATCACAATATTAATGTGAAAAATGGAATAATTAAATCCTTATACGATAGAGCCAAAATTACTTGTTCTAATGAAAATTCGTTCTTGGAGGAGAATCATTTGTTAACATCTGTTTTATTAAAAAATGATTATCCTTAATCGTTTATAAATAAGGAATTTTCAACATTCGATCGAATAGAACAGAACAACTTAGAACGAGATCCTACAGCATACACAAGGAATAATATGAGGAAAATAACAATACCGTACATAAAAGGACTATCAGAAAAACTTGAAAGGATAGGAAATAAATTCAACATTTCAACAACATTCAAAACAACAAACACGTTGAGATCTATTTTGTCCAAAACCAAACCTAACGATAAACAAGAAAGGACAAAGAATTGCATTAATAAAATACCTTGTGAATGCGATCAGTTTTATTTAGGTGAATCATCAAAGCCATAAATGTTAAAATAAGTGATCATCAATCTTAGATTAAAAATAAAGAATTTGATAGATCTCAAATCTGTAAACACGCATGGAATAATAAACATAGGGTTCAATGGAATAATTCAGATGTAGTCCTAAAAAAAACGGATGATAAAAAAAGAAAAATCAAAGAAGCGGCTCTAATTATACTAAATGAGGCCAATCGTGTCGCAAATTCCTCGGCAGAATGTAGTAGGATCTGGTTACCAATATTGAAAGAGGAAGTTATTAATAAGAAAATACCAGTATTAGTAAGTCAGTAACATATAGAGGATACATAATTTATGTTTTTTAAATAACGTAACATATAAAATCAGAATTTTGATGTTTGTTGAAGGTAAACTAAATTCACGAACAAATACTTACAATGTCGGGATAGTATTATGAGGTTTTTTTCCTGGTTTTCCCTCATAATTTACTATGGAATCACTAATAGGAGAATTTTACTGTGATCATGTCATGTGCTTGTCTTTTTAAAGACGAATTACATGCTATGATTTTTTTCTGACGGATATTCTCAAGTTAAAGTTGATTTCATGTAATCGAATGAACTATCTTATAAGTAAAGTCGTCCCAGGAGCGCAACTCAACAATATTGGCAATATCATTTTAAAGTCGTCTACTTTAAAATGCATAATGTATGTCTGAATTGTCAATATAAATGAGTCAGATAAAATTAAATTATTAGAAGAATTTTTCACTATGTAACAAAAAACAAAATTTGTTTAATTTACTGTTTGTATTTTGAGAATGATTTCCGAAGTAGAAATTGAAACGTCAATAAACGTATTTTTATCTTTAATTGTGGCTTATTCCCAGTTTAATAGTAATTCGTTTTAAAGTTCCGTATTTTAGAAATTTCCGAAAATGATCGACCTTATTGGTAGTTTAAAAATTTGGTTTAATATTTAAAATTTTACTGAGAAATATATGTTTATATAAAAAATATATTTATAAGACGCCATAGAGATTATTGAAAGAAAAACTACATTCATACTAAGTTAAACTAAAAAGACTTGAGTCGATTACAAACGAAATTTTATCTCAAATTCACACGCTATATAGAAAATTATCACCGTGGATATGTCTGTGAGCTTCGGTAGACATTTATGTTTAATTTCTAGGCAGAGGTTTTCCGTCTTATCTTCATATTCTCAGAAAGTTACATAATAATCATTTCCGTGACCTTTCTTAAAAAGCCGTCCATCCTACGAAGATAATCCGCATTAGAATTTAACAGGTAATGCGATTATCTTCCTTGTGAAGGAATATTATGTTTATTAAACAAGCCCATCCAAAATTATGGTGGAAAGGAAGTGTTACAAAAGTAGGTGTTTTAAAAAGTACTCTTATTCTTTAAAATATAGTATTTTATTTTTTAATTGTTCAGAACATAGAATGCATATGTGGGGTTTGTTTTTTTTAGAATAATTTTTTTTTGAAAGTAAGAATTTATTAATATCTAATCTTTAAACTCTAAAATAAAATTAAGAAAACACAATAATTATTAATTTTCTAAAGTTCTGGAACTGTTTTCGTATGGCATATGTAAATTTATATTCCAATGACTGTTTTGAAATGTAATTTTCCTTATCACAGCGGATTTAATTAAAAATTTAGATTTAGGTTCCCCTTACGTCTTCTTCACTTTTCGACTTAGGCCAGGGTTGTTTTTTTTTAAGGAGTAAAGAAATACTTCAAAAAATAAGTCAGAAAATGGATAAATTAGCTAATTCTAAGCAACTTTTATTCTATAGAGTTTTTTCAGTAAGTAATTTTGTTTTAATTATTGCGAGGAAAAATGTTCATTTTATAAAATAAAAACTATGTTTTCATACGATTTTCACTAATAACTCAAAAAGTAAGTATTTTTAAAAAATATTGTTAGCAAAAACGTAGCTTATAAAAAAACATTGGTGTACTTGGGAAGTCGAAACACCCAGTAGAAGTAGAGTTGTAGCTCATCAAAGTAGGTTCATATTTGTCAAATTATGGTAGCTAATAAAAAAATTAAAAAAAAAAAAATATGTACTTATTAAGTCATAACACCCAGTAGAAGTAGAATTGTAGCTCCTCATTAAAATAAGTTCATATTTGTCAAATTCCAAATAAAATATTTTAACGTGCAATAACCAAAAAAACAGTGATTGGTTTGAAACAAGCTATATTTTTGTTTTTTCTTTTAGTAATTAAGCGAGTGAAGCTCAAAATCAAGTTGGTCCTTTTGTTTTTTTGGTAAAAATATCGAGAAAATCACCCGCTAATTAGCACCTCAAATGAAATTATTCGTTGCCACTTTACAATTTACTTTATTTATGCATTGTTTATATGATTTGGAAATTTAACTGGTTCATAGTGCTTATATTAAAAAAATGGTTTTAGAATAAAAGAGAAATTTTTAAATGCTTTTTTTTTTCAAACTAACCTAAAAATAATTAGTGATACAAAACATCTTAAAAAATAAAAAATATAGGCTTTGCTTTTTTTAAATATTTCAGTTTTTTTTTGTTTTTCTGTAAGACAAAAATTGGTTAAAATATTTCTGTTCAAAATTTGCATACACTCGTAATTAGTGACTCGTTCAATCCCTTTCTAATACAACAATTTAAAAAAAGGTTTAAAAGAAATTAATTTAAACGATTTTATTGTCCTTAAAAAACTACAAAATGGTTTTTTAAATACTTTATAGCTTAAAAGCTAATCCAAGTTATGAGTAAAGAACTAATCAGTTTGTGAGTGAGTGAGTTTGAGTATTGTAAGATACATATATTATACATGTGCTGTTAAGGTACAGAGATACTTTTACCCCTCCTTACAAACTAATAAGGGTTGTTTTTTAAATCGAAATATAAGAAATTCATAACATTTTGATTTAAAGAATTATTGTATTTATAGTTTCAATGAAAAAAATCCTACAAATATTTGAATTTCTTTGTAACAGGTGGTTTTTCTAAGATTAGAAATTATGTGTCCTAATGTGTATTAATTTATTGTCAGTGTATAATTTAATAATTGCAAATCCCTTTAATTACCAATTATATGATTTTTTTTCTAATAGGAGTCTAAAAAATAAAACAACTGGTGTGGCAGTCCAGTGGGACTGCCGGTAGAAGTTATACTGCTATACACGCGTTTGCCGTTACAAATTTATATGGGAGTAAATCTGCACAATCATTACATATGTAATGCTATAGGTAAGAAAGTGCAGAAATAAAAAAAGAATTAGTTATATAGGTATATGGTGCATCGTTTGCTGTATATAAACATTTAACCCATTTAACAGTATAGTAAATAAAGGGTTGTATCAGTATTTTAATGAAAATATATCTTTTTATTTTCATATATGTATAAAAGGAGTTAAATCCAAAAAAAAAATTTACACATACTCTGCAGTAAAATTCATTGTTTATTTTGTTATTAATATAAAAATTGCAATACAATAAATACACTGTAACATAATTTAATATATTAATATAATATAAATTAAAATGTAATATTTTTAAGTATTTAAAACTGCCAATATACATAACTTACTTTACGACAATAAATTACATATATTTAATAAGATTAACGTGAGGTTTTTAAATATTTCAAAAATAAAAATGGAAATTTATATTGGGATTCGAACTAACAAACACCAGCGTATACACCAAACACGTAAAGGATTTGCCAATTAGACATGACACTAACGGATTTCAAAATGGACAGTTTTCGGTCAAATAGTGATTATTTTGAAATACAAAAGCCTAAAATAATTATAAACGTTTAATGAATAATGTAAAACATATCACATAAATAATAATATTATTACATATATTATATATATATATATATATATATATATATATATATATATATATATATATATAGTATATCTATATATATATATATATATATATATATATATATATAATATATTATATATAAATATATACAAAATGAACATTTGTATTCTCGAGAGAGGAAGAGAGAGAAAATATATCTTCTGTCTCCCTCTTACTCATTATCTTTCATATGTAATGGTTTCACAGATTCACTCTCATGCTAATTTCCAACGTCGACCGTGCGTATATAAGTATAACTTCAAAAAGAAACCAAGGACACAAGTTCAATTTTAAAGTGGAGGGTGAGTATAACTTAAATCCAAATTTTCATGCAAATCAGTGGAGAAGCGGTATTCAATGACATTGTTTTAATTATAATTAATATAGGGGGTGAGATTTAAAGGTTAAACTATGATAAAATTTTAAAGTATGGTTATTTTTAACTCACATTCATTCGCTTTATTAAAGGATGGTTTGAATCAGTTACCCGCTTTAATTTACACTTATATGATTTTTTATATGGGTAGCTTTAAAAGGTACATAGAACATAAATCCAAATACATAGAGTAGGTACATAGAGTTAAAATCCCATGATTTAAAATGTAGCTTCTGCAATATGATATTTTACTGAGGCTACAAAATACCGTATTGCTCTTTTTGGTAATTTAAAAATAACATCAGATTGGGTAGTTTTACTAGAACTACAAAATAAAAACCATATCGAAGATGAGACTCGAAAGAAAAATATGTTATTTTTGAAGACGCTAAATTGATTTCCTTCGAAACACATCTTATTGCGTAGCAGGTTGAGGCTAGTTGCTTACTTCACAAATCGATATAAGGGAGCCATTTAAGGTTGCTGTCTATAAAAATATCAAGAAATTTTACAGAATCAATGATACTGATCTGGCAGTTATTTAGAAGCAAGGGTTGAAGAGCTACTTTATAAGATAATGCTACTGTCTTATTCACGATAAAAAACAGTAATTTAGAGTCAGATTAGGTTTTTATTTTAAGAAAATCAGAAGTTATAATTGCATGAAGAATTGCAATATTAGAATTGCTCCAGGTAATACTGGTATCATCAGCAAAAAGAAAAATTTTTATATTTAGTGATGCCATTTGTAATGATAAGGAAAAGTAGAGGCCCCAGTACTGAACCTTGTGATACTCCACATATAATCCTTTTGTGATTAAAGTCAGTATCATTTGCTTTAACTAGTTGTTTAGTTCCGTAAAAATCAAGCTTTTTTATCAAAATGCCTTGTTTTACACAGTCAAAAGCTTTGGTATAGTCACAAAAAATAGTGGCAGTATAAAGATTATTGTTTAATGCTTAATAGAGCTTATGTAGTATAGAAAACATAGCATCGCTGGTACTTATTCAAAAGTTTGTCTTTTGAGAACGATTTCCGAAGTGGAAATTGAAACGTCAATAAACGTACTTTAACCTTTAATTGTGGCTTATTCCCAGTTAAATAGTAAAAAAAGAAAAAAACATAATACCACGAGGATATATTATTATTTTATTTATAGTTTTTCTTCTTTCTTCTAGTTCCATGACCGTTATCGATCGTTGGATATCATGTTGGCTACCATATTCGCTATAGTGACTTTATTGACAGCAGCTCTAAATAACGATGTAGTTGATTTTCCATACCATTGCCTTAGATTTTTCAGCCATGATGTTCTTTTTCTACCAGGACCACGATTACCTTGGATCTTTCCCTGAATGATCAGATGTAAAAGATCATATTTTTCAGTGTGTCTCATAATATGACCGAAGTATTCCAGCTTGCGTTTCTTTATTATATTAACCAGTTGTGTTGTTTGGTTCAGCCGTCTAAGGACCTCCTCATTTCTAACTCTGTCGACCCAGCTTATAGTTTTTGATATTGTTTTACTGAATATAAGCTTTAAACGACGTAAAAAAGGTTTTGCGCCTTAAAGGGTTAATGGTTAACAAGTTATTTTAATTGTTTATAAGCAAAAAATTGAGATGCTTTTTCCAAATTATTTTGCAATATTTAAAATTATTTTTCTTGCATTAATTTTTGTTTAATAATATTAATAGAATAAATCTTCTTCTTTTAGAATCTATACCTATATTTAATATACCTATTTAATTTTCTGACTTATATTGTTGCAAAAAAATTTAATTTGGGAAAAAATAATTAAATAACTTTTAAACTCTTTAATCGATCAACTATAAATTTTAATCTTATCTTAAGCACCACAAGACTTTGTGTAATATAAAGGGTATAAGTTTATTTTAAAACAAGTTATTAACATTTGGAACTGAAATTTTTTACTTATTTTGCAACTTTCTAAGCAACAAATAAGGATATGAACGTTTAGAAAACGTCATTTTAAAGATTTTTATATGGCTTATAAGTTTCTTCTCTTCTTAAATTTGTTTGAAACGCTTTAACCTGGAAGGGCACCAATTGGCCCATTATTGACCAGAGACCATAGAAGGCAAAGATTAAATTTTGTTCGTGAACATGTGGATTGGAATAATGACGATTGGGGAAGAATATTGTTCACCGATGAATCCAGGTACTGTCTTTTTTCTGATGACAGGAGAAACCGAGTGTATAGAAGGCCTGGGGAACGCTACGCACAGTGTAACACCGTAGGGACTGTACAGTATGGCGGTGGCTCGGTAATGGTACGGGGTGGGATTAAATTAGAGGCTCGTACGGAATTAGTTAAAATAAATCCCGGTCGGCTTATATCACAGAGGCTTACAACAGACATTTTAGAAGAGCATGTCGTGCCATTTGTACCATTTATTGGGGATAATTTCATGCTTATGCAAGATAATGCCAGGCCACATACGGCAAGAATTGTGCAGCAGTATCGTCAGGAGGTTGGAATTCCTGCCATGGATTGACCTGCGAGAAGTCCTGACCTTAACCCAATAGAACATGTTTGGGACATCATAGGCAGACGACTACGACAACTACCTAATGCACCAAATACATTAGATGAACTATTTTTGCGGTTGGTTGAAATTTGGGATCAAATTAATCAAGAAGAAATCAGAACGATTATTCTCAGTATGAGAGATCGTTGTCAAGCAGTAATAAATGCCAGAGGAGGCAATACTCGATACTAGTACACGGTAGTAGTATTTTATTCAACTTTAAAAACTTTTTCTTCATTAATTTATGATGTTAGTTTGTTTAGATCAGTTCGTTTAGATGTTATGATTTATGTTAGGATGTTATATTGTTAATTTCAATACATTTTTTGTAAAAAAAATAGTTTTATTTAAGATGTTCTAAAACAACCATAAAGCAGAAAAGAACAAACAATTTTTTTTTTATTAGAACTCAAAATAAGAATTTTAAAATTATGCGTTAATTTTGGAGCGCAGTGTATATAGGTTCTTGTTGTAGAGGTCCATACTACTCAAAACAACTTTAGGTTGCTTGTTCAGACGAATGTCACAAACAGGGTACTTTTTTTGCTTATGTCCCTGGTCTACAAAGTGTACGTGTAAAATTCGTACGTCAAAACTTTATGAGAAACTTGTAACCCTTTGATAGTTAATTATTTTTGTTTATATATTTAAAAAAATATATTTTTTTTTAATTACAAGTTAGGTACTACAGCTTGTATGTTAATGTTTCTTTTTCTGTTATTTTCTGTTAATTAAAATAAACCGCATAAATTTTATCTATTATAAATAATGTACATCAGTTCCAAAAAAACCAGTTCTATATCATCCTTCGTATCAATCAGAGCGCAAAACATGTCCCCTAAATACCCTTTAATAGCGTCAAATGTCCTTTTTATCCATTCAAAAAATGATAAATGTTCTTTATATCTACTTCCCGGTATTCAAAAACGATAAAAAAGTGGAAAATGTATATATGTACTGGCCTCATGTTACGCCTGATACATTCCGCGTCTTTGAATAGACGCAAAAAAGGGATGGTCGTAGGGCGCAATGAAACAGCCGCAACAAACTCTCGCCACCGTGATATTTTCGATGCAATGAAAATTCTTTTTAAATGTAAATTTAATGACTGCTCGCTGTGAACCTGAAATTGGCCATTTCTATTCAAGGTGGGTATGAGGGATATAAGTTGCAAGATTATTTTGCTGTAAATAATCGTAGAAGCAGATTTTTAGCAATTAGGTCTAATTTTCTGGTTTACTGGAGTATTAGTAAAAGAACAGTTTTATACTGAACAGAAAACATGTGTATCATAAACCCACGAGACACTTTTATATGGAGAAAAACACGATTTTCATTATTTTAACCTATTAATTTCGACAATGCGTATGTTTAATTCTGTTAATATTCAAGTAATATACAGGGTATCCAATAATTATTTGGATATTAGCTAATGGGTGACAGCTGACATCAAAATAAAGCGTTTGAGCTCAAATTGCGTAGGTAAAATGTTGCTAGTTTTTGTTCTACAGGGTGATTCAATAATATTTTTTATATTATTTTTAGGGATATATTGAAAACTATTCAACCGATTTAAGTTAAATTTGGTATCTTGCTATTATTTAGTATGCTTAATATGAAAATGATATTAGTTTTATTTTATTTTTATATTAGTGGCGCCATCTACTATAAAATTGGTTCTTTAATGTGGTCATAATTTTTTTGTCCGCCCTGTATAAACATTCTAGGAAAAAAACATGAAATAACATTAAATTCTACACCAAAAAGGTATTCTTGTTTTAAATAAAAAAGGTAGGTACCGTTTTCGAAACAATTTTTGCAGACAAAATGCATATGATTGGAACAATTATTTTTATTTGAAATATGGAGAAGTCATATTTGTTTTGAAGTCTGCTAATTTTTAAAAAAGATTTCAAAACAAACATGACTTCCCCATATTTCATAAACCTACCCATACTGACACGACTATACACAATTCATCATCCCATCCAACACAACATAAACTGGCAGCTTATTATAGTATGTTACATAGATTAACAGAAATTCCGATAACAAAATACAACTTTGAGACAGAATTAAATATAATTAAGCAAATAGCAGTAAACAACGGATACAATGAACAAACAATTAATAAAATGTTAAATCAAAAACTACACAAGAATGCCCTAAAATTAGTATTTCCACCACCAGAGAAAAAACCCAGTACCTTCTGCTCGATTACATATATAGGCAAAATAACAACAAAAATTGCCAAACACATAAAAAAGAAAGGAATAACACCAGCTTTCCGAACAAATAACAACCTAGGCAAATATATTTAAAATAACAAGAGCCGAAATAAAAAACACTTGAATAGTGGTGTGTACAAACTTCAATGTGGCGACTGCCCAAAAACTTACGGTCAAACTGGTAGAAACTTTGATAAACGAATAGCAGAACATAAAAGGGCTTTCAAGAATAGAAAAACAAATTCGACATACGCACTTCACCTTCTAGATCATAATCATTCTTTCAATGACAAATTTAAAATTCTCCACATTCAAAATAAAGGCCTTAAGCTATCTTTGTTAGAATCTATGGAAATCAACAAACTAAAAAACACAGATATAATTCTGAATGACCAACTTGAGACAAACAGTTCTCCCCTCCTCAACCTATTTCATTAGAGACTATAAATTTGTAAACCCAAGCCAAAAATAGATGACTTGAGAAAGGCAATCAGCCAAAACAGCTGTAGTGATAAGATTTAAAATAAATTTTGTGGAAGTTTGAAGTTTCCAGTAACGGTCGAATCCATCAATGACATAAACGCTAGTAGTCGCCCCACATAATATTTTTGGGATGAAGATATCCCATCGACCGATAAGGTCATCTTGTGTCTGATTTACAATCTAAGCAAAAGGTTCTTTCTTAGATGAATAGATATCTTGTGAAATGCAATTTTTACGAATCCCAATATCATTTTTTTTATAGTTTGTTTGGCTTAGCAATTTACAGGTACAGTGTTTTAAGGAAAATTCGTCAACCAAGAACTATTCGGATTTGCACTTTCTGGTTTTATTCTTAGATGTGGCTGAAGTTCTTTTATTATTGCTGATCTTGATGAACAATTTTTGATTTCACTTTTAGAGCTTCGCTACCAATCGCTCGGATGAATCCTGGTAGAATGAGATACATATAAGCGAATATACAGACGCACTATACGTAAAATCAAATCTTAATTGTCTTTTATTTAACCATTTATTTAACAGTTGTCTAGTGAAAGCTATCATACCAAGAAATGAAGGAAAATATTTTATTTTTTTTTAGAGCTTGTAGGATGTAATACGTATAAGCGAATATAGAGGCACTATTATGTGAAATTAAATCTTAACTGACTATTTTACCATATGATTAACAATTGTCTAGTGAAAGCGATTATACCAAGAAATAAAGATAATTTTTTAATTTTTACTTTTGCAGACTTGTTCTTTAACATACTCACCACAGACAATTATATCTAATTAGTTACTTGTTCATTTGTACTTTATCATTATAATATTTACGTTATTATGTAATCGTAATTAGGTTTTTTTATGTGATACATGTACCGTTATCTGAAGCTTTTTTTTAAATTGTTTTAATAGATTTTGTACTGTTTTTGTGAAAATAGCTGTGTCATACGGTTGATTAATGCACAGCTAGCGAAAGCGGTTGTTATACACCGTTTATTCTTTTGTGCTTTAATACTAGTGTTTTAATTGTTAAACATTTTATTTTACATATCGCATTTGATTATAAAATATTTTGTTGATTCATTGTTCATCTTTGTAAAATTATTTAAATTTAAAATCTGGTTTACTTTTTCTTTATAAAAATACAAAGTAGTTTATAATATACAGGGTATTTAAAAGGTTAAAATCAAATTTTAATGAAAAGTCTTTAAATTATTGTCAAAATTCATATAACAATTGATTTTCCTATAGTTTGACAAGTATTAAATAAAACTATAAATCACAAATCACGCGTCGTAAGTGTCAAATAGCCAAGAAGTCTATTTAATAACGGAATTAATTAATGTCCTGACATTATAACGAAATGTGTTTACACAGCAAAATAAACACATAAATTAACAGTTGAATCAACTACACAATGAAGCAAATATTTTCATTTTAAAAGCGTCAATAAAAAACTAAAAATTCGGCCAAAGAAAGAACTGGAATACAAAGTAAACCTTCAACTTGAATGGTATAGAACAGAAATGATAACACAGCCCGAAAAAATGAAAAATTTGGTTCTTAAGAAATAACGAATTTTAATTATGTTTAATGATTTCAAAACTTACTTCTTTTTCATAGTAGTTTTTTTTTGAATCGATGGTATAATTTTAACTTTGCTCGAAAAGATATACACAGACGCGCCCGGAAATCGCCAGACGGACCTACAGTAAATATGATAGCGTCTGTTCTAGACTTAACACACCAATCCAAAATAATAAAAGTTTGCACCAGAAAGAAAGCAAATGCGGGTTCTGATCGCTACTGGATGAAAAGTAGGGTAAGGGCCAAAATTTTAAATGTTCAAAACATAAATATGTTCTAAAAATGAACGATATAATGGGGAAGGAAGTAAAAATACAAACAAAAATAAACAATATAAACAAAATATAAACATCAAACTAGAAAACAAACTAAAACATGAAAACATAAATGAGAAGTGGAAAGGGTGCAAAAACATCATGAAGTAAGGAGCTGAAGAATTACTAGGCATGAAAGGTAAACAACGAAGAACAAGAACAAATGACGGGTTTGACGAATAATACAGAGCATATTTAATGATGCAAGTACAGAACCGACAAATAGAGGAGGAATGGGAATATTCGCGCAAGGAAGAAAAAAAATCTACAGCAGGAAGAAGGGAAAAACTATAAATAAAAAACTTTAGGGAATACGGAAGATCTAAGTAAGCCAATAGAGGTGAAAAAATGTTACTAGAAACTAAACAAAAGCAAAAATAAATTCAAACTAAAGAAGTAATCAGATCGGGAAGGTAATTTATTGACAGAGTAGCAAAAAAAACTGGGAGAAGATGGAATTTCTGAATGAGACCGAAAATGTCTTAGATTATATTGAAATATACGTATTCGTGAAAAATGAAGCCGATACCCGAAATAGGAAACGATGGAAACTAGGGACAGGAAAACAACGACAGTTGTAAACAACCTGTATATACGTATTCGTTTGTAATATATCAGTTAACGATTTTTTTTAAATATTGCTTATAATTATTATGTTTTTAATATGTTATATGCTAAATAAAAAATAAGTTCTCCGTTACTGATACGCTTCTTGGTAAAACTAATAGGAACATCCAAATTATACGATAACTTACGATATCACGCGTATGACCCATTTTATTATTTCTTTGTTGAAATATAATACTTCAGCAAAATATATTTATTCACCTTCAGCTCACCTAAATGTATTACTTATATTTATACTACTTATATCACAGTATCACAAGCTTCACAAAGAAATTGATAAATTCATTGCTGAAGGATTTTATATAATAAGCTCCCAAAACGTAAACACATGCTTTAAAACGGATTTCAAATAAACTACTTACGTTTGTAAGTAGTTGTGGCGTAAGATTATGAAATGCTTGTCTAATCCTGACCTTGCCATCAGTTGTTCTTGTAGTTTCACGGTACATTAGATCTTTAATATAGTATGAGAAAAAGTTGTCCACATTATTTAATTCAGCTGCTCTAGCTGATCAATGAATTTACCCTTCCTTTTCTCTTCCTTTTCATCTGTTATGCAATTGCCCATTCAATTCACCTTGGACGAATGCGTTATGATGACAAGGAGCTGAGTTATGTAAATCCATAATTCTTAAGTGGCACGTTTTTCAGTAAAATATACATAAAATATATATAATTTTTTTGTGTTTTTTGTTATTGGTAGCAAAACTAAAATGCCTACTTGTCTAATCATGAATTTACTACAAGATTTAAAGTAATAAATCAATTATTTTCTCTCCATTAGTTTCTAGTTAAGGTTTAAAATTGAAATAATAATGTTATAATTTTTTTTCAAGAAATATTTCTTGTAACTTTGAATTATTCTATATGTTAATATATTTATTTTATTTTATGTCTTGTTTTTTTTGGTCTTTGCAGTTCAGTACGAAAAATATTCATAAAATTTTAGCTAGTGGCATAAAAACTTTTACTCGTTTTATATAGGTCTTTACACATTAACCGTATAAAATATTAACGAATAATTAAATTTTCATCTCCAGAATTTTCACGCCAAGTATAAAAGAGCATGAAGAACATATCGGCAAAGCGCAGACTGCAATAGACAACATCAGTATTCCACACATTACTGTTACAAATTCATAGATTGGCTTATGCTGCACTGCATGTCCAAGTTGTCTTTGATATATCCGAGAGGGACTAGTTACTAGTTTCCGATATAAACTTGTTAATGCATGAAAGCGAGGTGCATGCTGGGTCATACTCGATGATGCAAATCCTAAAATTTGAAATTTACGTTACGTAGATTATTACGGAGTACAACTATGCCTGGTATTTGCTTCGAATTAACGGCGGAAAAGTAAACATACCTGAAAATTTGTCTGCTTCAAAAATAGAAAAATGTGTTTATGTTGATGAAATAAAACATAATCTTAGTGCTATATATAGTATGATGAAAATCTTAGTGCTATATATAGTAATCATCTTTTAAATAAAAGGACAACAACGATATAAAAGTTCTTTAAAAGTTACACAGATTAAAGGGATAATTCCAAGTTCAAATGAGATAAAATTTATTTTTATTTGTGTTTGGTTTTTTCTCCTTCCAATTACTTAATAACTTTAACTTTGTTGCTTGTTTAATAAGTGCAAACGAAACATTTTTACATATAATATTAAAATTTGCAATGAAGGTTTGCATAATCATAGACACTTCCTCTGCCAAACTAATCTAAAATAAATATAAAAAATAGAAGAGACATGGAAACAGTAGTAATAAGTTTTGACAGAAAGAAAAAAGAAAATTAAATTAATTATATAATTAAACACAATCCTCACAAGGGTAAGATACAACAACTTCATTGTTCTAACATAGTTTTTTATGTTAATTTTTGGTATGTTTTTAAAAAGAGTTATATAAACTCGAAAGCTCAGCATACCTTAAAGAGTTTTACTTAAAGGCCAATATTGACTACAAGACCCAAGATATCCATATATATGTATATATATATATATATATATATATATATATATATATATATATATACGTCTTCATATCAAGGCGAGATCCGATTAAATCGAGGACAACCCGAGATCCACCAATAGGAAATTAATTAATGGAGTATATTGTTCATAACTATCTTTATAATTAACATATTAATCATGGCACACTTAGAGGGGAAAAGATTTTTGAACATAAATTTTTTTGATAAATTTACAACAAAATGAGATCCGTAGCTGAAAAGGGAAGGGGAAGACTTATATACGAAATTTTAGATATTTACAGATCAACGCGAGATCAGACACTGTTGCCAGCTCTAAAGAGTATTAGTCGAGCGACCGGAGCTCGTGTTGTATTGCATATTTCCTACTCAAACAGTAAAGTAATTTGCGGTTATGGTGTTTTGAATTTTAAAAATATAGCAAGGGCAGCGGTCAGTTGAAGTAGTAAAACAAAATTCAAAGATAACAGAAGCTAAGTAATGATTATAATTTTTATGTATATTATTAAATAATTCAACATAAACTTTATAAACCGAATTACTAAAATGCTCTGTTTTATTGAATTTGTGAAATCTATTCTCAAAGCTATTTTTGTTTATTATTTATGTACAAAATTAAAAAGGGGAAATTATTTAAACTAAACAGTTTATCTGTATAACAAAAGCTATCATTTTAACATTCTAATCCTGTTTTAACATAAAAATATTAGTTTTGTACAAGAGTAAATACAATTCCATACTGAAGAGTAAATAAGACTGGAAAAAGGCTTCTAGAATAGATTTTGGTGGGCACTTTGTTGCTAAAATGCAAAACCTATTTTTATTCGTTTCTAATATCTTTCTAATTCAAAATCATTTGGTCGTCCAAAAATCGTAGCGCGAGGGGAGTGGTGGGGAGCCTTACAAAAAAAGTGCTTATTTGTTTTTCGTCATTTTTCGGATCTACGATATCCGAAAATTCATTATTCAAATTTGCATATCGATCCGGACATTGGAAATATTTTTATTTTATATATAAAAATACGTCAAACCATTGTTGTATACGGAGTGCTTTCATACAAAATGACTTAGAATGAGTCTGAAAACCCATATTTTTAAAATCGTTTCTCTTCGCTCTACCCCGAAAAATATTGGGTCTATAGTCTATCTAGTTATAGACCAAACATCAGAGAACATGTCGGTTTGTTTATAATGTCGATGGGACAAATAGTTTAAGAAAAAATTAAATAACTCGAACGGCATGTCACGACGCACAGTGGCAAACGCAAAGATGCGAGGAAGGGCGAGATTCATAATCTGAAGTCAACCTCAAATCGACTCTAGTGATGGCGATGTTGTTAGGGTCGATTTTACATTGAAATTTTGTTGTGTTGTATATTCGATTGCGAAAGTGCATCATTATGCATTATTTTTTACTAATAGCACGAAATCCACTGAGCTGAGATTTTTAATATTAGAAGTTTTAAATTATTTTAATGAACAGCAGCAGGTATGACAGTGAACTTGAGTCAAAAATCAGATTACGGCATGTTTCTTTCGTAAAGTCCATTTCCATTTTAGTTTGCTGAAAGAAGCGGAAACTATAGAATACATTTTTGTTCTAGTTTTAGAAAAATGTACCCCTATTTCTTTGCATTTGACCATGTGAACTATTCTTTTTGGGGAACATTATATTTGTTGGACATGTACAAACTTGCTGATAAGGCTCCAGAATTACATGAAGACTTTATGAGAAGAAATTTTGTTGTGAAAAGTTTGAACAGCAACTTTAACCAACTACTTGTAGATCCAGCTTGAAACATATAAATACAACTCAAAAGATGCAGGAGGAATCGTGGGATTGACTAAAACCAGCACAAAACTAGACGAATGGTTATTAAGCTACAATATGATTGGCATGAAGGTAGATGAATTTCGTGCATCATGAAACCTAAGCAATCACTCAAGTCAAAACGTAAAAAATAGAAAAGAGCCTAGCAAAATTTCTTCTTACTGTTAGAGCTCCCAATTTTTATCATCATAAAAGAAGTACTTTCAACACAAGGCAATTGAAAGTAACATAAATATTATGAGAATATTTTCAAATATGAATTTACAGCATATCCAATGTCACTTGTACCTGTAAGAGTTTTATCGATACCATCAAATAAATCTGCCTTAGGTTCTATAATAGGACAGTTTACAGTTATGTCCAAATATCTACCATTACCATTATAAAGTAACAAAAGTGTCACATTCTTGAAGGTATGAGTTTAATCCAAGCCGTTGGCAAACCCTCCAACTGCAAATCATTTGGCGATTATGCAAGAATTTTAAAATCAATAGTGTTCAAGAACCTCTACAACCCTAAAAGGATTGGTTTTGTATTTGACCAGTACTAACAATCTTCTTTGTACTGGTCCATATAAACATATAAACTTTCTCCTACTTCAGACAGTATAATATATAATATTCGTGTACATACTCATCCAAACGAAGGTATGAGTATGTAGTGTGACACCAAGACTTTGACTGCCGAATCTGTTGCTAACTAGCTGGAGTAAAGGAAATATAGAGCTGGTACCAGTTTTAACCCTGCGGCAGGCGCGACATTTTAAGTTGCACGAGCAGGCGCGACGCTGTGTAGAACACCGCAAACTCTAGTTCTCATATAAAACTTAGTTATACGCAAAATAACCATTTATTATTAAAAAGTGACATTCGTAAAAAATTAAGAGAGTTTCTAACGTAGAATCCTATAAAAAAATAAAATAAAAATATGGAACCGAACCAAGATACATTAACAAACAAAAAAAATATTTAACTAATTGTTGAGCTCCGAGCAGTTGTTGCATGTTATCTGCCTCACACCATGTTTTTGGCATACAAAATGCTTACATTCGATACATCTAGTGGCAACTTTTATATTTTTATGTTTTCCACATAATTTACAAGGTCCAATTCTTCTCTCTTCGGGGGCAGGTGGTTGCTGTAGTCTATATTTCGAAAGAAACTCGCGCACATCCTTGGGAAGGCTCTTTATCTCAGCTCGTTCCTTCAAGTGGCTTTCCATTAGTTCAAATGCTAATTTTGTGAGATATACTCTGCGTCTTGGATGCTCTACTAAAGGTCTGTTTGCTTTATAAATAATCTCGGAATTAATACCAGCCAAATCAAGTATTCTAAAGAATAAAGCTAGTGGCCATCTTCGTGTTATCCTTTGTGTCGAATACGAACTACACATTTGGTCGACTGTGTCAACCCCACCTTTTGTAGCATTGTAATCCACAATGATTTCAGGTTTATTTGTAAGTTCATCAATTTTTCCATTATCATGCATCGTTGATAATAATAGCACACATTTATTCGGTTTTGGCTTGAATGAAACAAGAGATACATCGTGTTGAAAGCCAAACATTGCTGTACCAATTTCGCGGTTCTTTATATTGACAAATTCTGGCGGAATTTCTGGTTTATTTTTTTTTAGGGTCCCTACAATAGTCATCCCATTTTCTAGTAAATATTTAGCCAATGGATAACTGGTGTAATAATTATCCGTCGTAAGATTTCTATTAGTGTGCAGGAGGGGTTGCACTAATCTTTGAACTATATCTGTTGGTTTATTTGATGCTTGGAAAGGGCCAGTTTTCTGAGTTCCACAGTAAATTTCAAAATTCCACGTGTACCATGTTTGACTATCGCACACTGCGTAAAGTTTCAAACCATATTTTGCTGGCTTGTTCGGAATATATTGAACAAATCCACATCTTCCCCGGAACGGATGCAACATTTCATCAATAGTAATGCATTCGCCGAGGGTATAGTTCTTTTGACAATTATTCGTAAATTTGGAATAAATATTTCGAATAGCTGTAATTTTGTCAGAAATGACTATTTCATTTCTTGTTGTAATATCGTCAAATCTTAAGCTACGTAGTAAAAACAGAAATCTCTTATAGGCAAAATTAGCACGTAAGATCATCATGCCCGTACCATCGTCAGACCATAACTCCAATACATTAGCATGATTGCCCTTTTTTATACCAATTAAAAACAATACACCGATTAGAGCCATTACTTCGTTCCTTGTTGTTTTCTTACAGTCTCTCTCTCTCTTGTAATTTACAGATATTTTGTTGTCGATATATATATTTGTGCATGTTACGATGAAGTCTATAATTTCTGTATCAATAAATTTAAGAAATGCTTCTAGTTCATTTCTTGTATCTCTAGCTTGACTTGTGGACCTAGCAATAACCTTAACGATATTTTTTGATTTGGTTTTACTTGGAAGGCTTAAAGGGTTACTTATCCATAATGTGGAAGTGTCTTTGCCAATATAAAATCGAAAATCCACGGCAAGAGGTTGCTCGTCTGGTGTATCAGGCTGTTCCTCAGAAATGTCCATATCGCCTGGTGTATCAAGCTGTTTCTCAGAAATGTCCATATCTGAATCAATCGACTCCTCAGATTCACTGTCATGCTCACTGACCATAATGTTTTCTTCTGAGCCCTCGCTGTCATCACTAAATTCACACGTATCTTCAATTGCTGAGAGATTTTCAGCCAAATATTCAAGCTCTTTTTGAGTAAGAGGAGTTCTGTTTTGTTTTCTGTCCCTGTAAAAAAATGCTAATCTAAATAAAATCCAGAAACCTCTGAAATTTACAGATACATGAAATGATATTTAGATATACCTAAAATAAACGTTTGTAGCATGCCTATAACGCTAAAGAACAAAGTGATATAAATATTTGCAGTTATATACCTCATAATATGTCAATTCCTATGAAATAAAAACACACAAAGGCTCACAGAAAATTCATTGTTATGCGAAAATGTACTTACATGACTAGGCGCACCGCTGTGTTCCACACCGCTAAACAGAACTTACTAGTTTCGCAGCTACGCAAGTACTACAGTAGTTTATAACACAGCTCGCTTTGTGCTTGATAGGTTGCCAGATACTCTCAGCAAGGAATACCTAGACAGACGGTCCAAAACTAACAGACATAGACGCGTGCGCAAACATTTCAGATAGTTGCGGTGCTGTACACAGCGGCGCGCCTGCCGGAGGGTTAAGCACGGAATCCAAGTTGAAGAAACATACATACATATACTAAACTCGTAATAGGTGTAAAAGATGAGTTTATTTTTACCTTTTTGTGACGAATAATTATTATATTGGTTTTTTTCTAATTGTCAGACTGTACGGGGGCTCCAATGCTCGTGTAAACGGAAACGAGATCAAATTCATTGGTTCTTGTAAATATATTATGGCCCAAGCGAAATGTTACAAAAAAGGTGATAAACGTGAACAATTTTAACCATAGAGAGTGTTACTTCTTTTTATAGTAATGGAGAGTCTAACATAGAGTAAGATAACTAACACAAGATAATAATTAATAAATAGGTACATAGATTTAATTGTTTTTATTAGTATCCTTTGTTCTTGAACGTGAAATTTGCTGCCAGGGAAAACCGTTGCAAATTTAGATGTTTTATATATCACAAGCTTTTGAACTTTAACGCAGTTACAACGTCCTTAATAAGAATAGGTAAAGAAATAATAAATAAGACTTACTCACAATCAATTTAATTTAACTATCAGACGACCGGTTTCGCTTTCTACAATATGCAAAGCATCCTCAGGTCTCGATACAAAGTTAAACAAATGATGCCGGTACTCTATTAATAGATGGATGGTAGAACATGTTTGAAACTACTTTATATTGTTGAATGGAGAACTCAATACTATTATTGCAGTTGTTTGACAGTAAACGGGAAGTTCTTGAGGAGATAGATTTGATCCAATGAATTTGAGATATGTGTGAGATTGTTTGTTAAATGTAAGTGATGTAATATACTATTGTGTTATGAAAGGCTATTTATACTTATTCCAGAGATATATTTTTGAAATGTGTGTTATTTATTGAGTAATTGTTTTATGAAGGTGACAGTTTTATGATAATGAATAAGTGTAGATGTAAAAATTGTGTGGGTGTGCAATTATTTTCCAACTTGTAGTTATCAAATTACTTTGATAAAGTTCTATTGGCAATGAGTTATTTATTGGAATAGTCAAGTAAATAAAATGGTAAAATACAAACAATTAAGGATAATTTAAACACACTAAAACAGAAAACACTTATAAGGGAGGAAACAAACATTGCATTTAAAAGGGAGAAGGACTTTAATGCACTACATCATAGTCTTGGGAACAATGATTGACTATTCCAATAATTAACTCATTGCCAATAGAACTTTATCAAAGTAATTTGATAACTACAAGTTGGAAAATAATTGCACACCCACACAATTTTTACATCTACACTTATTCATTGTCATAAAACTGTCACCTTCATAAAACAATTACTCAATAAATAACACACATTTCAAAAATATATCTCTGGAATAAGTATAAATAGCCTTTAATAACACAATAGTATATTACATCACTTACATTTAACAAACAATCTCACACATATCTCAAATTCATTGGATCAAATCTATCTCCTCAAGAACTTCCCGTTTACTGTCAAACAACTGCAATAATAGTATTGAGTTCTCCATTCAACAATATAAAGTAGTTTCAAACATGTTCTACCATCCATCTATTAATAGAGTACCGGCATCATTTGTTTAACTTTGTATCAAGACCTGAGGATGCTTTGCATATTGTAGAAAGCGAAACCGGTCGTCTGATAGTTAAATTAAATTGATTGTGAGTAAGTCTTATTTATTATTTCTTTACATATTTGAAATGGACTTACACAAGCAACACATTCATGGTCCTTAATAAGCTTTATATAATACTAGATAATAATGTAAGAAAATTTTTGGGACAAACCCCGATGTACCGACATCTAGAAATCGAACACAGAAAGAGTCCCACAGGTCAATCCTTTTGATAAGGTGGGTGTCTGGGATGAGTGAATTTTCCCCTACGAGGGAGTGCGAGCTGTATAGCTAAATTTGGATTTTCTTCAGTAAACGAATTTAAAAGAAATATGAAGTTAATTTGTTTATAAAGCTATAGCTCGTAAACTATTTGACGTACAGTGTCCAAGTTTACCATAAATGAACTACATATATTGAAAAATATTCCCGTGGAATCTTAACATAGTACGTGAACAGCATAGTTGGTCCCTTAATTATAAATGATATGTAAAACAGATTTGTGTTTGTAACTCTCATTCAAATTGAACGCGGTTAGCTTTATTTTGTAGGTCTTTTAAAAGAGATTAAAATAAGTTTTTGACATTTTTTGTAAAACAAACAGTGGAGAAGATATGCGAAGAAAAATTGTAAAAAAATAATACTACAAATAAACAATGTCTCCGAAATTTTTTAGACTTCGAGTACTTACCAACGTGTTCTACATAATTTTATCTAAAAAATTACTTCAAATCATCTAACTCCTAAAAATGGCATCAAAACGACGATTTTGAAGCTCTTCCCACTGGTTAAAGAAGCTATTATAGATTCACACAAAAGTTATGTATTTTCAACTCTAAATTTCTAATTTAATTAATTATTCTAATTTTATATCTATATCCATAATAGTTCTAATCTAATTTCAAAATGTTTATTTAAATAAAAATAAAGGGTTCCAGTTGAAAATTCAAAGTTGCTACACCCACCGCGTTCGCAGAGAGAATAAGAACCCTGCTATTGCATAAGTATATAGATTTTGAAAAACCATTAAAAAAAATTTCTTCGATACGACGTCTAGTTCTCGAGATATTTGACAATCGCCTTTCTGGACAGAGCTCTTTAATAATGTAAATAATATTATTCAAACCGGAAATAAGCCGAAGGGAGTGAGAGGTCTGACTGTAAAATTCATTTGCGATGTTGCCAAATTTACCGGATCTCGGGTTGTCTACAAAATGTATATTTAGCATATACACAACGGATCGCTCGCACTGCCTCTACAGCGGATTTAGTGGAACTACTGCAATATAAAATTCACCAAAAGGGGTGCAAAATGAGGTCCAGACAAAAATCGATTTCTTTGTACCCCATCATTGTTACATCGAGATGTCACTATATACACGTGAATACAAGGTGAGATCCAAAATCGGATCTCGCCTTGCAAAACGGATCTCATTTTGTATAGCTTATGATACAAACGGATCTCGCCTTGATATGAAGACATATATATATATATATATATATATATATATATATATATATATATATATATATATGTATATAATAGATATACAAGAAATTAACATAGTAATATTAATAGTTTTTTTTTTTAATTATAAACATATTTAATCGAGCCCTGTGCATAGGCAACCAAACATACACTGTGTTATTTGACATTTTTACATATTTGACATATTTATTATTTGGGATGTTTAATTTAAATATAATTACGGATGTAAAATAGTAGTATATTAGTGTAAGATATTTAGTTTATATATATATATATATATATATATATATATATATATATATATATATATATATATATATATATATATATATATATAATAGTGAATTTTGATCTGAAAAAGCCTAAATGTCCATAAGCTTCCCACTAGAATTTTCTGGAAAACATCAATACACAAGCCAGTTAGCCCTATTTGCATAGTCGATGATTCCAGAACTTTCTTATGTTGATGAGATGAAGAGTTTCGAACATGATTTATTGCTGGAAGAGTCTGGAATGATGGAATGATATAAATACCAGTTAATTTGGAGTAGGCAGGCATTAGGTTACAGGAAGTCATTAAGTTACAGTCAATTATTTAGTTACAGTCAATAAGTCAGTTACAGTCAATTATTAAGTCAGTTACAATTGATTAAGTTAGAAGAATTCATGAAGTGATTAAGTTAAATTAAGTTAGAAGAAGACAGTCAGTTACAATTAAATTAGATTTATCAAGTTCAAGACAGTTATAATTAAATTAAATTTGAAGAAAGGATTAACTTAGAAGAATTCATTAAGTCAGATACAGTTGGAGAGTAAGAGAGTAAATTAATTCAATATAAATAGTTCAATACAGGAGTATAGTATATTATATGGAAATTACAAGAATTTTAAATTATAATATCTATATGCAATTTTACAAATACAAGGATAACCGAGGCTGATTAAGAAGATATTTAGTGGTGATTATAACTTTGATTTTGGAAAACTTTAGGCATTCAGTGACAGAAAAGTACCAAATTTTGTTAATATGATTTAATAATTGTAAGAATCTCAAATTTTAGATAGGTTGTTTTAAATTTATATTGTTTATATTAGATATATGTCTGTTTCATAATAGTTAAAATAAAGATAATTTAAAAAAGTACTTACAAACTAATTCTTTGAGAACCGCAATAAAAACCCTATACTCATATATTTTATTTTAAACACTCATTGCTCATATACAACAAAACATCATAACAATATATATATATATATATATATATATATATATATATATAATAATTTTTTTTTACTTAAATGTTTCTTATCATGTCTATAACTTTACTTTATGTACATATACATATTTATCATGTACATATAACATATTTACTTTATGTAAATTGCATAATCCAGATCTTACACTCAAACCTGTCGGTAATAGTTAGGGTGTTAGATAGTGGGTGGTTGACTAGAATAAAAAATGTCTACCAAGCACTATTATTGCTGTTGAAAAGAAGAAATCGAACTATGATATTGAAATACAAAAAATTAAAAATCAAAATTTAAAGCAAAGTGTATAAATGGGGTATAATCCCAATAATTCAGTTAAACCCACAGTCAATGGGAGACTCCTAAGAGATATGGAGAGTGTAATCAATGCCAACTATAGATCAATTGATCCTAAACAAGCTAGTTTTAAATTATTCAAGAATAAAATACTAATGTTAATCAAAATATGAAATTATTAAATTCTTAATAGGTATACTCAGTGCAGGAAGCCTAAACAGTCGAGCTGAGTCCCATGCGAAGTGAAGCTGCAATAAAACTTTTAAAAATAGGTTTAAATTTAGTACAATTTGAATTAATTTGAGTATTAAGACAGTGTCAGTTTTTATTTGTTTCCCTTGTAATTCCCAAATCTTCCAATAAATCCAACTCCAAGTAGTTTTTTTTCTAGTAATGTCCTGTAAAATAGATGAACCAGTATTGATGTTAAAAGATGTTTACTGGATAATAAATGTTGACCAAAATTTAAAGAGTTTGGTCTTTTCAAATGTTCTGTAATTCTAGTAGATAACTGTCGAATGAATCGTCCTACATAAGAGACATCATAATCATCAGATTTTAATTTATAAATACCACTTTTGTTAAGTATGTCTATTCTAACTTTGGTGTTGATTAAAAAGGAACCTAAGGTGTTGTGCGACTTGAAGGAAATTTTGATATATTTGAAATATTGCTGATATAAGTAAAGGAGATACTATGTTATTTGTTGCATTGGGTTGAAGCAAACATTGTGATGAATCAGCAACCTTTAATGCAATTTTTTTGCATTAAATATATTTAAAAAGCGTTATATTACATAAATTTTTTTATCAACCATAAACTTGAAGTTTTTTCGGTTAATTTATTTTTCTTTAGTTAAAAAAACGTTTCTTGGCATATTTGAGATGCCTCTGAAGATGCTCTAGGAGCGGAGGTACTTGGGCAAGATTTAATAAAAAATGTGCTTGATGTCTGCCTTTTATTTGATTAAAATTAGTAATTTGTTTTATCAATGTTCGTTATTAAATTGTTTAATTAATGGAACAATTAAGGAACATTAAAAAAAATTTATTCATCTAAAACTTATTGTAGATGTTATACATTACACACAAAGTTCAAGCTTTTGTTATAAACGATTATAGAATCTCAACTTTGAGCTATTGTCAAATTTAATTATCCACAGATTAAGTGAATACAAACTAATTAGCGTATTAATGCTGAATATTACGAATGCTTTAAACTTTGAAGTAACTCTAAGTTTTGCTGAACTACAATTATTATTAAATTAATTGCTGTTAGTAAACATAACCAAGGGGCCGTTCTAATTGTTAATTATTTGTTAATAATAAGTTTGTTAATAATTGTCTAATAAATTGTTCTAATTAACCTAATTGTTTTACTGATAATTTAAAATGTTCTAATATTAAATAGAAAACTTTAGGGATTTCTTAAGTAATTTAAAAAAAAAAACAAATAACGGTTATAGATAGGATTAATAAGGGGAGTTTAATATCAATGTAGAAAACAAATAAACGAAAATGTTTCAAAACCAATCCGAGGTACGTCCAAATAGACCAAATAATACTGAGACATATCATTAGAAATTTGGGAAACCCAAAATTGAGGAATCCATATTTTTTAACTATAAAATTTTCTTGAAAATTTGAACTTCAATTCCGGAGTCGAAACTAAACGATTCCAGTAGTGGAAATCAAGATGTCAAAAATAAATAAAAAAGGAGTAGACCAATTAGTAGGCGGACTGTAGACTAGTGCGAAAATTCATACTATGACTTCTGTATATATTATATTTTATAATATATAGACAAGAAATATATTTAAAATAATTAATTTAAGTACTTTAACCTTTACTTGTGTCTTATTTCCATTTAAATAGTAAATTATTTAAAATAAAATTTAAAAATTTTATTATTTATTTATTTTCATATGTTAAACAAATTCAATAAAATATTATGTTTCTTCTAACGCCATCTGTTAATGTATTATTAACTCACTAACTAATACAAATAATTATATCAATTATTTGTATTCTGTACAAATCTATCAAATTCAGACCAAATTTTAATAATAAAATATAAATAAATATCACTTAATTGTAAATTTAATTATTAGAGAAACTAAATATGTTTAAAATAATAATTACTCTTATATTGTATTATACTGTCATCATGGCAATGAACTCGTCGTCGAGACACGTTAATTCAAATAATAATAATAATAATAATAATACTTGTATTTAGATAAAATTATTTTTAAAATGAAAATTATTAGAAAAAATATTTAACAGAAAAAAAAATTAAACAGACGATTCAATGTTGTTGTATTAATCGGATGAAATCTATAATTATTAAATCTTAACCATCTTCACGAATTGAACATTCTAGTGACAGATAATATTTTAATTTTTTACTTCACAGTTAATGCTTATATTTTTTTCGTCAATTTTTAATTTAAATATACTTAGAGTAAATTAATATATGATTACTAGAAACAAAATTATCGAATGTCAAGTGAATCGATGTCAACAACCTATATTCTATTCGACGACGCCATCTTGTGGCGCTAGTTCTGTGACGCTCGGCTCAGCATTTTACTGTAGGGTAAAACTACTAAAAAGTAATGAAGTAGTGAAGTACTATAAAGTAATACAACGCCAGTAGAGAAGCTTTGCTTCAAAAAATATATATTTTCTTGCAATCAATAAATTGTTGCTAAATCTTGTATAATTATAGTATTTAACTTAAATGCCCCAAAAAAATTGTTTTAGCACCTATTCTTACGGTTTGACATTTTCAAAATGTTTAAAAATGCAAGAGTGTAAATTATGTAAATACATAAATATAGGTTATACATTAGAAAAAGAATTTGAGCGAAAAATACATACACAATTAATAATTTAATGACAGAACCTGAAATAGACGATAAAAATTCCTATTTAATTAAAAGAATATATTAAAAAGAATATTAAGAATATTTTAAAAAATATTTATTTTAATCTTTTCCTAGGGTATAAATATTCTAAGCAAAAACCGAGTGGAAGCTTTAAGGTCAGATCAGCTAGAACATCAGGAATACTCAGGTTTTAGTAGTATTTTCTCAATATTGTTGTATGTTTAGATATCTTAGATATGTAAAAACGCAGGAGAAAATAAATATAATTCAATGGAACGATTTTTCATATTTATAAAGAAAATATATGGTTAAAAGAGAAATATCAAAGAAATATGTCTTTTTTTTAATTCAACATTAGTAGGTTTAATACAATAATTTATATAAAATTGGAATACTTGAATCTGACCATTTATAACTCAAGAACGACAGTACTGATTTTAATGACATTAAAATGTCGTAAAAATTTACCGAAAACATTATTCTTGATCTTAAAGGTACTTTTCAAATCTGCTAAATCTACTATTATGTTGCTAATATCAACTTTAATTATAAAAAACCCCTATACTCGTGATAAGGTTATATAGTCTGTCACACGAAAGACCAGGGTTCTATTACTTTTCAGGGAAAAACTCTTTGTTTAAAAATTACTTACCTCTTTATCTGTAATTATTTTAAATCTTATAGATAATTAAACAATCAATCACATTATTATAAAATAATTAATCATTATAGATCTTTCACGTCTAATTCATATTTAACATAAGCTATATATATATATATATATATATATATATATATATATATATATATATATTTTCTATTCTATTCCGCTATATTCTATTCGCATTCTATTTTAAAATCTATAACTAGTATATAAAATTCTCGTGTCACATCGTTAGGTTAGATCGCCATACTTCTACGAAACTGCTGGACCTATTTGTGTGAAATTTTATTTATGTATTCGGTAGCTGTGAGAATAGGTTGTTAAATATTTTTCATAACCCTAATTTATTTTTTGTTATTAAAAAATACCAACGCTTACTTAATTGCTTCTCTTGTATTACCAATTCCATTTTTTATTGCTGTATTAGTGTCACTGAGTCATAGTTGCCATACTCCTCTAAAACGATTTGACAAATTTTTATGAAATTTTACATTTATACTCACTAGGTGTAAGATCGGTCACAATATTTTATCCTATCAAAAATAATTGGAGTGATCTACTCAAAACATTTTGTTTTTTTTTTATTTTTTAAACTATTTGTTTTATTTTTAGTATGACGCACTAAACAATGCAAACGTCCCTTAATTTTCACCTTTATATCAATAATTGTGATTAATATTGTAATAAATATTTTTTATAGCCCAAGTGATAGTGGTGATCTAGTCCGAACATTTTTTTTGTACAACATTTTTTATATTTTTTTTTATGAGATAGCGTGACACAATACAACTCTCTTTATTTTCATCCTTCTATAACTAAACCCTTATTTTTAATAGCCATAATAGTAATTTAATCAAAATATCTAATCAATTATCTAGTGATAGTAAATCTGTTATCGCCCAAGGTCCACCAGTGTTACTTCTCAGCCTGTATACAGCACGGAGTAGGGATAAAAACAAAGTATCCTGTCTCTTTTACAGAAAAAAGCCTTTTTTTACTCCGAAAACTCTACAGTCTTCAGCCATTATTCAAAAACCAAATTGGACGAGCAATATTTGCGGCAAAAATTACAGGTGTCGATCATCTTAATGCGAACATTGTGAATTTTCTCTCAGGAAAGTTTAAATCTTTTTGTTTAAATCAGTTGACACTTTTGATGGAACTTTATCTGATATCCACCAATTGTTGGGGAAAATCTTATCAAATTCCTTTCCCCAGCGTGTATACTACTAACCCATGGGACCATGAACTGTTAAAGGGGTTCATTCGATATATTATGTAAGCAGTCTTCCCGGCGATGATTTCTTATGTGTTTGGTTTGATAGGATTATACTTAACAGAAAAATAAAGCGTAATTAATCGATACAACATATTAAATAACAAGAGAATATTTACAGAAGCACTATTACTAATTACAGAGTTCGCTTTAACATATTTTTCGTCGTTACACCGGCGTTTTAGGGGCGCGCGACTACACTAGGGGCGAACACACAAATTGATGATGACAATGACAATGACAATGATTGAGACACACAATCACATCTGTCATAGTTTTTAGATTGAATCAAACCTTATCTAAAAGGGTAGACAAGTCGGCGTAGGTTTAACCCAAGGCCCTTATAAGGTATTTATGACACAAATATTTTGAGGCAAGAAGTACAGTCTGTCACGTAAGATTCACGCCAATATTTGTGAAAACGAAAATAAATTAATTTTAGTATACTAAACTAAACTACCCTACAAAGTTTTTGAGTTTACTGTAATTAAATGAACTCCCAGCTAACAATTTACAATTAAAAGTAAGATCAGTTGTCACTGTGCTGTGTGACATTAATGAACCTCGACTATGCCATTCAACGAAACTGACTGTAAAAACGATAATGAATAATATCAATGAGGTAACGATCATCAAGGAAAAATACAAAGAAGAGAATGTCTTGATCCCATGTATACCGATGATTCTAACGAACGTACCATTTGATTTTAAAAGTTTATGCGTTAAAATTTCCCGTGCGTTTGGCTTTTGCAATGACAATAAACAAATCACAAAACCAACCGTTGAAAGTTTGCCGAATTAATTTAGATGCATGTTTCGTGCATAGACAATTATTTGCGCATCGGTAGCTATCATCGTTGTATATTTACGAAATGCAAAAAATAAAAACTGATTCTGCTCTGTTCAGTAAAGAACTTACCTATCATGAAAATAAAACAAATAACAAATATACTTAGCGTAAAGTAGTTATAATATACTAAGCTAGCATAAATGTTTATATATCATAAATTAGCTGCTATAAACAATAATGTTTAATATCTTAAGTCAACATGCATGACAAAAAATGATAAATTGATTCTCTAAAATGCAGATTAAAAACAAAAAACGAGGTCATATACTTAAAATTACTCTGATCAATTCGTGACCAGCTTCTTATAATGCATTAAAACTCCACTATGGTTTTAAAAACAACACTTACTAATGTGGTGACATATAGACTGAATAATTATTATTAATGAACGCTGCATAAGATTTATGTCAAATACTATTAACACAACAGTATAAACTTAATGGCAAACTCTTGTTATACATGGTTAGTAAATTTAGTAAATACTTTTGCTACTTAGAATAACAAACATAATAACAAACCACAAACAATTAAGTTAAAACATATATTATACCTGTTTGTGAAACATGTATTTTGTTTTAAATCATAGGTTTTTATTTTATGTAAACGTTATTTATCGAAATTACTGTAATTACCATCTCCGACCAAAAAAAAATATTATTTTTACCCATTTTATTAGTTTACATTTCTTATGTTTTTAAAAATATAAAAATCGGTTAGAGTAAACTGGTTCTATTTATTGTGTATTATTATTATCATCAATATAACAATATTTCGTTTCTTTCCATACTTTGTTTTATTCTTATTATCTTATGTAGTATGTTATGATGTAGATGTGACCATCTGAATAGTTACTTAACTGTTTTTACTTACCCTACTACCCATTTTATTAGTTTACATTTCTTATGTTTTTAAAAATATAAAAATCGGTTAGAGTAAACTGGTTCTATTTATTGTGTATTATTATTATCATCAATATAACAATATTTCGTTTCTTTCCATACTTTGTTTTATTCTTATTATCTTATGTAGTATGTTATGATGTAGATGTGACCATCTGAATAGTTACTTAACTGTTTTTACTTACCCTATTTATAAAATCAATATAGTTTTATGAAAGGTTTCTGTTTTTTTATTCCTCTATTATATCATAACCAGTGATTTTGCCTGTCACCATGCGACGGAGGATCCAAACAATTGCATCTACAATCACTCTACTTAATTTTTTCTGTTTTCCTAATATTTAAGGCTACGAATACAACAGAATAATATTTTAGTCTGTTGTACAACTTTCATAACCAATACGTCACTTTTGGTCGTATAAAATAAGTCGTATAAATCGAGCGTAATTTATTTGTTGAGAAACTCGGTTTCATATTATATTTTTTATCGAACACCAAATTCTCAGCCAATTTTTTAATAGCAACAAAATTTTCAAAAGGAATTAAAAATTTAATTTTTAAAATAATAAACTTCTTGCATGAAAGTGCCGGTTTTTTCACTTCCAGATAAATATTGTCCTATCTAAAAAATAGTTATCTGAAGAATATACATTTTATTATAAAATAAAATGTACACATCTTTCCACGTCAAATTATGTTGCGGTTACTTATCTGTAAGATAAATGTAAAATTTATTTCGGAACACCAATATTTAATTAATTGTCAAAGAAATCACAATAATATTTGAATATCTTTTTTGACTATACAATTTGTGGTGGCAGGAATAAATTAAATGTAAAGAAAAATTTAATAACGAATAAAAAAATAATACATGTTTAATGATTCTTCTCAGGTTTCTCCATAACACTAAAATCTTATATAAGGTTTAGTTGAAAGATTTTCAACTTCAAAAAGTTCAGTAATGAACTAGGTAAATGAAAATATGTATACACCTACTTTTGTAATCATTTATTAACAACTATTTACAATATTTCGTTAGAATATAGAACACTGTCAGTTTACCTAATCCTAACCTTTTAAAAAACTCTTTATAATTACACAAATTCAAATGTTCAATTCTGCATAAAATATTATATTTTCGTACTAAGTTTATAAACATTAAATCTTATACTGATTATGCTCTTCGATTTCATTAATTATTTTAATATACGTGTCTCCAACTTACACTAAACAACAATATTTAGGTTATATTTTTAATTTCGCGATAACCTATAACATAATAAGGGACTACAATAAACACAATTTATTTTCCAGATAACCTTATATTCAGTACTTTATTTGGCAAATAAATATTTTTTATGTCAGATAATTTTAATTTATTTTATCTGACATTTTATCTGTTCAGATTTCTTTCCTAGGTGACGCTAAAATTTTAAATCTAAACTAACATAAAACTTTAAATTATTTTGTAATAAATCGTACCTTTAAAATAATAATAATATTATTTATTAATATTTTTTGTATTATTAATTGAACGTATCGTTTTATCGTCTGATCCAGAGTGGGCGGCCGCAAATAGCGTCGGACCCAGAATGGGTGGCTGAAACAAACACTAACCAACGCGTATAGCCAGCGTGGTTTTTAAAGGCTAAATATCACTTACGAAAATGTCAGTTGAAAACACGCAAATACCCCAGGCAAGTAGGAAATTATTTACATAATCTTGCACTGATAAATTATCAGTCTGTCCCATGCATTCTGGGGGGGGGGGGGAGGGGCAAATTGACAAAGACAGGAAAAAGTTACCCGAATAAGACAACATTTTATATAGGAATATAATATAATGCACGTTCCCTACTATCTGATGAAAGACTTACTGAACTTGAATGCGAACTAGAAAACCTAAAGTAGGAAATGGTCTCAGCGAAGTCAGAAGACGTGGTGAACACTTCAGGACTTTAGGAACTAAAATCAGGACATAGTTTTTACCACGTAGGTGACGACAATAATTCCCTTGGAGGAACCGGCTTCATTAAACACAACCGTCTCCAAACAAGTATAGTATCACTAAAGAAGTTTTCCCTAATAGTGATTTGTCTTACTCTTAAATTGAATACCAGGTATAATATGAAAATAATACAGGTTTATGCACCAAATACACACCATGATGAAGAAGAAGTGGATCTATTCTATAATGATATCGAAGCTGCTTTTAAAGACCATCAAGGACATTTTACTTTTATATGTATTGATTTTAACGCCAAAATAGAAATGAAATCCAACCCGACAGAAACACCACTGGGGAACTTTGGCTTAGACAAAAGAAATAAACGTGGCGAAATATTGTTAAGATTCATGCTGCAACATGAACTATTCCAAATGAACAGTTTTTTAAAAAGAAACCACAGAGAAGATGGACATGGCAAAGTCCTAATCGAAAAAGTCAAAACGAAATAGATTTTATTATCACGGACAATAAACATACCGTTAAAGACATAACGATTCTAAACAGATTTTTTACCAGTAGCGATCATAGATGTACGAGGTAAAATAGAAATAAGCTTAAAAAAGAAGAGGTATAAGATGATTAAAAAGAAGAACAAATCAAAACCATGGAAACCATCAGATGTAGATAGTTTTCAGCCATGTATTTTCGACATACTTAGTAGTCCTGAAATAGAAAATAATATAAACGACTTAAATAATAAATTAACAAATGCTTTACTGGAAAATAAAAAAAAATCTGTCCTAGAACTTAAAAAGATGAGAAGATTGGTCAAAATACAAGGCAACTAATACAGAAAAAAAAATAAATGAGAAGCGAGACAAAAACTAAAGCCGAAGAACTACAAAAATTTAATAAAGTAATATCCAAAGCTGTTAGACAAGACACTTGAAAATACAACCAAAACAAATCGAACATACCATTGTAAACAATAAAAGTATGAAAGTATTGAAAAAAAGCTTCTACAAATTGCTGTACACTAGCCAACACAAGGCAAATAACAGAGAAGATTAAGTACCAGAAAGATTAATAAATATAAAGGGCATTGTCAACCAAGGATCAGAACTACTACCGGAAATCACAACGGACGAAATAAAACTAGCCCTAAGAAAAACTAAGAATAACAAATCTACAGGCGAAGATTGTGTAATTACTGATGCAATCAAAATCGGAGGCACTTGCCTACTTAAGAAAATAAAAAACCTTTTTAACATAACTTTCCTACTTTTGGACAGTAATATACCTAACAAATAGCACAATGCTTAGGTAATTTTATTGTACAAAAAGGAAGTCCCCACGAATTAGAAAACTACAGACCTATAAGTCTTCTTAGTCACACATACAAACTCTTTACATGAATAATAACGAATCGTCTTGAGAAAAAACTTGATTTCTACCAGCGAATAGAGCAAGCGGAATTTCGTACCGTATTTGGCACAAATAATGATCACCTACAGAGCATTAAAACGGTAACAGAAAAGACTATCGAATACAATCGACCAATTGTTCTGGCTTTTGTAGATTTTCATAAAGCCTTTGACACGGTAAAAAATGGACAAAATCCTGGAAGAACTACAAGCATGCCGCATTCACAAGGTGCATATACAAGGTTAATTATACAATAAATATAAGAACGCAACTATGTCGGTGAAACTACATGAAAACACGGATCACATCCCAATTGGCAGGGGAGTCCGACAGAGTAATACCTTATCGCCTAAACTGTTTACCGTAGTACTAGAGTATGCTTGTAAAAAACTAAACTGGGAAGAGAAAGGCCTGAACATTGACTGTAGAAGATTAACAAATTTGAAATTCGCAGACGACATAGTTTTGTTCTCGGACAACCTCAAGGAGATATGTACAATGCTACATGAATTCAGTTAGTGTGTGCTAGTGTGGGTCTTAAAATAAACATCTCCAAAACAAAATTCATGACCAACCTGGTACCTTGCGGAAATATTAACATTGGAGACAACAAAGTAGAGCTGGTGAAAAAATACATATACCTTGGACACGAAATAGAGATCACAACTGACAACCAAACATACGAACCTAGCATGGGCAGCATATGGAAAACTCAAAGACATCTTTAAAAGAGATATAGTAAGTCTGAAGTAAAACTAGGCTAGACACGTCGCCCTAATCGATGATGATAGGTGGACGAAGAGATTGCTTAAGTGGAGGCCTAGGTTAGACAAAAGAATTAGAGGAAGACCCCCTACACGTTGGACTGACGATCTCAAGAACATCTCAAGAAATTGTATGAAAAGTACTGAAGACAGGCCTATGTCGAGCAGTGGACGTATAGGGCTGGATGATGATGATTGTCTTAAAAACAAAATATGATTGACTTATAGGTTATATTATAGGTTGAAATATCAGTAGTTCAGATTTCTTTGTTCATATGGCGTTAGGATTTTAAATCTAAACTAACATAAAGGTTTAAATTATTTTGTAATAAATTCTACCTTAAAAATATCATTAAAATTATTTATTAGTTATGTTATTATGTAAATAATACAGGATTATTAATTTTATGTATGATTTCAAGAACAAAATATGATTGAAAAGTCAAATGGTGGTAGTTCGAATTTCATTCCTAGATGGTGTAGTTAGTTTACTGAACAAATGGTGTGACTTGTCTTTATAGCCTTTTATATAGATAGATTCCATTTTAATCCACGTATCAAATGTTCTACACTATACAATGGTATTACCTTAATTAGGTATATTGTTTCTGAATTTAAAAGATACCTTAAATAGATAATAATGTGATTCAGTTGCTTCTATTTTTTTTAATGTAATTATGTTTTCTATTGAAATTATTATCATGATTTATTATTATTTATTATCCACATGGAGAATGAAATTCCTATAATTGGTTGTATACCAAGAATCACAAAAGTTTTATGTAAAAATACTTTATAAAAGCTATCTAATTAAAAAGGCCTTCTTGGGCTTCATCACAGAATGTTTTTCTCCTTTAAGGTTTATCATTAGTGTATTACCTGAAATAAGTATTAGCATAAATGCAAACGTAAAGGTTAAATTTTGACTAAGGTTGAAAAAGCAATGTAGATAAATACTTAACAGGTGTGTATGAGTCAAGCCACTTAATATTTGGGTAAAATCCCTTAAAATGATACAAAATGTATTATGTGTTACATGGTTTTTAAATAGATAATGTAATGTCAAAGTTTTAACAGATACTCTACATGGCAACATAAGACTCCTAAAAGGGGTTGTTGCTGACCCTGAATGTGTTCTAAATGGCACTCTATATTATGACAATTAGTTTACATCTCTGCCACTTGTTTAAATGACAAAACAAGGAATAGATATGTTATAAATAATACGAAGAAATAAGATTCTTAATTATAATGTAATTGTCGATATAAATCAACGGCAAAGTCCAAGAGGAACTTCTGAATTGAAACAGACCATGTCCCAACATTATTAAAATGTATAATAATGGGAGGAGTAGACCTCCTTAAAAGTCAAGTGGGTAGAAGTTTAATTTCCATTAAATGTAAGAATTGCTACTTTAGAATTTTTTGCCGTTTATTGGATCTGCAAACATAATTGCATGGTTGCTCTATACCAGAGCATTGGAACAGAAATGAGTTTCTAGAAATATGCATTTGTAAGAATTCTGAAGGGAGGTTGCAGAATGTCTATGTGTTATAAGAGTACCCCGAGATAGAAAAAGGAGACGGCTAAAATACATAGAAGGGGACTTCAGACCAAGAAATATCGAGACCCAGCTATCCATGTACCACCTTGAATGTACGGACGGATCAAGTCGCTCAAAAATTGTTTTCAAAAGTTCCATCAATAT
This sequence comes from Diabrotica balteata, assembly GCA_918026665.1. Lineage (NCBI taxonomy): Eukaryota > Metazoa > Arthropoda > Insecta > Coleoptera > Chrysomelidae > Diabrotica > Diabrotica balteata. Next base: position 3,974,628 of record CAKJVB030000002.1, read on the forward strand.
TCATTAATTTTTCTATGTAAAGTATTATCCTTTCTCGTTGTAGCAAGTGTGCTACACTCTATGTTTCATAAATATACATAATATGTAAAATAAATGTTTTCTTAATTATTTTTTCCTGTATGTACACATCTTTGCCAACTGTACAGAATTTTTTCACAAAAAAAATATAAAATCATGAAATGAAGGGTTAATCTTTAATTTTAGCAGGATAAACACATATCTGAAAGTTATCCTATAGATAAACAGTGAGTCTCTCTCTTTATGAGTCATATCAGAACTATGTTGTGAAGTTAGCCCCATCAAAGCGGCGACTTTCCGCTGATAATGTACGTACGGTATAACGACCTTATTGAAGAGTGTGTAGCATTTTGCTACCATTATATTAATTATAAGCAAACTACTTATAAGAATCTGACCACAAATTATTTTCTTGTTTAAAATATTGGTATTTGCTTTATGGATGTTCATTTTCAATAATAGAATATAAAACATAACTATTCTTAATTTCCATGGAACCAACTTAATGAAACTGACAACTTTTGCTGAAACATTAGATTCATGAGAAGAATCCTAATTTAAAATTTAAAGGTGTTTTTTGTTTAATTATTATTTACCTCTACAGCAGCTTATTTAATACACCAATTTATCCAGTTGCAAGGTTTTTACTAAAAAACAATTTCATATTTTGTAAAAGTAATCAACACATTAGTTGTTAAGGATAAGCATACTCTACGATAAATCACACTTCTATCTGACTAGAATATTATAAGTTTAAACCACATGGCTAAATATTTTTGTGCAATAGATAAAAGTGCAAGAAAAAAAAATTAGTAGGCGATACTGTAGACTAGCGTAAAGCTTGATATTAATCAACAAAATTGCTGTTTTTATTATCCTTTTTATTAGGAGTATCTTTTTTAAGCTTTTTACATGCCTTATCGCATTCGTTAGTAAGATCTTTTTACGTTTTCTGTAGAAAAATATAACACATTTTAAAAATCAAAATAACAAATTATGGTCAGTTTTTACATTTTGTATAACTAACAGCCACTCCCTTGTTAAGTACACAAATGGACTCTTCCGTTGTGATCGTATAAATATATTACAAATGTTCTGGGTACTACTTACTCTTTTTATCCTAATTTAATAAAATAGTCGAATGGATAATTGGAAAAATCCAACAATGTATTTGTATGAAATTATATTGATATCGAATATAAAATGTAAATTAACTATAATTATCCAGTTAAATTGATGAGTTATGCGTACTTATATTATTTTTTCTTCATACTTATTTAAGAATGATCTTGTGGTTTTTCTGTACTATTAAAGATGTAACTTTTCTTTTAATTGCACCACCGTATCATTAATTTTTTTATGAATGATACGATAAGATACTATTAAAAATTCCCGAAACAAGACAATTAATGCTTAAAATTTATTGATTTTTTTTTAATATTCATCTAGTTTGTAAGATGGACTGACTTCCTGTTATAACTAATTTTTTCTAATATAACCTTTTCTTCCGAATATCTGGTTTTGCCCAGCTTACTTGAATATATAAAAATGTTTTTTTTTAACCATAACATTTCCTAATATTATATTCTATATATTATATTCTACATTTCTTGCCTGGTTCGGATTTAAAGCTCACGGATATCGTTTGGTCATCGATGTTTAAAACGCCATATACACTCTCGATTGAAGTTCTTTGGTCGAAGTGTCGAAGTTTAATCGAGGCGAGGTGACTCTCTACATACTCGTGAAGTCGAGAAATGTAGTGTAACACTTCGTATTTTAACTTCGGACCCTTTGACTTAACGTGAAAAACCGACACAGAACGGAAGTAGAACAAGGCGAAGCGAAGTTCTGTGTACACCCTCGTACTAGCTGAACTTCGATCAACTTCGCGAGTAGTATTGTGGCTGCTTTTTTTTGAACCTATTCTCTATCCTTCCATTGTTGGATATAGGTCTCCCCCAGTTCTCTCCATCTTTTCCTATCTTGAGCTGTTCTCTGCCATGTGGGACCTCCTTGTTTCCTGATGTTATTTTTCTACCTCATCTGTGGTCTGCCTCTTGATCTCTTTGCATTGTATGGACGCCACTTTCCGATAGCATTGTTCCATCGTCATCCTTGGAGACGTTCATTGCGTCCAGCCCATTTCCATTTCAGTTTTGCTGATTGTTCTATCGCGTCTACTGTCTTTGTTCTGGTTCTGATCCACTGGTTACGTTTTCTATCTCTAAGTGATACACCCAACATTTGTCTCTCCATCGCTCTTTGTGCCTTCCTTATCCTATCCAAATTGCCCTGTGTAAATGTCCATGTCTGTGCTCCGTAGGTGAGCACCGGTATTTTACAGGAGTTATATACCTTGCTTCGTAAGTATAGAGGGATTGTTTGATTTTTTAGAACGTAAGAAAGTTTGCCGAACGCTGCCCATCCCATTCTTACTCGTCTCGATATTTCGGCTGTTTGATTTTCTCTATTAGCTCTGATTGCTTGTCCTAGATAGATATACTCATTTACCTGTTCTATTTTTTCTGTTTTTATTTTTATTTCCTCTTGGTCTTCCGTGTTTGTCATTACTTTTGTTTTGTTGAAGTTAATTTTTAGGCCTTTTGCAGTGATTTTTCATAAAGTTCATTCAGCATTAATTCCAGTTCTTGTCGTTCCGAGGAGATCAGGAGTATATCATCCGCATATCTAAGGTGATTTAGGTATTTTCCGTTAATACATATTCCTCTGTTTTCCTAATCTGTTGATTTTATTATGTCTTCGAGGGTCAAGGTAAACAGTTTAGGTGAAATTATATCGCCTTGTCGGATTCCTCGTTTAACTTTTATATTATCCGTTATTATTAATTTGTCGTCCAGAATTACGGCCATTGTTGCGTTTTGGTAAATATCATGTACCAATTGTCGGTATCTTGAATCTATTCTACTATTGACCAGAGCTTCTTCAACCGCCCAGTGTTCAATGCTGTCGAAAGCCTTTTCATAATCTACGAATGCTAAGTACAGCGGAAGGTTGTATTCATTGGTTTTCTCAATTTGGCTGCTTATAGATTCTTTTTTAGACTCGAGCAAGCGAGTAATGTACTCCCATGACTAATGAAGCGCGATCATATTGAAACCAGATTCTGCAGTTGTAGAATTATTGCCCTTTGAACATCGGGAAAAACCTGAGTCAAATCGGAAAATATTGTGTTTTGTATGGAATTTCGATATAATTCGCTTATACAATTCTATTCACAATACGAAATAATAATTATAATTAATAATAATTTCTATAATACCATTACATACATTCATTTTCTTTTACGTATAGTATTATTGCATCAAATGAGGATTTTAATTAGACCAATAACAAATGTTTTGTCAGTTAATATTCAGTTTGTATTGTCAAAAATATTGAATGCATTTGTTGAAATAATATGTTTACCTATTGTTGAGTGTACATCATGTTTCTAAGTAGCGCCGGATAAAGGGAGGGGCCCCTGCTTGGGCGCCAAATTTTGAGAGGCACCAATAGAAGAATAAAATATTTTTTAAAATTATTATTCTTTTTAGATTTTAAAAATTAAAATAATTATTTGCACGATACATTGATATAATCATTGTAAAATTATTTATACGAAAACTATTTATATAGTTAGAATTCAGAAAATAAAAAGATTAATAGACAAAAACAAAAATTTACTAATAAAAATAATGAAACCTACGATTTTTTATGGCTTTTATCACCTCATTGGTACCGATAAATGCTTTTTAATCTCCAACAAGTCTATTTTTAATAATATTCTTTTTGAAAAGACAATTTGTAACCAGTATCACGTATCCCGATAATCTACCCAAAAACATAGTCGAAGAGCAAATTTACAAATTATAAATTATAGATACTATCATTTGCCTTAATGGTTAACTAATTTTGTATTTCTGTAAACTTTGCATTAACAATATTTGAAGTGCGTGCTTTAATGTGAAATAACTAAATGTATGACAAGAAATCTAGAGCAAATAGCAAGAATATTAATATAATTTCAAGCTAAAAGGGCTATTATAAGATCTCCAAAAAATGATGGGGTATCAAAATCGTAAAAAAAATAAAAGAAAAGTTAAAAAAATACTGGGTTCATCAATCAATCCCCAATAATTACAATTACTCCAGTCACCAGATCTATTCACCTCCCAATTTTGTCTGACAAACCAATTCAACTAAAATTTGGTACGAAATTGCTTGGTTAAAAAAAGTTATATAACGCCGATGTGTGCTTCCTCCTATTGGGTGGTTTCCAACCTTTCTAGGGGGTGGAAATTCTTTTGCTCAAAATAATCATGGCAATCGATAGAAGATTAAATTTAAAGTAATTTTTGTTTTATAGAGTTTTTTCAGAAAGTTAATACTGTTTGGACTATTTATATCTGAAAATAGCGAATTCTGATTAAAAAAAGTCACGTTTTTTAACGGTTTTTCATAAATAACCTAACAAAATATATCCTTGATTGAAAAAAAAATGAAAAACAAAAGTAACGCTTGTAAAAGAAGAATGATATTCATTTACAAGATATTCTAGATACAGTAAAAAGTGAGATATGGTCTGTAAAAGAAGACATTTTTTGCGAATATTTGGATGAATGTATTCAACGTTTAATTGTAAAAAAACGATTGATTTTTTTTTGGAATCTCATACAAAAGTTTTTTATAGTCCATAAAAAGTTCTTCAAAATGAATACTACAAAAAGTCATATTTGAAGTTTAAATTTTTAAAAAAATATTATTCCAATGATTTTAGGAATGCTTGGTAGTCGCGAGATAGCTAAAGAAATTAGTAGGTACTGAACCGATCTTTATACAGGGTGGTCATTCATTAATTGTACCAAGAGAAACCGTAGATTTTACGCTTTAAAATATTACGATTTAAGTCAAATTGCTTTAGTATAATGTTGATATTACAAAAGATACAGGGTGTTAAAGTGAAAATTTAAAATTTTAATTTTAGCTATAACTTTCATGTTTGTAAACATTTCTATATTAAAATTTATAACTGGGTACTATTGAACATCAGGACTTATAATTTGTTGCATACTTTAATGTAGCTGATAGAAAGCGCCACATATGTGACATATATTTGAACTTAACTTTTTTTGCTCTTTAAGTTACCGTTGTTTGTGTTAAAAAGTATTAAAATACATTATTTTAACAAAAAATGGTAAAGGTGTTAATAAATTCAAAACTCAACAGTTTTCGAGATAATACCATGTTACAAATCAACAACTTAATTCTGATTTAACGCAATTACTCCAGGCAACGACAGATTAACAAAACATTAAATTAAATAAAACAACAAAAGATTAATAAAATAAATAATATAAAAAATAATAAAAAAAATAAAATAAAATAAAATAAATATTTAAGCAGGATAGGTAATACAAGGATTTGACAAAATAAGAGAATAATTATATGAAATTAAAGTCATAGTCAAAATATTTTATTTACAATCTAAATTAAGAAATATTTAAACTAACATTAAACTTTTTGTCAAAGTACGTTCTTTAATTTATTTGTAAATACATTCCATAAAAAAAAGTCTCATATTAAATGGCACAATGGGTTTTAAATAAACTTTTGCAGTATTTATTATAAGTATTATAAGTATAATAATAAGTATTATTTTGAGATTTTTATGCATTAAGTAATTATATTAATATCTCACCACATGACCCAGGAATATGACTACCACAAACAATCCAACGTTCAGGAAAGTTGTATTTAAGTATGTTCTCACTGCCCTCTCTCTATAATGTGGTGGTATAACTTCTTCCATAAACCATATATTTCGTCTTAAATTTGATGACAATTAGGTAAAAAAATAATAAATAAGACTTACCCACAATCAATTTAATTTAACTCTCAGACGACCGGTTTCGCTTTCTACAATACGCAAAGCATCTTTAGGTCTCGATAAAAAGTTAAATAAATGCTGAAATGATAAAAACCCATATTAGGGTGTTGTCTAATAAAGATAAACAAATTAGATGTTGTAAATTACAATAATTATGCCCATATTACATGTCTGTGGTTTTATTTCAAAATGAGTAAATTGAATAAAAAGGTGTAAAAAGTTTTAAAAGTTTAGACAGACAAGGTAAGACCCACAAATTGTTATAAAATAGTCTATTAGATTGTAATAAATTATTAAATAAGCAAATAAATAAACATTACTTACATGCCGGTACTCTATTAATTGATGGATGGTAGAACATGGTTGAAACTACTATGTATTGTTGAATGGAGAACTCAATTCTGCTATTGTAGTTGTTTGACCGTAAACGGGAAGTTCTGTTTGGATCAAATCTATCTCCTCAAGAACTTCCCGTTTACTGTCAAACAACTACAATTTAAAATTGAAAATAAAACACAGGATGTTTTGTTTAAAAAAACATGAGTTTGGTCTGCGACCATCTTATGGAGACACCCTGTAAGATTGTAACTAATTTTAAAATCTGGAGTTTAAGCCTGCCTACAATTTTTATTCGTATTTTTTATGTAATTTTTACTATAACAGATCTAATGAGCTTCCTCACACTAATCAATCACTCATATTATATATATATATATATATATATATATATATATATATATATATATATATATATATATATATATATACATATATATGATATTGTAACATACTAAAAGTAAATTACGAAAATTAAACGATCCTGTATACTTAATATATCCTGTATAGTTAATTTACTACTGTTAACAAATGGATCTACTAATTATTTCTCAATAATCAGGAGGTACGCAAAATTCAATTAAGGCTATTTGTCCAGTGGAGTGATTAAATAGACAGTCCAGTAATTTGAAGTGGTCGCCTGTTAAACACAAAATCTCTTGTTTAATCACCATAATGAATTTTTGAGTACTTGTTCTTTTTATAAGTTGTTTGACGTCAATAATACAGTTATAAGAGGGAAAAAATATTAGGTTAATGGTAATTAATTAGAAAAGAGGGATATGTTATGCCATGTAAATATTTTTTATACTAAATATGTTTGAGAATAATTGTACTACCATAATATTTTTTTTTATTTTTGTTACAAGATTTATATATTTACTTCAAATTATTCAGGATTTCTCTAGTTGAGTTTTTTTCTCTATGTTATCCTAGTTTTACATCTTATCCTAGTTTTACATCTTTCGAGAAACATTTGTCGAGATGCAAATCAAAACTTCAAAATTATTTTAAGTTAAAATTGTGAATTTAAATATCCTATAATAATACAAGATATGTAAAATCTAATATGCTTTATAAAATGTCTTGCGATTAATATAACAAAAGTTCAGGAAGTTTTGCTTTAGATTAATATAACGTTTTTAACCTACAATATGGATAATGGCTGAATAATATATTTAAATTTCAATTCCCCATGTAATAATACCGATCTACGTCACAATATTTTTAATTCTTGAACCCAAATAGTACAGTAAATGAAGGTAAAAATCAACTTTCGAAATCCGATTTCGGAGAACCTCCATCGACTTGCATGAAAATTTGGGATTGAGTATATTTTTCCCTCAACATTAAAAGTGACATAATATGCTCAATTTGCGCTTTTTGCATTTTATGGGTGAAATCCACCCCTTTGGTTAATAATGGTAAAAAAGGCATTGTGGCATAAGTAATCTCGATTAATTAAATAAAATAAATATTTTGCAACATTTATAAGCATGATTTATGATTCTAATTAATTTTTCAACTCTTTTGGCAACTATCCCTTAACTCGAAAATCATGAAAAAATCGTTTTTTATATTTCTGAAATATCAAATCGCTTATTAAATTACCCAAATAGTTTCTTTATTGTTTATGGTTTTTGATTGACTGTAAAATTTCAACCCTTACAACCACCCCCTTAAAGCAGAATCATTGAAAAACTTAATTTCAAGAAACTTTAATTATTTGATTAATACATTACTAAATTGAATTCTCATTCACTGAGTATTAAAGTATTTATTTATTTATTGCTTAATGTTGCACCCTTAAAAACTACCTCTTGTCATAAAAATAATGGAAAATGTTTTTTAATTAGGTTTAATAACTTTAATCATTTAGAAACTTTTTTATTGGTTATGATAAACTTTATTAATATATTCCAAACTTTATTAATATTATTCTTTTCACATTTCCTGAACAAACTTTCACTAGCTTCTTCCATCTTCAAAATCTACATACACACATCCACACATGTATATTTCGTAAGCATATACCTATCGACACGTCCACTTCTTATTACCTATCTTTTTTCCTATATATACATGCATACAAAATCTCTACTCCAAAATTTTTTCTAAAAAAATGTTATTAATTTTTTTACAATAACTCCGTTAATTTTTATGATCAGGTTCATTCAAAAACTATTTGAAAGTTAATTTCAAGGGCTATAAAGCCGTATTAAATCTTTAATCTTTTAAATCCCTTATTTTTTATAAGACAAAAGGTTAAAGGGCCCCTGTTACATGGTTCTCGCAGTAAAATTTAGGTTTTAAACGTTTTTATTTCAGTTAATTTTTATCCTACAAAAATATAAAAAAGGAAAATTTTTATTTAAAAAAAATCTAAAATTGTGTTTTTTATTATTTTTTAAGTACTTATATTAAGTATATATGGAGTTATTCTCAAAAGAAAATGAAATTTAAGAAAATTTGAAAATTTCTGATTTTTTTAAATTAAATTATTTTTCAAAAATATGCATTGTAAACCGTTCAAAATTTTTGTGGTCGTTACTTATGCTAAAATAAAGAAAGTCTCATAGGGATTATTACAAATTTTAATTTTTGTGGAAATGGCGTATGTTTTATTTTTCACTTTTTCCAAAAAAATTCGAAAGGTCCTCTTATTTTCATGATAACTTGCTTAATTTTAATTCTATTATTTTTTTGCTAGAGCTCATTTTATAGGTATTTCTGAGTACGTTAAAAATTGGTCAATAAGTATATTTTATAAAAAGCATTGTTTTCCCGTTATTTAAGCTTGAATATTCAGATTTGAGTACTCGCCGAAAAAAAACATTTAATTACCTATAACTCACTTTGAATTAACATTAAAAGGTTTATCTGCTATTTATTTGCTTCAATTTTAGTAATGACAACTTTTTTATAAAAACTTATAGTTTTTGAGTTAGTTATGAACAATCGCTTTAAAACGTGCATTTTTTTTTTCACGAAAAATCAAAATCTTTGATCTTCAATAACTCAAAAAGTATTGATTTATTGTAATAACTTTATCGGATACATTTTGTTTAAATTTGGTCCCTCTATCGATTTCTGGGGTTATTTTGCATAAAATAGTTTCCACTCCCGAGAAGTGGTGGCATCCACCCCCAGGGTAAAAGCGAAAGTTGACACCATGTCACTTTTGTTTCTTAAGGTATTCTCTAACTACTCACCAATTTTCATGAAAATCGATGAAGCTTCAACGAAATCGTAATGAAAACCTTCAGTGACTGTACTAAAATAATTTGTAACAAATATATATTTATTTTTAAATAACGATATCTGTAAGTATTTCTGGATATTCATAGATGTTAAATAAGTTTAATAATAGCGAATCAAATAAAACATAAAATACAAAAAACACATGCCCCAAAAAAACTTAACAATAAACAGACGATTAATCTAATAATAATTAATGAATATTTCAAAAAACATAATAAAAAGGAAAATCTAGATCTAATTTTCTTATTAAAAAAAATCATTAAATTACAAAGTATAATTTCGTTCGTTTCTTACCGTACAAAGACGCTAAAACTTGAAAAGCCATAACTTATATGAGATACTCCAAAATAAGGTTCAAGAGGTCACTTGGACGAACAGTTGTTCAAATTTTTTTTAAGCAATTTTTGTTTAAACAAATTGAAACAATAAATTTTTTTGGTCCGTACAATTTTTTTTTTATTTTTTGACTCACCTAAAAAAATAGGTATCTTATAATTTTTCTGTTAACTTGATCGTTTTTGGGTCATAAACAAATTAAAAATAAAAAAAAATGCAATTAGATTTTCGGGACTCAAAAATACAACTAAACAATATAACTTCTTTTTATTTATTTTGCTTCAAACACTTATGATTTTTTTTTTATTTCGACGTTAACGTGCTCGGCTACTATGGCCACTTACACAGGTACTATAACATGAGTCTTCATTACACAAACAATAAGTGTTACATTAAGAATATGTTACGATAATACGGAATGATAATAATATGTTACACAATGTCTAAGTTAAAATCAAATTTTATGATATAAGTGTTCATCTCTAAGGAAATGTAGCACAGCTTTTATTTGGTCAGGGTCGTTTAGGATATCTCGTACTTCACTGTTGACTTTGTATTGTAATCTTCTGGCCGAATATCGATGGCATTCAGTAAGGATATGTTTGATTGTCAAATATGATTGGCAGCTTTGACAGGAGGGATGGATGCTAGAGGACATTAGGTAGCCGTGTGTGAGTTTTGAATGTCCTATTCGCAGTCGTCTTATCACAATGAGATCTCGTCTTGACAGGGCTGAATAGTCAAATGTAGGCTGACTGGTTATTGACGGTGGTATTTCGTGTAAGATCGAACGGTTAGAGTTCCAATGCTGCTGCCAAAGGAGTCTGGTTCTTCTTTTAGTATATGATTTTAGGTCCTTACAAATTTGAATTTTATCGATGATTTCAGGTGATGCTGTAGCAAGTTTAGCATAGTGATCTGCAGTTTCATTGCCTTCTATACCAATGTGAGATGGCAGCCAAATTATGGTAACTGTTATGTTTTGGGACAAGATAATTTGGTAAGTGTCTAGGATCTTTTGGACGATTGGATGATCGGTAAATATATTTTTGATAGAATGGATTGATGCTAAAGAGTCTGTGCATATGGCAACCTGCTTATTAGGTGGATATATATGGTTAAAAGCTTGCAATATAATAAATAATTCACCAGTGTGAACGCTGCTGACGGATGGTATAAGTGATGACTTAATTAGTTAATGAGAGGTTGTAACAGAGCAGCCTACTCCTGTGTCATTTTTTCAGGCATCCGTGTATAACATTAGGTCGTAACTATTTGTATTTATAATGTCTGTCTAATTTATAATGCATTTATAATGATCTCTTTCGGATCTTTATTTTTATCGAAGTTGGTGAGCGAGGTGTTAAATTTGGGCGTGGAGATGATCCAAGGAGGAGATATAGGGGGATAAAGAGGAAAGGTATATCTAAGAGAGATATCATTAAGTGTCTGTGCTAAAATTAGTGGAATAGGTTTTATTGGTGGTAAGGAATTGGTATTGTGTAAATTATACGTGGACATTAAAAATAAGGAATGCACCGGATTAGAGGGGTTAGCTGATACCGATGCTGCATAAGAGAGTAGCAGTTGTTTTCGTCTATACAAAGAGGAGGTTCGTTAGCTTCGCAATAAAGATTATCTACAGGGCTAGATCGAAAAGCGCCAATACAAAGGCGAAAGGCTGTGTTGTGAATTGAGTTTAGAAGGTTAATATATGTTTTGGAGGCGGATATATATATATATATATATATATATATATATATATATATATATATATATATATATATATATATATGTGTGTGTGTGTGACAACCATAATCTAGCTTGGAACGTATTAGTGATCTGTATATTTTCGTGTATATGAACGTATAAGTGAGTTCTCGTCAGATCCCCAATAATGATGTGATAGAGTTTTTATTATGTTAAGTCTTTTGCACGTTTCTAGTTTTATTGCAAATATATGTTGCTTCCAAGTTACTCGTGAGTCAAACGTTACTCCGAGAATTTTGCATTGTTTAACAACAGGAAGAGGGACCATTGTTAATCAAAATAAGTGGAAATGGAGAAGCGGGACGTCTACTAAAGTTTATAGTTTTAGATTTTACATAGGATAAAGATAACCCCATGTCACTAGTTTTTTTAAAAAGTGTGTCAACAGCAGTTTAAATAAGTTCGAGGTGGTAAAAGAGTTTTGTCCATGACAATAAATTACTAGGTCATAAGCATACATGCTTTGTTTAATAGGGGAAATGAGATGAGAGCATAAATCACTTATTGCTAGATTAAAAAGTGTAGCACTTAGTACCCATCCCTGAGGTACGCCATCAGTTTGAGTATGAGTAGAAGATAAAATACCGTTGACAGAGACAATGAACGATCTAGAAGATAGAAAATTTCGTATAAAGTTAAATATATTACCATTAATATTAGGAAGGATAAGTTTGTTTAATAAATATTGCCTACTTATAGTATCAAAAGCACCTTCAATATCAAATGTGGCAGCAACGACTTTTTGTTTTTTGTTTAATGCTTCTAATATATGAGTTTGGAGGACTACAAGGTTGTCTTGGGTTGAACGATTTCGACGAAATCCTGACTGTTCACTAGCATATATCTTATATTTTTTAATGATCCATAAAAGTCTTTTATTAATCATTTTTTCAAATATTTTGCACATCGTACAAGTTAGTGATATAGGCCTATAAGAGTTGGCCAAGGAACTATCTAGGTTAGGCTTTTTAATGGGTAAAAACACTTATGATTATTGGCATAAGAAAATACAAAAAGTGCATACATAGGCATATACAAAATATCAATTATATAATAAGGTACAGTACGACCAGGATAGCAATAGACGTGAACTGCGCGTTAACCGTTGTAGGGCTGCAGAATTCATTTGTGGGTGTAAAGCAAAATACCGAATTATGTCCTACGTCACAACATAACCAGCTTGGGTTTATTTTGCTTTACACCCACAAATGAATTCTGCAGCCCTACAACGGTTAACGTGCAGTTCACGTCTATTGCTATCCTGGTCGTACAACTATAATTTGTTAAACTATAATAAAAAAATTTAATGTTTTAAGATGTCTATTTATTAAGTCAGCTACGTATTCAGAAAATACTTTAATGTTTTTCGAATGTGGTGATATAGTCTTTCAACTGAGTTCATCGGACAGTCAATAAAAATGTGTTTTAATGTCATTTTACATTCACAAACAAAACACAACTCTATTTACTCTTCGCTTTTTAACAAGTATTCATGTGCTGTAAAAGTGTGTCCTAATCTGAGACGCGTTATTAAGACTTGATGTTGTCTCTTTGAAGGCCAGAAGTTCCATGAAAGGACGACAGATTTATTTCTATCAATTTAGTGGTGCTTCTATTCCATTGGTTTTGCGAAACATCGTGCAATTTTGCTTTAAAGTAAGGTTTCAAATCTAAATTCACCGTTAGATTTTCCACTGATGCGGCTGTACTGGTTACTGCGGATCTATCCGCCTTTTTGTTACCATCTATTCCAACGTGTGATGGTACCCAGAGGAACTCTACTGTTTTGGTATATAAGCTATAAAATTAATTTAATCTGCTGTAAGTATGAGAGGGATAAATCTGAGAAATTAATATTAGACAACTAAGTGGATAAGATTATATAAGAGATTTGCGAAGTTTTTTTTCTAGAATAAAGGTTGGGGATTTAATTATGGCAAATAGTTCTGCTGTAAAAATACTTACTCAGGAGACAATTAAATATTACTTTTGAATCTACCACAAACCAAAATTTAAGTTCAAACCTTGTTATAGTATTTCCTGATAAGTGTTTTCGGCTTATTTAATTTTAAAATATTGTTTTTTAATCGTTAATGATAGGACGGACGTTCGGGCTGCGGCGTGTATTAGAGAGGGAAAAAGATTTAGGACACAAATTTTTGCTGGTTTGTATTCTCATTGTACAAATGCGCGCCCGCTCTGTTATACGCACTTTATTAGCTTCATTTTTTTGGAGTTTTTAAATCATTATGACCGAAAAATATCTATACTAAGTTCAAGGTTCAAAGTCACAAGTAAAAAATATTTTTTTTGGAAACCATCAAGTGCCTAAATTCGAGTTCAAGCCCTCTTCTATCAGCTCCTAATGAAAATTATGTGCTTATTTTATTTTACAAGATTGTTTTTATATGGTAATAAACCGCGCATGGCGGGGTCAATGCTCATTTGTAAAACGAGAATTTAAATCAGTTAAAATTTTTGCCATGGACCTTGTTTCTAATATACCAAGATTTAAACTAGAATTTAGGTCCTTGGAGAGTTTTATATAATATAAAAAAAAACATAATTTTTTAGTTGTGCTTTTAATTCTTGAAAATCGTAATTTTGCGTTTTTTTAATTTTTAAATTGTTTGTAAGTCAAAAATAATTGAGTCTACAAAAAAATTACAAAAAAACTTTTTTGTTCAAAATGTCCCAAGGATTTCAAAAACATTTGTGCACGCCGAAAAAGTTTATTATTACAATTAAAAAAAAAAATTGTTAAAAAAATTTGATCTACTTTTTGTTTGGAAGACCTTTCGTACCTAATTTTGGGATATATCATGAAAGCAAATATGCAAAAAAATTTCATAGGAATATTTTCCGAGCGAACACGAACTTTGTGCCTTGTCTAAAAGAATAAAGTAATTAGAATATATAAAACTTGGATAAAAAATGTAAAATAATTTATGTCCTTCATTAAAAAATATGACTAACTATATTTCATGATGGAAAACAGGGATTCCAAATAAATCGCAAAAACGTGAACGGCAGACAATTTAATTTTTATTTGTTTTCATTTTGCATAAATTAGTTACAACTATTATCAATGAGGAACTTCCAAAATAATAACAATAAAACACTTGCTCACAACGTCTCTTACGTCAAACCAAAATATTTTCAGCGAAAAAATTAAAGCAGTATTTTGTTTCTAATGAAATACGTCGTTGAAAAGGAGGGATTCCCTCCCAAACGTTTTATTATAGCATTTGTAATCTTTAAACTGGTAACCTTGAATATGTGTGGGTGGTAATATTTGACTTATTTATTTTTAAAAAAGATTGTTTTGATTTAATCTTGATATATTTTTTTACAGATTCTCGTCTAATTAACACGCCACGAATTCCAACATACAGTACTAGGGGTAAGTGAAGAAACAGTTTGGAGATTACTAATAATTGTTTATACAAGTAGTAAAGTAATATTAAAGTATTGAAAAAAATAAACTAATTAGACTAAAATAACATCCAAACCTAGAGATGGGGAGATATCTACTTATAAAATATTTTATACGATAGTTTATACAAAAAGAACCATAAAAGAAGCTGAATTCCTATAATAGACTACAAGTAAATAGGATAACCTTAGAAATAAATCTTATTTTAAGCAGTAGTGTTGAAAATAGGCAAGCTCCTTTCCTCCTTTGAATATATTGGTCCCAGACTGTAAATAAGAGCTCACCAGTACAACACTTAGGATAGAAAAAAGAGGTTAATCTTTGTAAATGGGTATATTTATTTAAAAAACCCTTAAAAGGGCCACATCAATAAAACAAACGTTTTCGGACCACACAGTCCATCATCAGGTTATTAAAATCGAAAATGCTAGGTCATAATGCCTGAGCCACCAAAATATTAGGGTAAAAACCCTTTAAATTACATTTAGTTATGAAATGTTGTACATTGTGTTATAAAATAATTGTGATGTTCAATATTAAATTAGAGAGGTACCCTCTCACCCGGCTCTGGAACCCAATTGAGCCATGTGTTACCTTTAGTCAAATTTAATTTAATATTGAACATCACAATTATTTTATAACACAATGTACAACATTTCATAACTAAATGTAATTTAAAGGGTTTTTACCCTAATATTTTGGTGGCTCAGGCATTATGACCTAGCATTTTCGATTTTAATAACCTGATGATGGACTGTGTGGTCCGAAAACGTTTGTTTTATTGATGTGGCTCTTTTAAGGGTTTTTTAAATAAATATACCCATTTACAAAGATTAACCTCTTTTTGTTATACGTGGTATACAGCCAGCTACAGGAATTTTTCCTTGTGGATTTTACTTAGGATAGACTCGATGAGGATCTTCTCATCTCCAAAAAGAAGTGTTTCAATGGCTAACATCTTACTGGAATATAGGAACATAGGACAGGTGAAAATAAATAAATTCAGAGAAAACTTTAGACCATTAAGTCAGTTTTCGCAAAACAATGCTATTATTGAAGGTTTGATATCGTCTTAATACACGAGCACTAGATATAATAGGTCCATATGACAAGTCCATAAAATCATTATAAACAGTTACGTTACAAAAATGTGAAAATAAATAAAAATACTTTAGTAAGTAAGAAAGAACAAGTAGCAAGAAGTAGCTAAGTATGTCATTATCAGTTGGCGCTACAGCCTTCGTGAGCCCTGGCCTGCCTCAAAAAATTCTTATATCCTTTCCTGTCAAGTGTCTGCCTTCTTCATCCCCTTACTCCAATCTCCTTTAAATCGTCCTGCACATCGTCCAGATATATGTTTAGGTCGCCCTCTTCTTCTTCTTACGACAAGCCTATTTAACATGGTAATTTTAGCAGAATCGATATACTACCCCTATATGCTACATGGAAACCCGTCCGATGGAAGAAAGACAATTCTTTATGTACTAAATACAAACGAAACAAAATATACACGTAACACTCAACATTTAAAAAATATGGTCCATGTTAAGTGGGATGATATATAAAACAACTCAGTAAAAACATACAAAATTAGCTGATATTTATGGAAATCAAGGCAAATAGCCGTATTGGCATAGCTCTATAGAATAAATTACAAAAAATGTGTAAAGAAGAACAGATCATTATTTGATAAGTGTACGAGATTGGATAGAGAAAGAACATGTCGGAAAACGACTAGAAAGACTCAAATAGGATTGAGTCAAACTTTAACATTGGTTTAGACTAGCATGATATAAAATACCGAATGATTATTCAGACGTGAAAAATTTAGACGTTTTTTTTAAATAGTCATATGGAAAAGGCGCATTTAAAGCAACGTAGAAGTGTCAATTTTAAATGATAGGTAACTATTTCTTTGACCGAAGTCTACATCTATGTTAAACAATGCCTCGTCCTCACATTTCGTCTAAAATTATTGGAACACTGAAAAGTCGAATTAATCCATTTATGCTTAAAACATTTTTTCTTTAAGATATCTTGTTAATATGTGAATAAAAACGATCCCAAATGAGTAAAAATTAAGACTTTATCGCAAAAACCCCCACCATTTTTCAAAAAAAGTGGCGTTGCAAAAACGCAACACTGGGCACTTACGTTATAGAATAAATAAACAAATCATAAACAAATTTATTTGGCAAGAGTACAGGACAAGAATTAAAACATTTAAAAATACCACAGAAAAATGAATGCTAAATCTTATTTATCAAAATTTATAAAATATTTTTCGTGGAGCGCAATGTTACACTTAATCTATTTTTTGATTATTGTTGTGTGACATATACTACAAGTTTGTTTTGCTTACAGCCCTATAAGATATCCAGCATTATCAAATCTGGTGTCAACCACAGTTCCTTTTACTGTTGAGTACAAAGGTCCCGATTTTGAACGAAGAGTACCATAGCATGTAAGCAAAGCTTTGGCTATATTTCGACGAAATTCCAACAGATATAATTTACGTTGGTCTTTAATAGTTTTCCCCGTTTTTCTATACAGATGCTAAGCATTATGTACAGATACGTCCAAATCCCATATAAAGAGTGACCAGTACCATTTCTTAGTCCTTATGCTTGTTCTGTAATATGAAACATTTTCGCCACTATCTTTTTTGGTTAGAATTTGTCGTTTGCGGGGAGTCAAATAGACATCCACGCTAATTGGTTTTTCCATGATATTGGAATTCTCTAGAAGAGCTAATATTCTATGAGTTCTTAATATGTAATTAGTTTTAGCAGTAAGTGAATTTCCAAACAATTCATTAAAACCTACAATGGTACGCGCAGCAATTTTCATTTGAAATCAGAATTATTTTTCAGCTAAGTGTTACGAAAACGCATTTTTAAAAAATGGATGCAGTATTATTGTCTGCGTTTAATGCGAAAATGCAACACTAAAGTTAAAACTACAATTAGAGAACTTAAGAAAACATATTTCGCTCTTACATAGGTAGAACAGAAGAATATATCTAATATTTCAATGCGATCACTCAAATAAGTAATAAATGTACCGAGGCAATTCGAGTATTATAACAAATTATCCAATTAACTGCCTGTTTAAATACGGAGAAATTCGACATTTAAACTATCAGCGGTAATCTGCTACCAAACGTATTATCAGGAGAAAATATAGAGGTAATTGTATAAATATACTAATATTGTTGCGAAAACGCAACGATGGGCATGAATGGGTTAATGAGCTCTCCATTGTAGGGTCTTGATTTGACGTCAAATGACTTCTTTGTATTTCACATGTCAAGAGTAAATATCTTCATCGGTACGAACTTCGAACATCAATTTTAATCGGTAGAAGTGGCCGTTCGTGTATTTAAAACTATGTATGAAAAATGTGTCAAGCCAAATGAAAAAAAAAATTGTTTACAAGTAGCTCACACGTATGTAAAAGCATATTATTTTACAAAAAAAAATATTTTAAAACACAAGAAAATTATTTTCAGTTACATTTTTTTTTATTATTAGAAACAAAATATAAATTGCATCCCCCGTTGAAGTGCAGCCGATACTATGTACACCACTACTGTGACAGGACAATTATCTTTTTCTTCACTTGCCATATCAAAATTATCCGACGTTGGTTATGACCATTACAAAGGCTTCTCGATCTTCTGCCAGATGGAATAATTGTCCCGCATTTGATATCTGAGTCCTATCCGAAAGTGTTTTAACCAAGCTACATGTTGTCTTAATACACCTACGGCCTTCTATTTTGCCTTAAAGACCAGTTGTAGTATTCTATATACATTTTTCCCTCAGTGTGTGTCCCAGATCAGACATTTTCCGATTTTTGTCAGTCCTTAGAAATGCTTTATCTTTGTTGACTTTCCTCAGTATTCCCTTAATAGTTTTTCTTGCTGTCCAACGAATTCTCAGCATCCGCTTATGAATCCATATTTCAATGCTTCAATTCTGTTCATGTTTTATACGTTCAGTGTTTAAGAAAAGGCATTATTTGGTCACGGTATTTTTGTAATAGGTTGTATAATAGCTCTCATAGCATTTCTAAAACCAAGTTGGGTATCTTCGAGATCTTCTACGCTAATTGCGTTTAATTCTGTTGTGAAGTATTCTTAGGAAAATCTTAAATGTGTGTCTTATAAGGCCAATTAATCGATATTCTAAACATTTTCTAGCATTGGGTTTTTTAGGTATTGCGAAAAGGATCGACTTAAGCCAGTCTGTGAGAATCATTTTAGTGTTATATATTGCATTTAAAAGTTTTTCTACTACATTTATTATCTTCATCGATTAGCAGCAACTTAATTGGTGTATTATGTGGACCATAAGTTTTCCTAATTTTGCATTTTTCATATTGTGTTCTACTTTTGATTTCATAATTTCTGGGCTGTCAATTTTGATAATATTCGATAATCTTATTGTTTTGTCATCATTAAATATCTCTGATATACACAGTTGCCATTTTTTTCTTATTTTATTCTCATTTACAATAATTTTGTTATTTTGAACTGGTACAGAGGGAACTCGTTTTTTAAATATTTTGTTAATTTCTTTTACTTTTTTGTGCATTAACTCGAGCCTAAAATCACATCCACCTTTTCGTCGCACCTTTCTCTCATCCATTTAACTTTGACTAATTTTATCTCCCTTTTAGTTTTTCTCTTTAAATGTTTATATTTATTCTGTGTCATTTTATTTCATAAGTCAAAATACAATTATACCAAAACTGAATAACTGGTAAACATTAAATTTTACGGTAGATATGCAAGAAATCTCGCAAAAACAAAGAGTAATTAAATATAGAAACAATTTGGTCTGATTTTGTATTATTTTTTTCAGATTTCCGTTTCAATAAATCATCAGAATTTTTCAATTAGGAATCACAACAGGTAAGTAAATACTTTGCTGACAGTTTTTTGTATTTATATTCTAATTATGCAGATTACCACCAGAATTTTTAATTTTTTTTATCTATATATCTAGAGCGTCATACTGATTAAATGAACAAAGATTGTCTTAATTTTTCACTAAACAGTGCTTAATATTATCACCCCTCTTTGCAATCTTTGCAATCGACCTGTTAATTTTTTTTCCCAACATAGTACGGTCTATAACATTAAACATCCTTATACCCTATATTATGTATTTATATTTCGTTTCTTATATCAAATTATTGGAAGGTTTCTATTCTAGAGACATATTCATTGAAATAGTTTTACTAAGGATGACTGCTAGGCGACTCCGCTACGGGGTGAAGCATGTATAAAGACAAGTGTAAATAAAAAATGTAGAATACCAGTTGTCCTCTGCTTTATTTAACAAATACTGAAACCAATAAGTTTATAATATGGAAATCCTGTATTTACCATTACATGGGAAGTGTTTCTACATTGCTCATGATCTTAAATCATAATTACTCATTAATCATAAAAAAATAAGCTATGAAACTAATTGCAATTAATAAATTACTACAATGAGCACGTAACAGTTTGAATAAGTTCGTTAAAAACTTCATTTAGCCGTTGGGCAAAAAAGCTCAGACAAGTCTATTTTATTTTTTAGTTACGCATTTTTTGTTAAACTCATATTTTTAATGACATCATCACTGTTAGGGTGATGACGTAATTATCATATTTTTTAATGGTAATACCTTATTTTGACACTACTATCAAAAAGAGCGCATCTTTTTGTATACGAATGTCATATTTGTCTCTTGTATCAGTTATATCACACATATTTCATATACAATCACACATTTCCAGAAATTAATGCAGGAATCCTAAATTAAGTATTTTTCAAATTTTCATTCCGCCGCTACCTCTAAATAGTTTTTTTTTAAATTACTTTATATTAGTTTAAATCTTTTGTAGGTAAAAATTTGTTTCATTAATAATAAATTTAACTAATTCGACTTTAATAATAGTTAGCGTTCAAATAATAACTGTGTTTTAAAGAAGTTATTGACATTATGACCCGTTTAATCGAAAAGCAACACACAGAGATTTTAATGATGATAGGTTGTGGAGATAGGACCCGTACACAATCTGAGGTTTGCAACTTATTTAACAATAAATATCCCGATGGATATATTACACAATCAACGAGCAAAATCGAAGCCAAATATAGAAATTTTGATAATTTCGGAGATAAATATACGAAAGGTCATCCATAGTTACGCAAGATCAACAATTGGATATAATAATAACAATGCAAGAAAATCCTGATCAACCTACCCATTACGTTGCATTGGAGAAATCGATGTGTTAAACGTCTGTTTTAAAGTCCCCAAAAGAGAATAAGTGGCAGCCATAGAAAGTGCATTGTGATTCATGAACTTAATAAAGATCATTTCGATCGCAGACAAGAATTTTGTGAATTAATGACGGATCGGTATAATTATGAACCGCAATTCCTACGGAAATATGTTTTCTAACATGAGGAAACATTCTCCTTAAGAGATAAAGTATAGGTAAATAGCCAAAGCTGTAGGTATTGGGCACAAGAGAACCCTACCAGTCAAAAATTATGGGACAATTTTTTATTGACGGTTTATTAAACGATGAAAAGTATTTAGATTTGTTTCGACAGGGAATAATTCCCGTACAACTATATACCCAAATCATTAAAATCCTTAGCTACCGGAAAATCTGCTATGACACCAGCAAGATGGAGCACCACCGCATTAGGCACATGTACTTGAATACCTAAATGTTTTTCCTAATAGATGAATTGACAGACGAGGATTTTTAGAGTGGTTAGCTAGATCTTCTGATCTGTCATCATTAGATATTTTTATCGGATACCTTAAGTCTTAAATTTACGTTCAGATCTAATAATATTAATGAACTTAAAGAGCGAATTACGACCGAAATTAATTTGATTAATGCCGATACCTTTAATAATGTTTTGTAAGAGTTTCAACATCATCTAGCATATTTTCAAGAGGCAAATGGTTTGTAATTTAAGCATTTAATTTAACAGGTTATAGCTATATTTGGTCCTGTTAAGACATAAGCGACATAAGAAAAATAAGACATCTGGGTAGACAGTACGCCACGATTTATACAAACTGACATCAGTTGCATTTAAAATTGCTATAACAATAACCTTAAGAGTTCAAATTTATCTAACCCAGCTAAAAATACGACACCCACACGGAATTGCTTAATCTTTCCCGAGCTTCAACATGGTATTATACTAAAAAGTTTAGAATTATATTAATTAAATTTAAACACATTTCTTATTATTAATAGTACAAATTTAATGTAATAACTGTTTTAAGTTTAATAAAATGTTAAAAATAATCATTTTTTATTTAAACAGATTAAATCATCGTACACCAGTGATACGGGTAAAAATGCAACTTAAATGACATTTGGGTATGGCTAGAATATCAACAGCGTTGACGATAATTTATAATCTTATAGTAAGATTTCTTTTTATGTTTCTTTTTAATTTTATGTCAATTTGATTTGTAATATATAGCACAAATAAACTGCTTTATATAGCTTAATAGCTTTAAAAACTAATTGTCTGTTAATTAATTGTTGTGTATTGTCATTGTGTTTGAAAAATGCCAAAACGCATAAATAGTCGCTGTAGAGAGCTGGTGGCTAAATTATACATTGGTATGATATTTTTTTATGATATTATGGATCAAACTTTTCTCTTTTTAAACATTATTGAAAAGCAAATTTGAAAATGTAAATATTTTAGTCATTTAAAAAATTCAGTTGACAAGTGTATTCTTAAATAGTTGACATTTAAAAAACATAGATAAATAATATAATATTAGAAATAGATAGGCAACTAAATGTATAAATTTCGTTCATTAGTACCCCTTGCGGCTGGGACTATTACTAATAATCTTTTGGAGGGAAATTCAAATGAACACCCCTTACATACATATTCTTTAGTGCCTCTTGCGGGCTATTTCGTTACTAATTAAAATTTACTGGAAAATATCTAACTATTTTCCGATGAAATATTCTCCCATATATTATTAAAAAATAAAAGGATATATAAAAAATGCACAATTTTTTCTGGATATACGTATATTTGTTTGTTGTTTAAGATAAAATAGTCATAAACTAATTACATAATACTTATTACACATATTTTCAGAAACAAATGTTAAAAACTATTGTTTGCTTCCTGACAACTTACTATTTGACAACTTACTATACCCGGTTCGCTATTCCCAGTCCGAACTGTCTAGTGATTTTAGTAATTATTTTTTTTCGAAGTTAGTTACTTTTTGACAGAATCGAAGTGGCTGGAAAATACTATACAACCAAGCATACGTGCTCTTAGTCAATATTAATGTAAACAAAAGTAAATAAAATAGAACTTTGCCGACAATCAATATTTATTTATTTACACCGTATAATGTATTGATAAAAAATAATAAAATTATTTATTGTACAAAATAAAAAAGTGGGAATAAATTCTACAAAATTAAGAAGTCAAAGTGAGGTTAAATAAGAATAAGTCACAGCAAGTTCCTTATGTATTTACAACATTTACATAATTCGATAAATACATTTTAATGATCAACTTACCTCAACAGGGTTTTCATTCGGCAAATAATTTAAAAAAATGGTAGGCATTTTGAATAAACCTTTGTGCAGTTTTATTACCTTGTAATCTAGGAACAGCATCCTTACTAATCTAAAAATATTAACTTAAAAAAAAAACTTTTTAAAAAACATTTTATTATATTTATTAAGAAAAACTAAAAACGCATTAGCTGATGGAACAAATGGAAAACTTTGACTATACATAATAATAAAATTTAAAATATAACTAACTAATTAACTGAATAGAACTAACAAAAGAATTAAACAAAGATAATAAAACAATAAAACTATATTAAATTAAATAAACAACGCGATAATACAAATATTTACTACAATATTTTAAATTGTAACAATTCAAATGTATTTTAAATATACAGGGAAATTTGGATGGGTTTAGTATACACTTCCACTATTTAGAATAATTCTTCTTTTTTTCAAAGAAAGAAGTCTGCAATAGTAGTATACTTAAGCTATTAATACTGAGAAGTAGGAATTGTTGTGTTGTAGGTTTCCGACAATGAGTCTGTCAAAATATGCCCTAGCTAAGCGAATAGACAATATCACCATCCTTTTTGTAATTTTTGCATGTTTTGTACACAACGGAACAATACAATAATTCACGATGTTTAGTTTTTTTACTAGCACAATACAAAAATTCTTTGCTACAATAGGTAACTCAAACTAAATTTTAAAAACCCAGTAACCAACTTAAATTAAAATTATTAAGAATAAATGCAAACGAAAGGTAAAGATATAAAAATAAAATTGAAAACTTGTAAACAAACGGAAGATCTGACACCCTAGACCACAGAATAATGAACAATCAGAATGCCCACTCTCAGATGCCGCCTTTGAAGTTTTTCAGCACGCGCTCCATGAAGGAAACACAGACATATGATTTGTGAGGTTATGTAATTGTTTATATTTATGTTTAATTAAATTATTATTTATGTTATTATATTTAACAATGTTATTATAATTGTATAGTATGTCTATGATTGCCGTAAGTCAATTAAACCGGGTTAATTTTTCTATGCACACCACATAAACAACACTGGTTCCCTCTAAAACATGGCGGAACGTCTAAGCGAACGAGATGCGCGTACTTAATTTTCCATGGAGGGTGGGCATTCTGATTGTTTATTATTCTGTGGCGTGACCATCGAGCAATAAGACAAAAGAGGGAATCTAATCGTTATGAAAAGGAGACCAAAAAAGTGGCCTCTGATGGCGGACATATCCGGAAATGCAAATGCGCCAAATTTAAATTTCATGACACTTGACAATAATCATACAATGGTGTAGGGGTTCTAATTTATCTATTTATTTATTTTATATTACATAATATTTTATATTATATATTTATGTATTTATTTATTAAAATTATTTATAAAAATACTTTTTTAACACTAGAACACACGATAATAGTATAAAATTTTAAACAATTGTTAAAAAACTTCAATCTTCTTCTTCAAGTGCCGTCTTCGTTCCGAAGTTTGGCTATCATCAAAGCTATGCGTATTTTTGATGCTGCAGATCTAAACAGTTGGTAATTGGTGCAATTGTACCATTCTCTCAAGTTTTTCAACCATGAATGCCTTCTTCTTCCTATAGATCTCTTTCCCATTATCTTTCCCTGTATAATCAATTGCAGCAACTGGTATTTATCTCCCCTCATAACATGTCCCAAATATTGTAGTTTGCGCTTTTTAACAGTAAGTATCAGCTCTTTCTCTTTCCGCACTCTCCGCAAAAGCTCCACATTTGTTACTTTCTCTGTCCAGGGTATTCTTAATATTCTACGATACATCCACAACTCAAATGCTTCTATCTTTTTGGTATCGATCTTTTTCAATGTCCATGTTTCCATCCCGTAGAGGAGAACTGACATAACGTAACATCTCAAAAGGCGAATTTTAAGTTTTAGACTTAGATCTGTTCCGCAGAGCACCTTTTTCAATTTAGTAAATGTGGCTCTAGCTTTCTCTATTCTGGTTCTGATTTCTTCAGAGCAATCATTATTTTCGTTGATAACAGTTCTCAGGTAATTATATCTTCTTACACGTTCGATTCTTTGATCATGCACGGTTATGTCAGGAAAGTTTTGTGGTGATTTAGATATTAGCATTATTTTTGTTTTGCTTATGTTAAGTGATAATCCGTGTTCTTCACTGCATTCTACTATTTTGTTAATTAGTATTTGAAGATCTTCCCAAGTTTCTGCGATTAGTACCGTGTCATCGGCATATCTCAAGTTGTTTATTCGGATGCCATTTATCTTAATACCTATATTTTGATCCGAAAGTGCTGTGTTTATAATGTCTTCGGAGTATAGATTGAATAAGGTCGGTGAGAGTATACAACCCTGTCTTACGCCTTTCCTGATCTCGATTTCCTCCGTTGTCTCTTGCTCTATTCGGATATTTGCTTTCTGGTTATAGTAAATCTTAGAGATAATTCTAATGTCCCTTTTATCCAAGTTTTTTTCTACTAGCAGTTTCACTAAGTGATCGTGACGAACTTTATCAAACGCTTTGTTGTAATCAATGAACCACATATATATCTTGGTTTATATCTAGACATCTTTGGCATATGACGTTAAGTGCAAATAATGCTTCTCTTGTTCCAAGCCCGTTCCGAAATCCGAATTGAGTATTACTGATATCTGCATCAATAGAAAATATAAATAAACTTTCATGTGACAGTTTTGACAAACAATAACATCAACAATAACATAACCCAACTAAATTTGATTTCTTAAACAAGGAAAGAGATTCTCTTTCCTTGTTTAAAGTGGCCTCTCAAAATAGCACTTCCTGTCTCTCAATATGTTTGCCTCCACTACCTTTACATTCCCTCTTTTGTCTTATTGCTCGATGGGTCAAAGTGATGGGGTAATGTTCCAAGGTCATGCATATAAGTTTCCGGGGCATGGATAAAAAATTCCTCAATTATTAACTATTTTGATGTTTTAGCAACGCTGTGTGGTTCTGATGTCATACTTAAATCTAGAATGACATGAAATGATTGTCAAAACTCGAACAGTAATGACGTCACCAAAAAAATGTTTTTAGCAAAAAATACGTAGCTGAAAAATAAAATCAATGTGTCTGAGCTTTTTTACCAAATGGCTAAATCAAGTTTAACGAATTTATTCCGACCTTACGTGCTCACTGTTAGTGAGCACGTAATGTCAGTAAATACTTTTTTAGATTTAACGATAATTTGATATATCTAGATAAAGTATAACATTTAACTTACAAATTACCAATATACCAGGAAATAATGGAATGATTTAAGAAAATTGTTGTATTTAAAATTTTTGTATTTTGTTTTTCATGACGTAACAATGAAGGACCAAAGCAACGCTTTGAGCTGTATTTTAAATGATTCATGAACAAAAAAGTTAATTGATTTGCTCCTAACACACTGCGTGAGAAGTTAAATATATTGACACAACTTTACTGTTCTAAAGGTCTACATAACTGTGAATCGTAACTGTCCATGTGAACGGCCAAAGAGTAGTAAAAAGAGTCTTACAGTATTATTACTGCTTTTGTGCAACAAACACACATTAGCACGAGTAAACGATTCATCAAACACGGCATACACAAGTAAAAGTCACAAGAGAAGATATAAATGCACGGGCATAACAATACCATAATTTAAATTTTAAATAAGTTTATTGACGTTTTAATTTACACTTCGGAAATTCTTTTTAAAATACAAAACAGTAACAAATTATCTAAAAATAAAACGCTGAAAAATTTTGTTTTCAACACCTACAGAAAAGTTATTATCACTACAGTTGTTTCGGTCCGAGTGCCTTTCTCATATATGATCCATTTTTGGTATATGTACCCTTTATAGTCTTTAACTGAATAAGTTGAGGAGTCGAGAATTGTTTGTCTTAAGTTGATCATTCAGAATTATGTATGTATTTAATTTGCTGATTTCCATAGATTCTATAACAAGGATAGCTTAAGGCCTTTATTTTGAATGTGAAGAATTTCAAATTCGTCATTAAAAGAATGATAATGGTCTAGAAGGTAAAGTGCGTACGTAGAGTCTGTTTTTCTATTATTGAAAGCCCTTTAATGTTCTGCTATACGTTTGATTTAAACATTTACCAGTTTGACTGATATAAAATTTTGGACAGTCGCTTCATTTAAGTTTGTATATACCGATGTGTAATTGTTTTTTATCTCTTGTTGGTCTAAATATATTTGCCCAAGTTGTTGTTTGTTCTAAAAGCTGGTGTTATTTCTTTCTTCTTTATGTGTTTAAATATTTTTTTTGTTCTTGTCTTGGACAATTGTCAATAACTAATTTTGATGACATCTTTTCTGCATATTATATCGAGCAGAAGGTACTGGGTTTTTTTCTGGTGGTGGACATATTAATGTCAGGGCTTTCTTATGTAGCTTTTAATTTAAAATTTTATTTATTGCATGTTCGTTGTATTGTTTTTTGATATTTGCTTAATAATATTCAGTTCTATTGGAAGTTATTTTTTGACATGGGAATTTCTATTAATCTATGTAACATACTATGGTAGGCAGTTCATTTATATTGTATAGAATAGTATGATGAATTCTGTATAGTTGTGTCAGTATGGGCAGGTTTATGAAATACGGAGAACTCATGTTTGTTTTTAAGTCCGATAATTTTTATTTAAATCCAGAAAATTTATGGATTGATACTGTTTTGTTTCTATTGTGAATTCAATATGACTATGGAGTGAATTAATTTGCGATAAGAATTAGTCAAGTTGTCTGTTAATTCCTGTAAAACATACCAGTACATCGTCTACGTACCTCCACCAATATAAAACAGTTTGAATATGTGATGAGGATTCCAATGGGTACAACAAACACGTAATAAATAAAATTTTAAATCAAAAACTACATAAGAAAGCCCTGAAACTAGAATTTTCACCACCAGAGAAAAAATCCAGTTCTTTCCGCTCGATTACATATACAGGCAAGATATCAACAAAAATAGCCAAATACATAAAAAAGAAAGTAATAACACCTGATTTCAGAACAAACAACAACAACAAAAGAAAAAGCAAAGACACAGCGGTGGATACAAACTTAAGGCCCAACGCAAATTGAGCACAGCCCACGCACATCCCACGCGCAGCCCACGCGTGAGTTCTTTTGTAAAACGTGGTTTTAGACGGAGCGACGCATATTAAACCCAAACCACGGCCAGGCTACTGCCAGACTTGGTTGGCGTGGATAGAGTTGTGCTAGCAACACAGTTTCGTGGGTCGTGGGTCTCTACTTAACCTTAGTTATTTTGTTTTGTGTGACTAATTTTTTCTTATTCAGTGAAAATGGAAAAGTTTATTGAAATTATTCGAAGCTTTAGTGTCTTGTATGATACTAGTAATGAACATTACATGAGAACAAAACTAATATATTTTTTATTTGTGCTAAAGCGACTCGGATGTAAGTCGTCGTTATAATTATTCAAAAAATAATAATTTAAATTAATTTTTTATTAAATCAAATGAGGAATATAACAAATCGAGAACTAAGGAAAAAAAAACAAATTTTCATTTCCTAGCAAAATATTTAGATGAAAGATATTAAGATGAAAACTTCAAAATAAAATTTGATGGTACTTTTTCGTGATGCTCATATTGTAATGGCTTTTATACACTGAAATTAAATTAAAGAAGAACATGAAGAAAGTAGAAAAATAATAAAAATTTCTCAAATTTAAATTTATCTCGAAAACAAAATACGATTTGGAGTTTTTGTATTTTTTTAGCTCTTCTGTTGTTTATTACGTTATTTCACTTATTTTAACAATACTATTCAAATTATGGGTATCTATCTATTATAGTCTTTTGTTGAAGGATTTCAATTTTTTTACCCTTAGCATTTGTGAAAGTTTTCAAGATATTTATATTTTTAGATTAGAAATTGTTAGTGGGATATTAGGTAAAAATTAAAAGGTCTTTAGAAAATAAAATCTTTATTTAAACTAATATTCTGAAGACAGTCTATCTTTTCGTTGAATGGTATTTGCGAAAACAATCTCCTATGCATAGTCCAGCATTTTCGTCACAATCAGCACACTCGTAAATTGTGTTTTTCCTAATTTTATGGATAGAACATATTCTAGACAAATATTTGACAGGGGCGTGGGCTGTGTTCAATATGCGTTAGTATTAAAAAACGTGTACTTGGACTAGGTTGGACCATACGTGGGCTGCGCGTGGGATGTGCGTGGGCTGTGCTCAATTTGCGCCGGGCCTAAATGTGGCGACTGCATAAAACTTACGTCGGTCAAACTGGTAGAACTTTTATCAAACGTATAGCAGAAGATAACATGGCTTTTAAAAATAGAAAAACAGACTCTACGTACATATTTCACTTTGTAAACAATAATCATTCTTTTAATGATGAATTTAAAATTCTTTACATTAAAAATAAATGCCTTAAGCCATCTTTATTAAAATCTATAGAAATCAACAAAAACATACCTAATTCTGAATGACCAACTTGAGACATACAGTTCTCCTCTCCTCAACTTATTCAGTTAAAGTGTGAACACCTACCAAACATAGATCGCTTAAGAAAGCCACTCTAGCCGAAACAGCTGTAGTGATAATAATTTAAAATAAATCTTGTGTAACTGTTGAAAACAAAAGTTTTCAGTGTTTGAGTGTCAGATAAAATAAATTTTTATCAAGTAACGGTCGAATTCATCACTTATTAATAAATTAAACAAATTTTGGTTTTTGTTCCTTGGTGAAAATTCTTCCAATAATTTAATTTTATCTGACTTTCTTATTGACATTTCGTACATATATTGTTCATTTTTAAGTAGACGATTTTAAAATGGTATTGACAATATGAAGATAGTTCATTAGATTACATGAAATCAACTTTATGTTGAGAATATCCGTCAGAACAATAATTATAGGATGTGATTCGTCTTTAAAAAAAGACAACCACATCCAATGATGACAATAAAATTCTCTTGTTAGTAATTTTATAGTAAATCATGAGGTAAAAACCAGTAAAAAAACAAATAATACTATCCAGACATAGTAAGTATTTGGTCTCACATTTAGTTTACTCCCAATAAACACCAAACTGCTAGTAACCCTCAATGTGTTACTGACGTACTAATAGTGGTATTGTCATTATGCCCATATTAAATGGGGAAGTCAATACAAGAAAAATACCACTATTAGTCAATCAGGAACATATCCAGGATATATCATTTATGTTTATAAATAACATACATATAAAATCAGAGTTTGGTGTTTATTGAGAATATACTAAATGTAAGACCAAATACTTACCATGTCGGGAGAGTATTATGAGATGTTTTCCTGTTTTTTTTCTCATGCTTTATTTTTGAATCACTAACAAAGAGAAGTTAGATCATGCTCAAGCTAAAGTTAATTTAATGTAATTGAATAAAGTATCTCACACTAAACTCGTTATTGGAAGAATTTTTCACCAACTAACAAAAATCAAAATGTTTTAAATGTATTTGTAAACTGTAAAGTTTTGTATTTTGAAAACGATTTCCGAAGTGGAAATTAAAACCTCAATAAACTTATTTTAAAATAAAATTGTGGCTCATTCGCAATAAAAATAGTAATTGCATTAAGATGCCACAAGAAAATATCTTTAAAACAATATTAAATGATTTTTTATAAGTTTTATTTAGTACACTGACTTTTAGTCGATAATATATGCTAAACTGATAATTCCCAGTCAGATCGGCTCAACGTCTACACAAATAGACATTCGTCATCAAGAGACACACCTACAGCGGCCGCCAATACCCAGAAAATACTATCATCTACAAAATACCTCTTTAGATTTATCAATGAGTAATTTTTACAACTCCCATTCATTCGAATATGTGATCCTTTTTAAGTATTCGTGCAAATATAACCGCACAAGTATGTCATCAATATTTTCAAAGTTTTTCTACCTTGCATTAACGATATCTGTTCAAATATTGGAAATCATCGATAGATATCATTTCAGATAAAGTATTTATCATAGGATTTTCAGCCGAAATCTTTGAAAATGCGGATAATTTAAATACAATAGCTGACAGGAACGTACTAAATAAATATTTTGTATTTTAAATGCGCAAAATTTCGGGCAAATGCTTTTTAAATGCATTAATTTTTTTCGAATCCTGAGAAAACTAATAAATATTTTTGAAAAATTTAAACGCAGAATAAAAGAATACATTATTATCCAGGGCCAAAAGTTCCTGAAAACTTCTATAATGTTCTTTAATAAGTTACAGGGGTGAAAAAAAAGAAGAGAAAATAAGTGTGATTTTTAATTTTAAATATCTCATTAAAAAAAACTTTTTGTTTATTCTAAGGGACTTTCGGCCCTTGGTAATAATGTAGTCTTTCATTCTACGTTTAAATTTTTCAAAAATATTTATTAGTTTTCTCAGGATTTGAAAAAAATGAATGCATTTAAAAGCATTGACCCGAAATTTTGCGCCTACGCTCTAAAATAATAATTCCATAATTTTAAGTAATTTAAAAATTGATATAGAATTTTTTAAAAATCGGAGGTGTAGAAGACATATGCAAATATCTGCTTGTAATGGAACTGAACAGTTCAGAGGTGGGATGTTATCAAAGCTAACCGTACCTGGAGAGTATCTATATAAGCAATGACATGAAATATAGTTTAAAAAACTCCCCTGAAACGTATGTATGCTACAAAGGTGATTCGAAGTGAAAGGTCAAAATTTGAGGTTTTTTGAGTTTTTCTCGAAAACGGTAAGTTTTAAAAAAAGAAAACTTAAACCAAATTTGTAGATCTTAAAATTCTCTACAAAAATAGTCTTTGTGATTTTTTTTTCCTGAAAGTTACCATTTTTAAGATATCGCGATTTTTAGTGTCACACTATACGTGATAGGCACATATAATCCACGTATATATATATATATATATATATATATATATATATATATATATATATATATATATATATGTCAGGCACTTAAGACAAGTAAAATTATCTATTTGTGTCTTTTTATATCT
This sequence comes from Diabrotica balteata, assembly GCA_918026665.1. Classification (NCBI taxonomy): domain Eukaryota; kingdom Metazoa; phylum Arthropoda; class Insecta; order Coleoptera; family Chrysomelidae; genus Diabrotica; species Diabrotica balteata. The sequence continues at coordinate 4,007,339 of CAKJVB030000002.1, forward strand.
ATTATATTCTGAAAACATTTATGCAAAAGATGGTCAGTGCCCAACTGAATCCCGTCTACCCAAGGGGCCTTGAGAAACTTATAGCTATTCCATTGTCCGTAGGTCTCGTTTATATACCTGTTACTTCTAGTGCTAAAGGTTCAGTTTAAGTGAATATACGTGCTAGTTACAAGCGTCTACCATTTAGGTGATTTGTGCTATTTTATAGCTCAAAAAATCTTTCAGTTTTGAATCCGTAAAATAATTTCGAAACACAGTCTGAATTGTGTTTCGAAACTATTTTACGGATTTATTATCAGATCGCAGAATCGCTATTGCTTCCATATCGAAGCTATTTTTGTGTTGCTTCTTAAAAGACAGGGAAGATTGATTTTTCACTTTGAGAACCCGTATGAATAACTGTTCTAATGAGACTTGTTAGGTCGAAATACGTATCAACAGATACATAGACGGTTTGTAAGTGAAATCAAATATTTAATGTCTTTTTCATTTGCGATTGATCGTGGTATACCAAATTTATTCGAGGCTAGTATCGTGAGAGGTGATGAGTTTACTAAGTATTTAAAAACTCAAAAATCCTTAACGATACACGTAAATTCCAGAAAATCATACACCCGGAAAACTTCAATCGCCGCAGTGAAAAGACAACGTGAGGAGGAACAGGCTAGTACTTCAAAAATAAGTTTACCTTATACTAGAACGCGAATAAGTGAATAAAATTTTTGTTTTGAAAATACTGTTTATTTTGTGGCAGTGAAGAGGGTTAGTGTATTCTCCAGCATATACCAATTGCCCAAGTCACTCTTACTCAAATGTCCGATTAAGTACAATAGAGGAAAACTTATGTGATTTTAATGAAGAGACCAATGACTCAACCACATTTGAATAATTTATGAATATTTAGCAAGAGGAAGGAAAAGAAATCGAAGAAGACTTGACTGTTGAAGTAGACTTTCAAGAGTATGAATCTGATTAAGATATCTAAAGAATCATAACAATAGTTAACCCAATAATCACTAGCAATATTAATATTCAATATCAATAATAAGGTAATATCTAGAACTTTACGGGTATTGTTCTCTTAAATTATCCTAAAATTGTCATGATAGTGGAGTCGGCCTTCAAGGGAAACCACGGTAAAAAAACACGCGAAGTACACTACCTCACAGCTGGCTTGGAAATGTGTGCATATCATGAAAATATGACTCATAGAATTGCGATATCTCAGGAAAGGTAACTCTTAGGAAAAGAATTATAAAGACCGATTTTGTGAAGAATTTCAAGATCTACAAATTTAAAATTTTTTTAATAGTAGGTACTTACAGTGTTCAAGAAAAATCTAAAAATCCTCAAATTTTGACCTTTGACCTCGAATAACTTTTGTAGCACACATACGATCAATGGGGATTATTAAAATTTTATTTGTAGGTAATAGTTAACCACAGCTCTCCACCAATATTTGGCTTTTCAGGAATTTTGGTTATTTTAAATGTCTATATTGACCGGAGTATAGAGCAAATATAAAAATTCCAAAACATTCAATGGTAAAATTGACTGAAGATACTTTTGAGATATTTTGTTAAAGACTGTAACGAAATATTGTACCTACCACATAGAGTATTATTATAGGGGTTGAAAATTGGGGATAAAAACTATTACGGTGAGGATAAGGCAAGCCAAATAAATAAGACTTATGCGAACGGCACTTAGGTTTTATTTGGAGACCTAAGGTCGTAGATAAGTGAAGGGGAAGGAGGTGGATTAGGACAACTACAAAAAAATGAAATAAAGGGGTAATTACATGAATCTTCTGGGTAAATGGGCAAACAAAACACAGAAAAGAGACTTTTTTTAAATAAATAGACAAAATGAATAAAGATTAAACATTAAGCATTTATTGTTGTCTCAACACAAACAGTTACACATGCAGATAATACAAAAACAATTACAATATATACAATTAAAAGAAAACATCATAAAGGTTAACCTCTTCTAAAAACAAAATAAACAATTTACAAAAAATACGGCTAGCTGTCATATGTCAACATTTAATTTGACGACAAAGAACAATTAAAACGACAGCATAGCCACACCCTTATACGATTTACTATATATTAATTATTACAATTCCTTTAAATTATGCAATTATGAAAGCAATTATTATTTTAATGTTTATTTTTCATTTAAAAGTTTAAAACAAAAGAAGTTACCTTGGTTTCACAACAAAAAAAATATGCACTAAACTTCCGGGATTACACCACCGCTAACTATTTTAACCTCCCTTGTAATTACACATACTGCACAATTAACTGCCACTACACACTAAATTTACATTAATAGGGGCGAAACACAAGAAACATTTCAAATTTGATGAATAAATTTGGATCCGCACTGAAGCCAACTGCCTCTGACAGCAACCTAAGAGAGAATGAGCAATTATCTTTAAAATTTATTCGCATAATTTGGCTAAACAAAACACTTACAATGGGAACTGTAACGCAAAATATCCTAAAAGCGGCTTAGTCGAAGAATACCGACAAAATACGCATCTGTGAGATATAAACAAACTATAAAATGTGTTTAAAATAACTCGGCGATGTAAAAAGAACGAAATTCTATTTGGGTATTAACTCATACGATAAGAACAGAGAAACATAGAAAGCATTCTTCGTTATTTTTATACATATATGCGGGGTTTTTAATTTAATACATATAAGAGGGTATTTCAATTTAATACATATACGAGGGGATTTCAATATATATACCAAGGAATTTATATATCAAGGAATTTAAAAATGCTACAAGAGGTATATTAAAAATTATGCGTACCGAAAGAAAACTCAAGAACATAAATAAATTAAGGACGCCTATGTCCTAGGTAATATTCCAAATTATTAGAATGACTGACTGAATTTACTACAGACGAACTAAAAGTGTGTACAGCTATAAGCCTATAGAGTATCTTCAATGGGTTATTGAAAAATAATAAACACATTAATAGGAAGTGGATTTAAATCATATCTACCGCTTCACGAGGATTACTCTGCCTATAAGCCAAGTTAGTCTGCCATTATTTGGTTAAATACCTTAAAAAAGCGTAGTTTTTAGGAAAACTGGCATTTGTGCATTAAAAGTCATAGCGAGAATATTTAATAATACATCATTGGAATTTATTAATACTACCAGAGCAGAAAACAGTATACAATTTTGTATAATCATTTGTAGTGATATTTTTGTTCCTCTCTAAAAGACGTGTATTTAAAAGCGTTAGTACTGCAGCCAATTTCTGTACATATTTCATTGCCATATAAGTGCCATTGCCATAATATCCGATAGATTTTTTAGTTAGCCCCGGTATACTCATATCAAGTTCTGCGTAAGCCACCTAAAGGTCTAATTAAAGGACTTTGATGTAGTTGAACATTAATAAAACAGAAAAATGTTGTCTTTATAGTGTTATCACCTCTAGTGTGCTTACTAGTGGTAAAGGATCTCTTATCTAAGCTCAGATGGGAAGTAGTTTGTGCTCTGGGCTATACAAATGATAGATGAATGATAGTTATAGTAGTTAGAAGTAAGGATAAAAGTATTACAGTTGATTTCACGTTAGCTGCCTTAAACTTACTAAGTCCTTAGTGTTCGAAAAAGTGCTAATAAAAGGATATCTATTTAAACCACCAATAGGAAAAGTTCACAATTTAACTCTAAACAATGAGGGGTATATTACTATAATTCTTGGGTGAGGTTTAATATCTCCAAGCTATCCTTGGTAGAAAAAAAGCTTTTCGAACTCTCACTCAAATTTTATCATAAACAATTGTGAGTCATTAAAAACATAGTTTAAGATACAAAAAGTGCTCCTATAAAGTATAGTGGATGGTCAAACCACATAAAGAAGTGGGAATATGAGTTATATAGTTCACCTTAGAGGCCCAAGGCTTATTTATCCGTAAGAATTTTTAAAATTTTGAATATTTCAAGCGGAATCAATAACAACATATTTTTTGGTTTGGTAGCAATGAGTTTTTCAGAAAAGTCACCTTTTGGTCAAAACATTTATTACCACTGGTTCAACCAAGCTGAAAGACTTAAGACTCTGAAACCTGCAAATTTTAAGTCTTCAAGAAAGTTTGCTGATGATTTTTAAAGACCTACTACTTTAGCAACCCATAAACAGAACGAGAAAGATCTTTAGATCTTTTTAGAATCTAATGAGGAAACTCTTTTGACAGAAATATACAAAAAATAGTACATATACAAAAGGTTTTGCAAATGGCAGTGTGGAAAAGTTTCGAGGACCCTTTATTTATTTAATTTATAGCTTTTTAAAAATCTTGTACAAAGTACAAGTATACAACACATTGTAGATGAAATAAAATATAAAAGAAATCTAGTATTGCTTCTTTTAATTATACCATCTTATTAACGCCAAATTGACAAATCTGGCGGTTACAGAAATACAATATACCGTCAACATCAGTATTCGCAAATACCGCATTTCTGTTCTACATTTTAATTAACTACAAATGGTTATGCAAACATTTACAAACATTTAAGTTTTATTGTAGGAGGTACCAAATGCCACCAAAGGAATGTCAAGGTAGTCTATGTTATGGTTTGACATTTTTAAGTAGGCCTGTGAGTTCGAACCCAAACGTTGACTCATCGTATGAATTTAATAATGCGAATATCAAATTATGAATACAAAGGCCAAATTTGGGTGTAATGAGTATAATTCGATTATAATTATTGCTTCTTAAAAAATTATTTGGTTATTCCATTACATTCTTATGTAAACAAATAATATTCAGATTTATATAAGTACAATAATTTTGTTGCGGTTGTTTTTTAAATATTTACTTGACAGCTATACTAAAGCTATACTATTACTTAATAACTATACACAAAAAGATAAATGAGTACTAAAATGACTTAACAATGCAATATTAATAAAAAGTTAAATATTTGACTAATGATCTGTCAAAACAATAAACTTTATGCAGGTGATGCTAATTAGGGAGGTCTAAAAAAGTCGACCAAAAAATTGCAAATTAAATAAAAAACAGTTGCTAAAATACACATTTGAATAAATCGGACACTAGGCGTTAAATATATATAGGAAAATATAGAATATTTATTAAAACTTTTTTACGAGAGACTAGAGAAGCAAAGTTAAACCAAAAAACCTCATAGATTTTATTACGATATTTAGATCTAGACTTTTATACTACTATTTTTTTAATTGGAAGTGTCGTAAAATACATCGACTCGGTGATAAAACTACAACAACTGACGCATACTATCAGAGTAATAAACATGCAGATTATTTTTTTTTTATTTGTCATCTTCCAAGGAAAGTTGGCAATGAGTTCTTTTAACTCTTGCATATATTCCTCTTTTTTTATTATTAATTAGAGGTCTAAACCAATCTGTTCTGCCGCCCTTTCCTTATATCATAAACTGTAGGGAGCTATATCTCTCGTGTCTAAAGATGTGTCCAAGATAAAGATTTTTTGGTTTTTATACTATTAACCTAACCTAACCTAACCTAGCATATCAAAATGATCGGAATATATCCAGCTGAAACAAAAGACCACCTACCATTAAAAAGTTTGGCCAAGACATTTAAAAGCCCAAAAATAATAAATCCCCAGGAACTTATCTAATTTGCAATGAGATGTGCAAGAATGGTGGCGAAGTCCTGCTAGACACTACATAAACTTGTATTTCTTAACTGATAAAATGAGACCATGCCGTGTAAATAGTCTTAGGCGTGATATGCACGTTATATAAAAAAGGCGATCAGCTTCAACTCCAGTGTGACAACTAAAGAGGTATAACCCTGTTAACAAAATGCTTACAAAAGACTAGCAAATATTCTATACGAAAAGCTACAAATTTATACAGTTGGCATGGATGAAAAACACCGGGCTGGATTTACTCCATAAAACTCAATAATTGACAATATTAATTTAATAAGACCGGTTCTGGAGAAAGCATTAGAATTTAACATTGAAACTCATTAACTATTCGTCGACTTCAAAGCCGCATATCAAGAGAATAGTACTATACCAATTATTGCGCGAGTTTGGTATAACAGAAAAACTTATCCAATTAACGAGTATAACAATATCTAACTTAAAAGTCAGTGTTAGGATAAAGGATGGTCTCAGACAAGATGTCCTTTCTTGCCTCCTATTCAACATTGCTTTTAAAAAGTCAGTCCCAGACACGAATTAGAGACGGCATAACTATTTATAATAGATCTATACAAATTTGATCAATTGCTAATTATAATGACATAATAATCCTATAGCAAATGAAGAACGAGAAACAGCCTTTGGAACTAATATCTTTAAACGTGCCGAATAGCTTCACATACCTTGTCTTGCTAATTTAATAACAACAAAACAAGCTAAGAAATTAAAAGACGAATAAATCTTAAAAATGTGGCATACTATGGACTTCATAAACAATTTCACTTAAGAAGTATCTAAAGAAAAACTAAAATTATTATATACAAAACACTGCTGAGGCTGGTCCTTATATATGAGGCGTAAACACAGACTCAAAAACAGAAGGATAAAAGATTTTTATTAATATTCGAGCCTAATATAATCCACAAGATAATTGGAGCTATAAACGATCAAAGGCATTCGCGCAAGAGATATCAACTCTTTAATAAACCAGATATCATAACGTTAATTCAAATACGGCGACTTGAAATAAAGTACAAATGACTGGCAATATGATTGTTATTAATTTAACGACAGGAACACCCATAGGAAGAAGAAGTAAAGGCCGACTGAGAATTAGGTGGTTAGATGGACTTGAGACTGACTTAAGGATACTTAAGATCAGAAGATGGCAACACGTCCGCAGGAACTGAATCAACTGGATCAACAGAATGACAGCGAATCTTAGAGCAGGCCAGGATCCACCGAGGATTGTCAAGCCAAAGATAATGATAAAAGTTTTTGTTTTATGTCTATTTTCCTTAAACTTCTTCGTTTATAACGTGGTTTGTCCGTATACAACGTGGTAATATCTTCATTGTGGGGCGAAATACTTCTACATCATCTACATACGGCTACATCTTTTCAGTTTTTTTTATTCGTTTAGCAGAGTAATATTCGATGTTCACCATATCGTACCTGAGCGTAAGTTCAAGGTTACTTGTAACAGAGAACGCAATAAAGAAAATTTTAAATCTTCTAACCTACGTAATGGGGTGTCCGTTATTTGATGTTTTTATTGCAGAAAAGTTAGTTTTAAGAATAATTATTGTTTCTGTTTACTTTTTATTGAAACAACTACCACATGTTTCTCTTGTTTGTACAATTCTATCTATCCAAATTTGCACATCTCATTGCAGGAGATACAGGCGATACAGAACCAAAACGGCAAAGTGAAAAAAGAAACAAAATGAAATCTAAATTAAAACTAAATAAAAAAATTGTTAAAATATAAAAATGTTAAATGGGTGGCATAAGTAAGTCCAGTCTAATGTAGGTAAAAAGAAATAAATTGCAGACTTACCCACAATTAACTCATTCTGCCTCGAACTACCGGTTTTACATACTACAATTTGCTATGCATCATCAAGTCTCCAGTAAGGTAACTAAATGATGCCGATACAAGGAATATCGTTAAATTTCTGTGGAAACCCACTTAAAGCTCTGTTATGGTGGCGTTTGATGGTCATCAGCTTTACTGCACGTTGACAAATTTCAGAAATTTCTTGAAGAGAAACGTTAGCGTAAAACCAGAGAGAAAATAGACTATTGATATAATGGTTTTTTGAAATATTTTGTAATGTTACATTATTCAAAGTTATTGTATTAGTGTATTATTATTAGTATTTTATTTTTATTAGTTATTATAGTGTATATTATATAGCATATAATCAAAAAGTGAAGTTACAAAGTTAAGTTTTTGCGGAAGAGTGTCGTTGTGAGGTCAATTATTAAAATTAAGAATATATGGGATACAATGGAAACTAATTAACACACACGTCAAGCCCATACACATATTTAAATTTAAAATATTTGTAGTTGATTCACTACAATACTTTATTGTAGGAAGGAACTGAGTTATATCAAACTGTCAAATACCAGCCAACCATAACGGAGCTTTAAGTATATTTCGACGTAAATATAACAACATTCATTGTATCGAAGTTACGTTACCGGAGACCTGACGAGGCATAGCAAATTGTAGTATGGAAAATCGGTAGTCCAAGTTAGAATAAATTGATTGTGAGTAAGTATGTTATTTATTTCGTTTTAACTTGTTGAAAAATATATATAATACATGGAAGTTTAGCAGATAATAAAAATGGTAAGTAGATAATCATAAGATAAGTAGAGGTTACTCGAGGTTACTAGTACACTAGAAAACAAAATGAATGCAAAATAAAATAATTCACAAAGTAATATACAGTAAATTATTACCTACATGGAATACTTACTCATTATTCTTATAAATACCTTATAGATAGAGAATTACATGAAAAAAGAGTGATAGCAATATTTCAATCATCGTATGTAAACTCACAAGTATTAATAACATTTAAAAAGTTTTTTAAAGAAAAATAGTAAAATACATTTTTCTACTCTCTTACTAGTAAATTGTATATTACCTACTATTTGGATGCTAAGTAAATGCGTCATATCAGATACTGACACGTAATGACTAGCACGTAATAAAAAAAATTACGCTTCAGTTTTATAAAAATGTGTAATATCACATAAGCCTCGTAAGTCAGTTGGTCGAGTTACCATGGAAACGAATAAACAGACGTTATTTTGACAGATTAAAAATTATTAAACTGTCAGTATAAATATAGTGGTAATTTAATTTTTATTTTTATAAACGAAAATAATGGTAGAAAAAGTATAGTACACAACTTGAGTTGTAAGCTTATTACATGCTTGTAAAATTACTGCGCTCGCCGCTAGGCGGCTCGCGCGCAACTTTTTTACTCGCATGTAATAAGCTTCTTACAACTCTCGTTATGTAATATACTATTAATACAGTCAATCGTCCTGCTAAGCTACTATTAAGCAATATCTACATTTATGTTAAACAATATTGACAATATATTAAATTTAAAAAGTAGACAAATTTGAATATATGAGAAGTATTCTGCATTGTTGAAGAAGACATCACCAGGGGAAATGATAATATTAAGAAAACTACGGAAGGTAATAGAGAAATCCACATAAATGAAGACGAACCATACTAACTGGACAACGCTTCCTCCAAATGAAACAGTAGACCTAATTCCAATGCTTACAGTAGTAAAGTACAGTATGAACCGATTCTCCCAGAAACGTTTCATTCATTGTCTTTTCGTTCAAGAGTGTTCATCTAATGTGGATTTGAGCTAACGGCATTTTATCTAAAACCGTTAAAAATAATAATGGACATATGAATTTGATCCTGTAAAGTTATTTTATCCAAAAAAAGATTCCATTTCCATCATTCTGAAAGCCGAATTACGACATCAAACAGATGCAATCTTCAGAAGCACATCCATAATCCACTTTTGGAAAAAAATTAATTTACATACGTCACGCGTTTGGCGTTAGGTCAAATGACATTAGATCAAATAACGTTACGTCAAGTGTCTTTAGGTCAAGTGTATTAAGGTAAAATGTTACGGATTCTTAAGTACTATGGATCCGTCTTTGACATCTACCAGTGCTGATGGGGTCCAAATAGGCTAAAACCTATTATAGTGTGAACAAATATCATTTTCAAGTGAAAAGACAGACAGAAAATAGATTAACTTAATAGAAATAACTAATTTAAACAATATTCATAAACCATCTTTGTTAATAGCATCATCGTCAATTGACTCTTTTTATAAAATAAAATCAACATTTTTTATAGAAGCTTATTCTAACGTTAGAATAAAATAAATAATTTTTCATCAAAAACGAGCAAATGCGATCGAAAATCAGTCGGTTTAAACAACTTACGTAAAACAAAATGATTAAAATACTCAATTAGTACCTGATTAAAAATAAATGAAACAAGAATATTGCGTATGTCCCTAGCTACGATTTAATGAAAGAAAAACAAATTTTAATCGAAATGTGACGATACGATAAATGTTGGGATTTGAAATTGAAAAAAAAAATGATATTCTATACATAAAATACTATCTTAAGTTATGTAATGTATACTATTAAAATATGTCCTCTTCGTTGTTATAAAAAATGATTTTTATTTTGTAAAATAAATAATTTTAAACTCCTAAGCTTCTAAAAAACATCTTAATTTATTAACAAATCTTACATTGAATTGGACCTTCTAACAAAACAGAATTTAAACTATGTTTATGATCCGACTTTCAGAAACGATGCGCTAATTGTCATAATATGTCAAAATAAATTAAACACTTTCTAAATTATTACATAATTGTCTAATGTTAATTTTATTTAAAAGAAACTAAAATATGATAATTAGCTGATACATGAAACTTATATTTATAAACTTTTTAAAATGTTGAATGTGTTGCTTGTGTGAGTCCATTTCAAATAGGTAAAGAAATAATAAATAAGACTCACAATCAATTTAATTTAACTATCAGACGACCGGTTTCGCTTTCTACAATATGCAAGGCATCTTCAGGGATTTTTATGGATGACAACTTAGATTGGGGCATCCATATAGACAACTTAAGTTCTAAACTCGTCAGTACAATATTTGTAATGCGTAACCTGGTTTATTTGGTACCTAAAAGTACCCTTAAAATGTGTTACTTTTCATTGTTTCATAGTCATATACAATATGGAATAGCTGTTTGGGGTCAACTCTGGTAATGCCGACAGAATATTTAAATTACAAAAGAAGGTGGTGAGGATACTTGCTGGAGCGGATTTAAGGGATCATTGTAAACCATTATTTTTGAACATGGGTATTATGCCTCTACCTTCGCTTTATATGTATGCAACACTGTTGGAATTTCACGATAATAAAAATAAGTTTACTATAAACTCCCAATTACATGATCATCTAACAAGATCGAGGGATTTAATTAGGTCACAACGATTCAGACTATCAAAGAGCACAAAGAATTCAATTGATATTCACTTGTATAACTATCTGCCTAACGAAATAAAAATTCTGTCTCCACCACTGTTTAGAAATAGGATCAGAAAGCATTTTTTAACATATTGTTTTTACTCAAAGACAGAATACCTCAATACACCTTTATAACGTGTACCCAGTTTGGTCAGAATACTGTCGATTTACTATCTACATATCACATTGTATTATTCCTATTAAAATGTACTAAGTTTTATGTATTAGTTTATTTAGTCATCGATTCGGGAATATTCTTAATTATTTATACATTTTTGTTACTTCCATATTTCAAAGATTTTTTATGTGACAGTTTAGGTTTGTTTTTTTTTGGTTAGAGATTTTTTTTATCTTAAATTTTTTATTTTAACTCTTCTGCTAATACTTACATATGTATATTACTTTAGCCAATATGGTTAAGTTAATTTTAAGTTTACATTATTATATCTTTTATTGTATTTTTTATACGGACTTCAAACTTTATGTAAAGTGGTCAATAAACGTTCTATCTATCTATCTATCTATCTTTTCAAATTATTAAAAAAAATTTGTTATCATACATTTAAATAAAAAACATTATTTCACACAAACGTCAAACTATCAGATCCCACCCATGGTAGACACAAAATGGAAGCTAGACAAACACCAGAACTGGCCTTCAGGTTTTGCTGGATGATAACAATACGTATTCTTTAAACTCGGCTGCGTATTTTCCTTAAAACCATGTAGACTCACTCAGCCTTTAGAAAAGCTGTTATTAAAATCCCTTGGTACGGAATAGAGCAACAAACAGGTGATTATCTTACTCTATAAAGACGGCCAAATAGTATGTTGGGATTAAATCACCTCCTTCTAACCAAAACTTATGAAATTAAACGAAAATTTGCCGATTTTTAATGTTTAACTTCAGACCTCAATTTTTCTCCCCTCAACGCTACACTCGAATTCTACTGCTTACTAATCTCTCATGATCAAACTTGTTTGTACCTCTCCCATACTAGTTTTTACAAGCAGCAAATTCGGATTTCTCTCATTCTTGTGAACTTAAAATGCTTTTAAAACCAGGTCCAACTCGATAGCTACGCGTTAATATCAGCCAGATGACTTCTCAAATACACCTGGGTAATCAAACTTCACAACATATAAGTAAAACACAGTTCGGTTTTAGATGCGATTTTGGAACTCGAGGATCCCTCTTTGCAATACAAGTCTTGATTCAAAAACGCCTGGATCAACAGAAAGATGTTTACGTCTGTTTTGTCGACTATGAGACAACATTCGATACTATCAAACATGACAAACTCATAGAACTATTACACCTCACAGGACTTGACACTAAGGACATCCAGATTATAAAAAATCTATATTGGAATCAAACAGCATATGAAGAATAAACATATGGTGAGTGAAAACGTAACCATTTCGAGAGGGGTTAGACAGGGCTGTATTCTTTCACCACTGCTTTTCAACCTGTATACGTAACAATTATTTCTAGAAGCACTGGAAGAGTACAATCAAGATTGATTATTAAGATTTATAGCATACCAATAATTAATTCTCGAAATGCAGATGATAATGTTAGACTGGCCGATTCATCGAATATTTACAGATAATAGAGTAAATACAACTGGCAAACGATTTGGACTGAAGACCAATAGAAAAAAATAAGTTTATGGTTATCAGTAAAAAGAACATTCAACATATTAACCTGAATATTGAAGCCGAACGTATTGAAAGACTACACCAATTTAAATATCTGGGATATACAGTAAATAGTAAGTGGGACCCAGACGTAGAGATTAAGATCCGAATTGAAATACCAAGATCTAAATTCATCAAAATGAGAAAGCTCTTAAGCAACCGCAACCTAAGCGTTAACCTCCGATGGCGCGCCACGAAATGCTACGTACCCTCTACGCTACTTTACGGAGTAGAAGGGTGGACGTTAACAGCAGCAACTATAAAGAAGTTAGCGGCTCTATAAATGTAGCTGTATCGATGCATACTGAGAATACCTTGGACGGACACAGAGGTATTAGGACGAAAGGGTAAAGAGGTGGAATTGTTAGTAACTGTTAAAAGGAGAAAAGCGTCATACTTGGGCCATATGTTTCGTAATGATAAGTACAGTCTGCTACAGCTTATCGTGGAAAGCAAGATTAAAGGTTGAAGAGGTTTGGACAGAAAGAAGAAATCTTGGCTGAGAGACTTGAGAGAATGGTTTCGTTGCTGCAAACATAATACATGCGGCACAACACAGAGAAACCTGTCGTTTGGTGGTCGTCAACCTTTGGTAGAAGACGGCATATAAAGAAGAAGAAGAAGAATCAAACTTTAGATCTCTGTGATGTATTAGCCAGGGGGTTTTTAAGTAAACAATCTTCAGATCACTGTTGCGTATCATCCAGGGGCGTATCAAATAAATTCTTGTACATTTAATGCTACAACTTCGGAAAACGTTCTTAAAATACAAAACATTAAGGTTTTGTATTTTAAGAACGATCCTCGATTTTTTCCGGCTGGTTCCTGCAGATCAGTTGAATATCCTTGTAGAAATGCTTGTTGAGCTATTTTTATATTTTTATCTTTCCAAATCAACGTTTCATCAAAATAATAAAAATTCTTTTTTTTTAAATTTATTATCCTTATATAGAATCTAAATAGGCATTAAAAATAAAATAATGTAAAATAAAAAGTCGGCGTTTTTAACAAAATATATCAGAATGAAAGAACTAAAAGGACAGTTGGAAAAACAAATGTTAGTGCTCTTTCGTTTATTTCAAAAATACGTAGAATTAGAATAACATGTAATAATTTTTGTTCATAAAATTATTTCAAAAAGCGATTCATACTTTTATTTGTGGAATAACGGTCTATGTTACATTCTCACTCATAAACTTTCAAGAAATATGCAACATATTACAACTCACTTTTTTTCTCGAAAGTGTCGACTTGTAACATATACCCTTATTCGTTCGAACGCTGAAATTATACACATTTAGTATAAAGCTCTCTTCGTCGAATCATAAATGGTCCATTTTTAATTTTTTGATTGATCTTTAATTATAAATGGATTCCATATTTGAAAAAATCATTCACTATTAAATATCACCAAAATCACACTATATTCACAGCTCTTTATTCGCTTACGATTGTATAAACAACACTAATCTGATTATAATAAACGAACCTCCACAAATTATTGCAATTACTTGATGTACATATATTATGACCTGTTTAATTATGTCATCATCCATTATTCTAACAGTAGCAGATACAACACGTTTTAAAGCATATGGGTAATATGCACATTTTTTTATCTAAATATAAAACAAAATAGAAGCTTAACCTAAAATTTAACCATCGTAGGCAAGCACAGGTACTAAAATAAGTATACCAAATAAGTTTAATTTTTGAGAAGTTACTCTATGTGCGTTGCTTTTGAAAGATATTATAGGTGTACATCGGTAAAACTTATAGTATCTCACATCTTTTGTAAACAATGTTTGTAAATTTTTTTGTAGAGGGCGTTGAATAAGCACCTAAGATATGAATTATTTATCAAGTTGGTCGCAAAGATTTTTTAGGCCACACCTAAAGGTTTCGTTCTAGATGTTTCCGTTGGTTTCTAGCTACTGCTGTTTGATGCGCTACAAATAGAGCAAAACAATTTATGTCATATCGTCATGTATATTTTTAAAAGATTTTTAAAAAATAAAGATAATATGAATCTCAAAACACACTAGACATGTATTACTAGATATAGCGTTCAAGCTATAATGACATTATAAGCTAAAAACTTTATAAATCAGAAGGTAATTAACTTTGTAGATCTATGACCTCATTTATCGACACAAAGAATAATTATTAGTACCAACTCTACAAGAAATGATAATTGTAATTGTGTAGAACGTTATAGGATTCTTGATCATTTTCAGCTGTACGGTCCTGTTACAACAGTATATCACAATTGACAGCTTAAAGGTAATCGTGACATACTACTTTCAATATAGTACAAGCCGTTACTAAGTTCGCGGTGACGTATTTTTGGAAAACTCGCTGATTGAACCTTTTACACTCATGTTCGTATTTAAATTCCGCAGACGGTCTAATGTGTGTCTAGTGTGTAGTCACAGTTCGCACTCTGGAACCACGGTCGATGGTTCTCTAATAATATTCAGTAATAATAATTATTGTACCGAAAATTCAGTTCGTTCGTTTTGTGTTTGTGACGAAAGCGGATCTGCAAATAGTAAAAGGTAAATGTAGAAATGAATATTCGGATGTTTTATGTTTATGGGTGTGAATAACCTTAGATAAGCAATTTATGTATGAGTAAAACCAGACCTTGTAATAATATCAGCAAATCTAGTGATTAAAAAATTTAGGGCAAGTGAATTGAATACAAAAAATATTGTTTATACGTATATATAAACTGCGAGACATAAGTTACGGATATAGCTAAATATTAAATAAACAATAATACACCAATTATATAATTGTATAAATCAATTATCTAAGTGACTTCTACATCAAAAATTATTGACACTAGTTTTTTTGTTTTTTTTTACCAAAAAATAAATAATTAAATATAAGTTGTTTATAGTTTATTATCCCTTGAACCGAAGCCGAAAAATCATTTGAAAGATCGAAAAATTACTGTCTGCTATTTTTTAACTGGAATATCTGGGGGAAGCCAATAGAAAAGGCGTATTATCTCGTGATTATCGAAAATTTTACTGCGTCATGACATATAAACAAAAAAATCGACATTTTTCATTTATTTCAATATCGTGAAAAAACTACGAATTCTACATAAAAACGTTCAACAGATGACTTTCTTGAAAGTATTTGCTCTTTAAAATGAGATTTTTTTAAATTAAACAATGTTTATAAACAATGTTTTTCAGTTGCTTTTAATTATTAAAATAAACAATAAAAACATTTGAAATACAGTTTCTAAACTGAGCTTTTATGTAGTTACTAGATTTGCGAAAGATGGGCATATTCGGTCAAGTAGTTTCTAAACAATTCTAAGTTTAGTATTTTCCCATTTGAAAGAAATGGCAATACTTATAATATATATATATATATATATATATATATATATATATATAAACTTTTTTAGACTCAGTAGCTATAGTAAATACTACTACCAAAAGAAATTCATTTAATTGCTTTCCCAGTGGTCCCACTGTTGAAAATTATGTAAAAACATTTTATTGTTTTTTTTGCAACTCTTTTATTTGCTTTATCGAAAATAATCTAGAACTCATCTCGAGAACAAACAAATTGTGTTCCTATGGTCCATAATTTTGACCACTTATTGTGATATGGTCCAGGTCGAATCTGTCGAAAAGCAGATCATAAAGAACATTTTCCGTAGTATATTTTTTTGCTGCAATAACTTCAGAATGTAACTTGTATCAATAATTACAATACACACAATTCGCAAACCTTGTGATTAATTTTTATTTAATAAAACGGAAAAAATCGAAAGTTTTCCAATATTTTCACCTATAAAGTGAGAGATAAATCTCCGACAAAAAAATTATAAAATATAATTTAAATTTTATATAATGTTTAAACAGCTAAAATTTTTAAATTTATTGCTTAGTGTTTAAAAATAGCACTAACTGGGGGAAAAGCGCAAAAAATGGAGTTTTTACCATATATATTTTTTAGAACCCTTTAAGATAACTTCATATTTCGTCTAGAAAAAATTTATTATGAGACTGAACGTGCACTAAATTTCGTTAGGATCGTTTTAACATCTTTTGTATAATATAATAATTTATATTATATCCAAGGTCCATAAAAAAAATGCAAAATTACAAAATTGTGCTGGGCTAAAATTAAGCACTTTAAATTTTTACATTTTTTTTAATTTTTACATGTAAAAAAAGACTAAAGCTTTCAAACGCACTTTGGTAAATTAAAATCAGTTAACTAGGAAAGCCTAGGAAATGTTTTAAATTTATAAACAAATATTTTTTATTTATAAAATAATTTTTATACATATCAATTTCAAAATACTCTTATATACAGAAAGACGTTAAAAAAATACATTCAGTTTATTGGTTGCCGAAATAAGTTGCCACTTATTTGCCGCCAACCATAAGTGATACCTGACTTGTTTTTAAACAAATACACTTGGATTGTCATGTAATTTTTATATACAAATTTTGGCATGATGCGCCTCTTAACAGCATGCATAAAAGTGAGCCAGCGAGTTCAAATACAAGCACAACGCGCTTCAAAAATTGCATTTTTTCAGCTTCCTGTCATCCGATTTTGGTCTTTTTTGTAATTTGTACCACCTATTTTAATTGCAAACTGAGAAATTTGGAATAAACAATTATGTGATATTAAATAATCGCAATATAATGAAGTTAATTGTCAGTTTTAGTAAACATATAATTTACATATTAAAATTAATTTATTTCTACAGGTTTAATAATAGCTACTAATGTATTAAATTTAAAAATGTATTTTGGTTAATAATAAGACAAATATATCTTTATCTTTAAAAACTATTTGACTGATTTGAATTTTTCAAAAGTGCGTTTGAAAGCTTAGATTTTTTAAAGTGCTTATTTTGGGCCCACCATAATTTTGCAAATTAACATTATTTTGTGAACCCTTGATTGCAAAATTATTTAACAAAAAGTTTTATAAAGTTTTTTTGCTCGAAATATAAAAGTTATATTTAAGTGGTCGAAAAAACTTATAGGAGGCACTTAATTTTTTTGCACTTTTTTTCTCAATTATTGACTTTTTAAACAATAAACATTAAATTGTAACTGTCTAGCTAACCAAATTATGTTAAATTGAAAAACGGTACTTTTAGCTTTTATATTTTTTTGTGGGCAATATTTTTTATGTTATAAGTGCAAAAAGCAAAAATTTTTGATTTTTTTAGATGTTATTAAATAAAAAAATTAGGCACCTGGTGAAACGACGGAAGAATATTGTGATTGTGTATACAATATACACCCTGGAGTAATTCCAGCAAAAAATAGACTCCTATAGAAAACATTCAATTAAAAAACAAATCCGCCTGGACTGCTAATATCCAGAAAGTTAACCAAAATTACTATTATGGCAGCGAATCAGTCTTAGATGCCTACTATATAAAAAACTACTACGATTAACAAAGTAATGCGCTAATTCCATTTATAAAATTGTCTCCACTAGCGTCAGTTATTATTTTTTTAATTTTAGAGTCGCCTCGGTGGTCACTTTTCCTCCATTTGCACTGTTTAACTGTTATTAACTGTCAATGTCCTACTAGGAAATGTCAGCCATGGAGGAAGAACTTAAATATAAGGAAATAATTTAAGAGGAGGACTTCTCTAAGTTTGTAGTGTAGACTAGTGTGCCAAACTTAAAGGCTTGAAAAATATCTAAAAAGGCTCCTGAACAACATTTTTTTCTTCTAGAGCTTTATGAATAAAATTAAAGACTGTATCTATTTGCTTAGAAGTAACATGTTGTATGAATCCAAACTGATGGTTAGGTATTGGTTGTAACCTATCCATTAGTAGTTTTTAAAAAACTTTTGACATTATCGGCAGTAAGCTAATAGGTCTTATGATTTAATTTCTTCTGTAGGTTTACCTGGCTTGGGTATTGCAATAATTTGTACAAATTTGAATGGAATGGCTTATCATTCCGTTCTTAGGATTGCATTGAATATCTGTGTCAATTACAAAATGCCTTTTTTGAAGAGTTATTTGGGGAATTTAGCGCTAATCAAGTCGTATCCAGGAAACTTTGTAGGGTGCAAGTCTGATTGTATCTTCTGGTATACTTTTTTGGTAGTAAATTTTTCCAAGGGTAGTTCGGTGTTCAAGTTAATACGGTGATTCTAAAAATTTTTGGGTCTCGTCTGTTATGCCAAGACTTTCTTTATTGCTCCTAGCCCATCTTCTATTACCTATTTTTACAAGTGGGTTGGTTAATTAATATCGATTTATTTTTTGTGTTGCCTTTCAAAGTGAGAAATCGGTGATTTCGCTTACTAGAAGTTTTTTAGGTAGAAGTGAATTCGACTATCTTTATAATTATTTAGAAGAATATTTAATTGGGAGTAGCTTGGTTCAATGCAAGAAACCTATTTCCGAGTGTGTTGAAAAACTCTTGATATTACTGTTTGTTTATTGTCTGCCGTTCTGAACTGTAAATGGCACCAAAAGTCAATGGGATATTCCAGTTATCTATGCTAAAATGAGTTGCTAGTTTTTATAGTTTTTACGAAATTCATTTATTTGGTGTTGTTTTATCGATGATTTAAGTTTAATTGCAGTTCCTCCATGTGCGGTGTCTTCTTAATGTTTTGTATAATATATCAAGTAGTTTGGAATTTTGATGTAACTTCAAGCTGTAAAATTATTTTCAGATATTACCATTATGTCAATATTTTGATTTGTTATATAAGTTTTGTCCTCATGGGCATGTTGTGCCAGTCAGTTAGCGTTAGAAATCGCTATCGTCATGATCTTATTCATTTTGAGATTTGTGCGATAACAATTGTGAGTAAGTTTAGAATGGTAGTAATTTATTCCGTTAGTGTTTTTAACATACCTTTTATAATGCTGCCCGATAATTTTATTTAGTTTTGTTCATTTGTGACTACTTCTCGTCTGGACATTTTACTAATCTGCGCATTTCAATAGCGCTTACTTTTTTTTGCGGTATTCTGCCCATAAGTTTTATTACTGCCAAGTTTGAATCAGTTTAAAATTGTGTTGTAAATATTCTATTTTGTTTAGTTTTTTTTTCTCTTGGTAGTTTTTTTCCATTGATTATCTACCTTTCTGAAGATTTGCTGTATTTCAACAGCTTCTCCTCCACACTTTGCTATAATTCTTTGACAATTTTTAAAGAAACCTTTCCCGCTCGTTCAATAAGTAGACAGAGACAGATGATGGATTGACCACCTAGGTTTCCGGATTTAACACTTCTGGTCTTCTTCTTATGGGGGTATTTAAAAACAAAAATTTATGCTACTTAACTAGAATCTCTAGATGATTTACGACAAAGAATAGATAATGAAAGTCAACAATTAAATGCAGACGTGTTAAGCAATGACAGAGAAGAATTTTAACATAGATTATACTATTGTATGGAAGTTAATGGTAGTCATTTTAAACAATTTTTCAGTTCCATCTATCCATCTGTTCACTTTCTTTCTCACATCTCTTTTTTTGGCTACGTGTCAATCCTACCGATAATTAATCTAGGACAGTGTTTTAAATCTATACCATCTTGTATTCTTAGAAGCCTTACTTATATTAATTTTATAGTTCAAATTTGCTTAAGGTTCCTGTTGCTGTGCAATTAATATAGAATTTTATTTAGCCATACAGGTATGTAATCGGCACTTTAATTTTCTACATTCTGTAGTTTTTTGACCAATACTATACAAAAACGAATACAAAAATTAAACTGAATATTATCTTAAGTTTATTTGGTTGACTTATATGTAAAATTGCTTGACAAAATATAGGTAATTACTGTTTTGTATTTTTGGAGAATGGTATTTGTATGGTGCTGATTGAGTTGGTTTTTAAAATAAAATGGTCCGATCCATATTATAAACCTCGATGTACTCTTATAGTTGTTGCTCCGATATTGAGATTTTGTCATTAAATAACATATTATACGACCGTGTATTAGTTTTATACAAAAACTATAAATCTATGTTTAGCGTTACCTGAATTATTTATTACGTAATTTATTTTTAACTGAACTGGAAAATTTAACACTATCCCATAAAAACAGCATTTTGTCAGCAACTAAAATTAATGTTTTTTACACTTCGTTGCATATTTTAGCATTGTCGATATATAGTGACGTTTATATGCCTATGACACACCCTGGTAAATTTATGAGATGATAAAGTGCCCCACAAATATTGTTTTTAAATAAAATAATAGTTTAACTATTGTATTACAGCCGTGTTCAGTTTAAACACAGCGTTATCTTTATTACTCACTTTGGTAGTTACTATGTTGTTATTATAATTTATGTTGCCGACATATTGTTTCAATGAATCACATGGAAAACAAAAATTTTATAGTTTAACATATTGCTGGTTAACTAAAAATCTTTTAAAACAAATATAAGTTATGTGCACAAGGTATACAATTATTATCTGTATAAATAAAAATGACTCCTCGTTCTTAATCTCAATATTTGCCCTCCATATTTCTATGCAAACCATCTGCTGCGCTAAGCTTTATGGGTTTTATTAATACATTTGACATGGTAAAAATGTTGCCTATAACATGTCTAGAACATACAACAACTATGGTAGATATTTATAACATCATCGAAAATATTTTACCAAAGCTATTTAGCAACGTTTTGGTATACGCTTTAAAACTAAGAGGCTGCGATGATAAGAGCATACAAACAGATGGTGAAGGACTTAATAACCTTTATAAAATTATATAAGATACTGGATATGAGACAAGGTGTATAGAAAACCTACATATCTATTTAAATTAAAAATCAAATCACAATAACAATCTTAAAAATTAAATCACTAAATCCTCTAAAGTAGGTTCAAAATTGCTTGATCTAACAAAAATTCGTTCTGAAAGTAAAAACGTTTGTAAACATCTGTTTTATTAAAAAATAATTATTGTTTATCGTTTATAAATACGGAATTTTCAACAAGCGACCGAATAGACAGAACAACTTGAAAGACGATCCTTACAGCATACACAAGGAATAATATTAGGAAAATAACAATACCATACATAAAGGGATTATCAAAAAAATCAGAAGAATAAAATTCAAAACAACAAACACATCAAATTTTTTTTATCTAAAAGTAAACCTTACAATGAACAAGAAAGAACAAATAATTGTTTTTTTAAAATACCTTGGGAATGCGATCACTTTTCTTCTTCTTAACGTGCCCCATCCCTAGGCTGCCTTCCCTCGCTCAACCGTTTCCATCTCTCTCTGTTGTCCCATTCTCCATCGTTTAGGCCTGTCTTACTCATGGCTTCATCTACTTCGTTCCTCCAGGATCTTCGTTGTCGTCCTCTTTTCCTCCGTCCTCCTTCCTATTGTTATTTTTATCCATGTTACTATCTTCTTATTGTTATCCATGATATTTCCGATACCCTTCTTTTTGTATATACCAGCTCGCTCTTTGATTCTTTGGTATACGTTAAAACTGTCATGTTGATTTTCTAACCTTTGTATTTCTTCACACTTTTCGGAGAGCCACAGTTCCTTATTTTTGGTTTTCTGTTTGATTGTTATCTTAATTTTTTTGAACTGTTGTTCGTTTTTATTATTGTATGTCCTTCTTTCCGTCATCAGTTCTTTTATCTCTTGTGTGATTCATTGTTTATTTTTAGATGATGTGTCTTCTTACTCGAGGTTCGTAAACTGTCACTAGTCTTATGGTTCTCAATCTATATTCTTGTGGCATTAATTAACTACAATTACAGTTCAAAACACTTTTATTTTTACGTTTTGATTTACATTGTGAAAATAGTTTTCAAAACACAAAAAAATAGGTTGATATAAAGGTGATTATAGAAGTGAAAATCGAAACGTCAAATTAAACGGTGGGGCAAATAACATGTACAAGAAAATAAATATTTATTAAAGAGTAACTTTTCACTTTCCTTGTCAAGTTTATTTTAGGATTAATTGAATATTTCAATTTAAAACCACTTTAATAAACATAAAGTTATAATTGAGGATAGTCTACACAGCGTATTAAATTGAGTAAAATAGAATCTACTGACCTAAAGAGATTTAAACTATACGTAGCCTTAGTTTAATTTAATTTTAGTATATTTGGGGAATAATAATGATTCTCTTACATTACATTTTAGCTTTGTTAACTTTTAATTAACCAGAAGAGACGAAACATTAAATGCCGTTATGAAAATTGCGATTACAATGAGAAAATAACGTACGTCACAAAAGTTTTGAGAAATTTTTTAACAATGTAGATGTAGAATTCAGAATAATTGCTAATCTAGTTTCTAAAATAAACAAATTTAAATTCAAATTAGAGTTTATGTTAACACTTATGTGCTGGAATTGCATAGAAATTGGAAATTCGTAAGATTAGGTTTCTCTTGATTGTATAGTTGCTTAAACGTAAAGTGTGAAGCTTTTTTGTATCCAAGATATATCATCAGTAAATATTTATAGAACAATAGCAAAACCTGGAAAAGGAATACCATGTTTTAATTTGGGGACAGTGTAAGAGTAAGATTAATAAGTAAAATATTTTATGATTTTATAAAAAAAACTGTGTTGGTGCGTAATACATAAGTTAACTGAAGGATTCAAAACTTAAAAACTATAAAAATAAAAATAAAAAAATTAGGACTAAAATTCCAAAACACGTAAGTTACAAAACACTCTCAAGATGAGCTTAAAAAAATCATCCGCACATTTTCTTGCGGTAACACTACTATTATTATCGACAATGAAAAGTGTTTTACCGTATCCAATGCAGATCATAAAAGTAAATTATGGTTTCTACAGGTACAGATGGGGACACACGTAGATATATATACACTTGCGTGCATAGAAATCGGCCCACTGTAAACTTTTGACTTTAACTATATTTTTTTCAAGAAATATTCATCAGATCACAAACAAAAATATACTGTTTGAAAGAAAATTGAATACGCTTTAATGTGAGTATAAATTTATCAAGAAGGCTTATCGTTTACGTGCGTAGTAACCGGTAAACAAATTAACCGTGTTTATGTGGTGATTGTCACGAAAATAATAAATTTGTCTAATTGTAAAAGTATTGCCTTTGCAAGTGAAATTTGCATATTATTCGTTTTTCATAATCTCAGCAGTGTTCAAGTGTGTTAGTTTAATGCATACTACACCACAAAAAGCCACCCAAGTTATTGCTCTAATCGAAAATGGACTTAGTCAGCGAGCTGTCGCTAGACAATTGGACATGACACGCGCAGCGGTTCGAAGAGTGTGCCAACGTTATGAGGAGACTGGATCCTTTCATAGGCGACCTGGAACAGGCAGACCGCGATTTACAACCTCGTGATGACCGCTTTATTGTGTCAACAACATTAAGAAATCGTCACCTTAATGCCGTTCAGGTGTAACGACAGCTCCGTGAGGTGCGAAGAGTGGTTGTTAGTCAGTGAACAGTGAGACGAAGACTGCGGGAAAATAACCTGACCCCTAAAACACCTGCGATTGGTCCAAAACTTACTCCAGCTCATCGGCAAGCACGCCTGAGTTT
This sequence comes from Diabrotica balteata, assembly GCA_918026665.1. Classification (NCBI taxonomy): domain Eukaryota; kingdom Metazoa; phylum Arthropoda; class Insecta; order Coleoptera; family Chrysomelidae; genus Diabrotica; species Diabrotica balteata. Next base: position 4,031,700 of record CAKJVB030000002.1, read on the forward strand.
TGCACAGGATCATCGGAATTGGACGTTGGAACAATTGTTCCAACACAGGATCATCGGAATTGGGGATCTGTTCTGTTCTTAGGTGAGACCAAAATATGCCTCTATCGTAGCGACCGAAGAAGGAAAGTGTACCGGAGACCAGGAGAGAGATTTGCAGAATGCTGCTTTGAAGAGCGGAGTGCTTATGGGGGTGGTTCCTGCATGATCTGGGGTGCAACTTCTATAGGAGCACGAACCGATCTTGAGTTCATTCGTAGAGACGACCGTGTTCACGGAAGAAGAGGTTTAACGACTGCCAGATATATCGAGGAGATTTTATCAATTCATGTGGTAGGTACCTTACGTCGACTGCATTGGAGACGAATTTATCTTTATGCATAACAATGCAAGGGCATACACCGCAAGAATCGTGCAAGATTACATTGCAGAAGTCTGTTATAGACTGGCCAGCAAACAGTTTTGGCCTAAATCCGATCGAACATTTATGTGATGAGCTAAAACGAAGAATTCGAGCTAGACTTCATAATTCAGACTCGATCCCAGAGCTTATTCTTGCAGCAGAAGAAGAGTGGTTTAACATCCCACAAGCAACAATAGCAAACTTGATTAGATCTATGCCTAATCGTATGAGAGATGTTATTAGTGCAAGAGGAGGTCATACCCATTATTAAAAAATTAAGTGTTAAGTTTTAAATTGTCAATAACCCTATTTATGTTAGTAATAAAAAACCTCAATTTGCTTAATGAATTCATTTCACTATGTTAAACATAGGAAGCCGAAATAAGTTTTCATAAATTTATACTCACATTAAAGCATATTAAATTGTCTTTCAAACAGTATATTTGTTTTTGTGATCTGATGAATATTTCTTGAAAAAAATATGGTTAAAGTCAAAAGTTTACAGTGGGCCGATTTCTATGCACGCAAGTTTATATATATATATATATATATATATATATATATATATATATATATATATATATATATATATATATATATATATATGTATTGGCAAACTAAAATCTAACTAAAAAAAATTGGTTCAGTATACCTTTTCTTTGGCACTATACCTCTAGGCTCTATATAGGACATGTCAGAGATTTATTAATTCTGTAAGTAATAGGTAATGTTAAATCTATCATTATTAATTTAAATTAAATTTTATTCAAACACATTATGCTAACAATCAAGTAATATTTTGGAGCAGCACTTGGATTCCTGTTGTTAAGCGAATGGCTAAAAGAAAATATTTACCTACAGACATTAAGTACTGGTGTTTGTTCTAGATAACTAATCTAAAATAATAATGAAATCTCTATAAAAGGATCAATTGAGGTGACCGATTTTTCCGAAATAGATATTAATACTGTTTAAAAACTTGAATGAATCTAGAATGAACTAATACAAACTAACGTGCTACGAAAGACACGGATTATAATTATGTGTATATATTTTTTTTAACCTATTCTCTATCCTTCCATTGTTGGATATAGGTCTCCCCCAGTTCTCTCCATCTTTCCCTATCTTGAGCTGTTCTCTGCCATGTGGAACCACCTTGTTTCCTGATGTCATCTTTCCACCTCATCTGTGGTCTGCCTCTTGATCTCTTTGCATTGTATGGACGCCACTTTCCGATGGCATTGTTCCATCGTCCGTCTTGGAGACGTTCATTGTGTCCAGCCCATTTCCATTTCAGTTTTGCTGCTTGTTCTATCGCGTCTACTGTCTTTGTTCTGGTTCTGATCCACTGGTTACGTTTTCTATCTCTAAGTGATACACCCAACATTTGTCGCTCCATCGCTCTTTGTGCCTTCCTTATCCTATCCAAATTGGCCTGTGTAAATGTCCATGTCTGTGCTCCGTAGGTGAGCACCGGTATTATGCAGGAGTTATATACCTTGCTTCGTAAGTATAGAGGGATTGTTTGATTTTTTAGAACGTAAGAAAGTTTGCCGAACGCTGCCCATCCCATTCTTACTCGTCTCGATATTTCGGCTGTTTGATTTTCTCTGTTAGCTCTGATTGCTTGTCCTAGATAGATATACTTATTTATCTGTTCTATTTTTTCTGTTTTATATTTTTATTGCCTCTTGGTCTTCCGTGTTTGTCATTACTTTTGTTTTGTTGAAGTTAATTTTTAGGCCTTTTTGCAGTGATTTTTCATGAAGTTCATTTAGCATTAATTCCAGTTCTTGTCGTTCCGAGGAGATCAGGAGTATATCATCCGCATATTTATTAGGTGTATATATTACGGGTAAATCTCGAAATTGGATACTTTACGTATTATCCAAATTGGCTGGATAAGAAGTAAAGAAGATTGATCTTGTTGATTTATTCGCTATTACTTTATAAATATATTCTTTATCCTTTATAAAAGGATAAAGAAGTACATTTTAAACTTTGGTATAAATAAGACTCTCTTAATAATCTCTTAAGTACATATAACACTATCATAATTAACCAACTGAATAGGCTTGTTATACTTTATTCATTTATTCATGATGCATTTGTCAGAAATATGTACACTGTACCAAAATATGGCTGGCCTTCACGATTTTCTGCCAGAAAGTCTTGTATATATTACTGTACTAGTGCATGTCTATTAAGAAAGCCTGTTAAAATTCTAGGCTGATTCTTTGCCTATTTTAAGCAGGTCTTTAGTCGTAAATTACGGTGCAGTAACCCCGGAGGTCAGCAAACTCATTCAACACTTTGTCAGCATTTAATTTTTATATAAAAGCAATTGTATTATAATTAAATTCAGTTATTTTCAATCAATAAAGCAGTGCAGTATAGTTGTAAAAGTGAATAAAGGGTCTTTTTAAAAAGTACCTTCGTGAGTTAAAACCTTTAAGTGGCACAGTGCAGTAAGATAGTGGGAGAGTCTACAGAAGATCCTCGTCGTTCTTAAACGTTTACCCACTGCGAACCTACCAACTTCAAGGGAAAACTACGGCTGTTCAACCCCAGAAGTCAACGAAAATCCAGTGTTAAAGTGTAGAAATCAATTTATATGACGAAAGACGATAAAAAGAAAGCGAAAGAAGAAAAGAAACCAGTTCCTTCGAAAAGAAATGCACCCAAGCATCATCATTTATCTGTAAGCAAATTTAATCTTTTTTCTAATCATAATTTAATCGCTTCACAAGCTTCATCTCTTAGAATTAGTAATTCTCTTTCAACTATTAGTGAATCGATTATCGAACCTGGTGCTGCTTCTATTTTGCAAAATAACTCAGCTTCTCAATTTAGTTTAAAAACCAACGTTAGTTCTTTAAATAATACTTTAAATAGCTTAGATATACCATCTATAATTATTACCCCCGCTAGTCAATTAAATACTATGGCCGCTGCACCCGCTCCCGCTTTAGTTTTCGACGTCAATAAAGATCTTTCCATCGTGCCCGATTACGATGGCAACCCTAACGAACTTCATAACTTCATTGAAGTTACTACAATGCTTCTTAATCATTTCTGGGACCACAATAATCCCGATAACTTCCAAAATCACATGATAACTCGAGGTGTAATGAATAAAATTAAGGGAAGAGCTCGAGAAATCATTTCCGTATATGGGTGTAAAGATTGGCCCACAATAAGGACCATACTGATTCAAAACTTTGCCGATCAACGTAATGAAAATTCACTTACGAGAGACATGGTAAACTTAAGACAAGGACCCAACGAAACTCCTCAACAATTTCACGAGAAAGTAATGTCACTTTTAAACACAATTTCTAATCACATCGAACTACATACCGATAATGCGGATGTAAAGAGGAGCAAAAAGGAATTCTTTCAACAGCAGGCCCTAACTACGTTCTTAGCAGGATTACGAGAACCAATGGGATCAACCATACGATCAATGAGGCCTACAAATCTTGCTTTCGCTCTTCAATTTATCCAAGAAGAAAACAATATTAGATATTTGCAGAAAACAAATTTTTCATTGCCAAATAAGAATTCTACCCACATACAACCCCAGAGACAACCGCAGTTTACAACACCACCACAATGGCAACAACCCATTCCCAGGCCACAGTTACATCAACCATTTTTCGGAAGTAATCCAGCACCGTCCCGACCAACATTTACTCCAAGATGGCCGATACAACCCGCTCGATTCCAACCACCAAGGCAACAATTCACGGCAAACACTCAACCTCCAAGACCTAACCCATGGGCAAGCAGACCACCACAACAGTACAAACCAACACCCATGTCTATAAGTACACGCCAAACGGGACATAACAGAGGTTCAAGCTTCAGAAACTTTAGGCCGCAGCAACAGCAACCACACACCCCAAAGTTCACCGTAGAGGAGCTGTTCAATATTGAACAACAAGACGAAAACGATACCGATGCCTACTATGGAGAACAGACATACTACTATCCAAATCAAGACGCATATTCAGATGACTACCACGTAGAAGATTACCAAAATGCCCAATACGAAGAAGAGGATATAAATTTTCCAAAACTCCAAGAGGAAAACGAAGAAACGTAGTCGAACTCAATTCTTACTCAGATGAAAAAGAACTTCCATATATCGAAATTAAAAATCCTCCCCTTAAACTTCTTCTTGATACAGGGGCAACCAAATCATTTCTTAACCCCGAAATTGCATCCAAATTTTATAAAAATTTTATCAAACATGAACCGTTTGTAGTCAGTTCAATATTTCAAAACCATTCACAGGAATATTGTGCTGAAATTCCAATCTTCCCAGAATTTAACTCTAATATTAATTTAAAATTCTACCTTTTTAAATTCCATAAAACATTTGATGGTCTTATCGGCCTCGATAACTTAAAACTTCTACAAGCACATCTTAATTTCCCAGCATCCACACTAACTACAGCACACTCAGTTCTCCCTATCTTTTATTATGAAACCAACAAAACACAATTTTATACAATTCAATTGGAACCCAGAACAATCACACAAGTACGACTTCCAGTAAAACAAACAAGAGGCACCATACTTATACCAAAACAGGAAATACAAGGGGCAACTCTAAGAGAAACTCTCAGTGAAGCTTGCAATCATCTAGCCTGGACCGAAATGATCAACAATACTGATGAACCTATTCAAGTAGCACTCACCGATCCTGTTAGAAGCAACCCAATAGATCTTCATGAATATTACCTGTATACCTCGGACATCATTCCAATGGAAACAGAAACAATAGTAGACAGCGATCCTCTCATCAGAACAGATCATCTAAATCCAGAAGAAGAGATGCACATCAGACGTTTATGTAGAAAATTTGCAGATATATTCCATAATCCTGATGATACTTTAACATTTACAAATCAAATAAAACACCACACACGAACAACAGATGAAGTCCCAGTTTTCACAAAATCATATCGATATCCACACGTACATCGAGAAGAGGTCCAAAAACAAATCACATCAATGCTGGACCAAGGCATCATCAGACCAAGTCAATCACCCTGGTCATCTCCAATTTGGGTCGTACCAAAAAAACCAGACGCCTCTGGAAAAATTAAATGGAGAATCGTAGTCGATTACAGAAAGATAAATGAGAAAACTATAGACGATAGGTATCCAATTCCAAATATCACTGACATCCTTGATAAACTCGGACGTTGTCAATACTTTTCCACCCTCGATCTAGCCAGTGGATTTCACCAAATAGAAATGGCAGCGGAAGATATACAGAAAACAGCATTTAACGTGGAAAATGGCCATTATGAATACCTTAGAATGCCTTTTGGTTTAAAGAATGCACCCTCTACATTCCAGAGAATAATGGACAATGTGCTTAAAGGACTTATAGGAGAAATCTGCCTAGTATACATGGATGACATAATCGTATACTCAACTTCACTTCAGGAACACATGGTCAACCTTAAGAAAATCTTTGAAAGACTACGAGAAACTAGGTTCAAGATACAGATAGACAAATGCGAAATTTTAAAGGAAGAAGTTGAATTTTTGGGCCACGTCGTAACCCCCGAAGGAATAAAACCAAATCCAAGCAAAATTAAAGCCATCATAGACTATCCCATACCAAATACTACCAAGCAGATTAGAGGATTTCTAGGACTACTTGGATATTACAGAAAGTTCATTAAGGATTTCGCAAAAATAACAAAACCGCTCACCTCATGCTTAAAGAAGGACGCCAAGATAGAACACACAGAACAATTCCTAAACTGTATCAAAATCTGCAAAAACCTGTTAACCAACGAACCACTTCTACAATACCCGGATTTTACGAAGCCTTTCAATCTCACCACAGATGCAAGCAACTTTGCTATAGGTGCTATCCTGTCACAGGGTCCTGTAGGACATTCTACCATCGAAAAGGAAATGCTTGCAATCGTATGGGCTACTAAATATTTTCGACCTTATTTATTTGGAAGGAAGTTTAAAATTCTCTCTGATCACCGACCACTTCAATGGCTATTCTCTTTAAAAGATCCAAACTCGAAACTTGTTAGATGGAGACTAAAACTCGAAGAATTCGATTATGAAGTCATATACAAAAAAGGAAAATCCAATACGAACGCTGATGCATTATCCCGTGTCGAAATCCACACTAAAGAAGTGAATACCATTGACGAACACGTAGAAGAAATAATCAGTCTATTATCCAGAAAAGAAGATGACAACATATCTATGATCAACCATCCAAACTCAGTATGCGATCCAGATGAAGAAGATCCTATGGTTAACTTAGACGAAATTATCACAGAAAAACAAACATCCGGCCTAACTGCAGAAGAAATGAAAGTAATAGACGAACTTTTACAAGAAGAAAACCAAAAGATTGACAGTCAGCCAACAAAATCGCTATACCAACAAGACAATAACACAGATGGTACCCAACATTCTACAGAAGAAAATCCAATACTCGGAATTCCAATCAGCGAAAGACCATTGAACTGTTACAACAACCAAATCATATTCAAATTGGTAAATTACAATCCTGCAAAACCTATAACAGAACAGTGCTTCCTAACAAAGAGAAGAATGCACGTCCAACTAGATAACAACGACCTGAAAAACGATATTTTTAATTTCTTTAAGAACTACGTCGATACAAAAAAGAAATATGCTATCCTATTCGAAACTGATGAACTCTACCAGTCTGTCTGCAACATACTTCGGGAAACATTCAAAAACTCTGCATTTGATCTTGTAAAATGTAACAATTTACTAGAAGATATAAACAGTCCAGAAAGACAGAAAACCATCGTAAAAGACTATCACCAAGGAAAGACAAATCATAGAGGAATTAATGAAACAGAAATTCAAATCAGAAAACACTATTACTGGCCAACGTTGAAAAAGGATATAGAAGATTATATTAATCTCTGCGATACTTGTCAAACAAACAAATACGACAGAAATCCAGAAAAACCGAAGTTTATGTTAACTCCAACACCAACGAAACCACTAGAAATTGTTCACATAGACACATTTCAAGCAGCAGGACAAAAATTCCTTACCATCATCGACGCATTTTCAAAATATGGTCAAGCGTACCCAATAGAAGGATCAAACGCGATTAACATCTTAAACGCATTCCTGTTATTCATCACCCACCATGGACTTCCACATATGATAATTTCTGACAGTGGAACTGAATTTAAAAATGGACTTGTTCAAGAATTCGTGGACACTCACAAGATCTTAATCCACTACACAACACCTGATAACCCGCAATCCAATGGAATGATCGAACGCTTTCACTCCACAATCATCGAGCATCTTCGAATATTAAAAGAAAAAAAGAAAACACTCAACATCAAAGACCAGATGCTATACGCCATTATGGCATACAACAATTCTATTCACTCAGCTACCAAACAGAAGCCCATCAACGTCCTTAATGGTCACATAGATGCTCAAGACCCATTCGATATTGACATTAATAGAACACTGATAAATAATTACACACAGGAGCACAGATTGAAAACAAAAGAGATGTATAAAGAAATAAATAAGAAATTACAAGAGAGCAAACAGAAAAATATTGAAAAGATAAACGAAAAACGACACTCTCCGATAACATATAAACCTAGCACGAAAATATACACTCGAAAAACAGTAAAACGAAACAAACTGCTCCCCAGATTTGCACCTAAAATAGTTCAAAACAACAATCCTGTTACTGTTGATACCCAAGATACTACGGTGCATAAGAAAAATATTAAACATCAACCACCAATAAAAACTAACCGCAAAAATACTTTACAGATGTATCTCAGTAACAGCCCAAGAAGTGAAAATCCAGGACCTTCGCGACAATCCAGGGATCCTCCCAGTTAAGCTTGGAGAAGCCAGAATTTAAACTAGCACCCACGACTTCATCCACTATTTCCAATTGGAACCAATAGCACAGGAAATCGAAACATTGGCATATCAATATCAAACTACAACTACAGCTATAGAAAATGGACTAAGTCAGCCGTACTTCGACAGTCTACAGAACTTCGACAAGACATTGCAGTATCTTCTTAAAACAGCCCAAGAGAAACTCGACTCAGTTTATCCAGCAACCAGAAATAAAAGAGGTCTTATCAATGGACTAGGAAATATTATAAAATCCATCTCAGGAAACTTAGATCAAGAAGACGCAGAAAGATACGATGCAGCGATTCAGTCACTTGAACTTAATCAACAAAATATTATTAACAACGTTAATAACCAATTAAGCCTTAATAAGAAAATAATGAACAACTATAACGAGACAGTGACACTACTAACCCACAATCAAGAGATAATAGCCGCAGAAACCAACAAAATCCGAACAGACTTAAACCAATTTGTCTTTGATTTCAACCATTACATGCAAGTTCGAAACGTTTTAGACCAGATGAATTTAGCCTTACAAACCATTATACAAATATTAGATGACCTACAGACAGCAATCACATTCGCAAAAATCAAAACTCTTCACAATGGACTCATAAAACCAGACGAAATAAGATGGACCATCCAGAAAATGCTAGAACATCATCCAGCTTCTCAGCTACCATACCTCGAAGAAGAAGACCTGATGAGATATTACGAGATAGTAGAAGTAGATGGTTACTACTCCAACCACTCCCTAGTCTTTATCTTACATTTTCCCATTCTTTATTCCAAAGTATTCACATATTTTCATCTATATTCACTTCCAACCATAAATAACACAATAATTATTCCTCCTGGACCATATTTAGCCTCTAACTCAGAACTTTTTCAATACATGGACCTACCATGCAGAAAGAGTGAACCAAAGAAATTCATTTGTCCAGAGAAGTTCCCGCAAGAAAATACAGAAACCGACGACTGCATCAATCAAATCCTAAAATTATCCAATGATGCCGCCCAATGTCAAAACGTGCCGATCACAATTAGCACAACAATTATCCAAAAAGTATCGGAAGCTCACTATATCGCTGTTTTCTCAAAAGCTACTAAAATCTCCACCCACTGTTCTACTTCCAAAATTGAAGTACTCAGAGGAACATTTCTAATAGAACTACCCCCAGGATGTGAGTTCAGAACCAACAACGAAGCTTATATCAACTCCAAAGCAACAATAAAAGAAGAACCGTTAACCCTGCCAAAAATAAAAATTAATCTTCAAGGCGAAAATCCAACAGTAAAGCCCCTAAAATTAGATAGAATCCAGTTAGATGAACTACATAAACTCTCAACAGAAGAAGAAAGACTCCAACCCGTGTCTTTAAAAACAATGGATCATTACCACCTATGGACACCACCAATATATATCCTGGCAACAGCCCTTATCATCATTTTGGTTTACAAATTACGAGAGATATGGAAAAAGAGGACAACAGAAGAAGAAGAGGAAGATACAGCCGATCCAGAGTCCATACCTTCAGTTTTGTTCATCCCTCACAAAACTTCCCAAGGGGATGGAGAAATTACGGTGCAGTAACCCCGGAGGTCAGCAAACTCATTCAACACTTTGTCAGCATTTAATTTTTATATAAAAGCAATTGTATTATAATTAAATTCAGTTATTTTCAATCAATAAAGCAGTGCAGTATAGTTGTAAAAGTGAATAAAGGGTCTTTTTAAAAAGTACCTTCGTGAGTTAAAACCTTTAAGTCGTATTAGCACATGTTCGTCCAATTACATTTTGATATGTGTTTAATCGGATATATTTTTGTAATAGTTGTTATGTTTGGATACAGGATCTTATCCTGGTTTATTCTTCTTCTTTTTGACTGGCTTTACAATTCGGAGTAAGGCCTTGCATTCTTATCGCCTTCCATCGTCTACTATCTTGCGGTTTCAGTTATCATTGTTGTACTCCAATCCTAGATTAAGCTAAAGTCAGTTTCAACATCATCTTTCCTTTTTTTCTGGTTCAGCCTACTGATCTTTTACCGTTTGGTCTAAAAAAACACTGTCTTTAGCACTTTGTCTTCCTCTGATCTTACCACATGACCTGTCTATCTTATTACCTATTAGCTTTTATATGTCCGAAGATATTTTTAGTACCATAGAGAGTCACCAATTCAGCATTGCGCTGCCTTCTCCACTCTTTTGTCAATTCATCTCGCTGGGGTCCAAATATCATTCTAAGAACCTTCATTTCAAATACTATCAGGTTATGTATTTATATGTATTTATACATATGTAACAAATGGGTGCATAATTGACTTGTACAGTCTTAATTTAGATTTTTGTTTTTAGCCTGATAAGATGAAGTTAGATTTGGTACTAGTAAGGATGGTTTTGGACAGAAACATTTTATAACTTAAGCAAGTCCAAGGTTTTTTTCATTCGTGTTTTCTTAGATAACCTGCTACTCATACCAGTGTGATACTGCTATACTTTGTCAATCGTCGACTTGTTTTAGGCATTCCTACACTAGCCTCAGAAAAATCTTGAGACTTCTAGGAGCTCCTAAAACCGCTTGGCTATCTGTGCACATATTGATTTATATAAATTTGAAGGCCCCACTATTAGTTTTATTTTATGCTGTTAATATTATGCAATATTGCATGAATCTATGTCTGAAATATGAAGGTATATTCTTCTAGTGAAATAGAAACTCTTACATTTTTACCATTATTACAAAAGTCTGCATCCAAACCTTCTGAAAGTTTAGACACATCTATAACACTACACCCACATTTTGGGATGTATGTTTCCTCTTTCTCACCACTCCCGTAAGTGGATGTCTACCTGACAAGGTGCCTTACTTCTGTATTTGGATACCATGTGATCAGAAGTCAGATTCCATATGGCTTTCCTAATATTTATTTAATATTGCCATGACTTAATAGATGCGCTGCTTAAGTTTTCTTGTAGTTCATAATATCCATTTTTGCTTCTCTACTTACAATCTGCACAGTTTTCATAGCTGCGGTTAGTGTGCCTAGTAGATCTTTGCAATTCCAAGTTAAGGAAGACTTTGTGCCTTACTTAAACCAAAATTTATAACAAGGTAAATGGGTATCAATCCAAATTAGATAATTGTGTTTCTTGATGTATCCACTCATCCAAAATGAGCCTTATTGCTAAGACGATTTTTCTTTAAAAATTAGAGTCAGTTATGTACAAATGTGTACTTTTTGGTATCTATGAACGTTTGCTTGTTTAAATAATGTTGTAGATGAACTGACTTATTACGATCAATTGTGATTTAATCCTGTCGTTACATTTTTTGCTCTTTATAAGTGGCGGTACTAAATATGGCAGTAGCATGGATGAGTTTGATACGTAATTTTTAAATTATTTTGGTTTTATTTCGACTGTTTGGTATCATGCTTTGCTTACTCTGTCTTGTTACAGGGTGTATATTCTAGCAATTTGTGGTGACCGTACAATTAAAAATAATCCAGCTCACTTAGATCAAACAATAGTTTTGTTTTCCCGTTCGGTGCTATTGTCATATGATTATCACTAGACAATAACCAGCTGTTTTTTATTCGTATTAGTATACATTAATATTTATCTAATATTAATATTTATTTTATCTACGCCTGTGAAAGAGTATTTTGTATAAAATATTCTTTCAAGGTTTAAATATTTCAAGGTTCGCCATTTTTACCATACCTAGTCCGTGCAATCACATTTTTATATAGAAAATACGCTGTTACCAAATTCCACTGCAAACAAGACAACAGTTAATCAACAAGTAATATGTGGCACTTGGCCAAAAGGCAATAAATGATCTAATAGTTCAAAAAACCGTTGTAGCGAAAATAGATATTTATTACGGATATTTATAAAGAGGTTAGTAAACATATAGGTTTTTATTTTTATACTTTTTTTAACACTTTTAACTAATTATATAAAGTGATAAATTCATAAATTGACAAAAGTTTACATTTAAAATTTAATGGGTAATAGAGTTTTTTATATTTTTTTAAAACAAGAACAAAAACGATATTTTTAAATTCGTGTACATGTTCGCCGCGTCTTAGCGAACGCGCATGCGAAATGTCTAATTTTTCATCTGGCGCATAAATCAGGCTGGATTTGACCGATAGCATAGGTTATGTTGGCTTTAAGTGCTGCTGTGCTTTGTGGCTTGAGGCTTTTACGTATACCTGCAACTTAAGAAAGTCTCACAAGAATAAGTCCAACGGAGACACATCGCACGGTCTTGGTGTTCGGTTCACATCACCCTCTCGTGAGATAACTATGCCCTGAAATCTCTTATGCAAAATATCCAATGTGGCGTGAGCTGTACGGTATATAACGCCATCCTGTCGAAACCATATATCGTTCGTGTCGATATCATCAAATACAGATCAAGAAGTTATAACGCCCTCATTACCCTTATTAACCCACATAATTAACTTAAAATTGAATTATATCTAACTGTGGGTACTTCAATGTTTGCACTTGTATAATAATATATTTAATTTTAAGATTAAATTTAAACAAAATATTATATTAATATCTTCTTTTTTTATATAGACATAATTCTGTCAATGTTCTTTCAGCAAGTTGTCGTTTCATCGTTTTCGTGGTTTTCCTACTGATCGTCTTCCTATTGGGAACCGTCTCTTGTCTTTATTTACTACTATATTGTTATTATTCGGCTTATATGATCGTTCTATTCTACTCTTTTATTTCTTACCTAGTTCTTGATGTTCTCAACCTTGCATCTATGTCGTATATATGTGCTTTTAGCTCTGTCCCATAGTGTCTTACCATCAATTTTTCAAGCGTTTTGATCTCTGCTGTTTCTAACATCATTTTTGTTCTCTCTCTGTCAGGTCTTGTTTCTGCCGCGTATGTCATTATTGGTCTGATAATATAACAATATCTTTATATAAATCAAAAATTAAAAACTCGTATATTATTTATCACCTACAACCCACAAATAAATGTGTAATTTTTGATTGATGTACAAAAATAATTATTAATCATGTCTTGACTTTTTGGCATCATAACAGCTTTATATGTTATCACTTCCTGGTCTCCCAACCACGTTAGCTGGCAACTGTAGCTTTAACCAGACGTAGTCACCATTTCGGGTGTCAGTAGGTATATCACACATATTCTATATTATTTCGTTTGGCGAAATCCGTAATTATTGACATTATATCGGTAAATTTTATGTTTATTTAACAATTTAATAATATTTTAAACGTGGCTTTTGCAAATGCTTCAAATAAGTACTAATAATATATATTTTTATGAACAGCCAAAGACTCCTTTTTCATTAAATTAAAGTGGAAGTACTTACTTTGAGGTATCACTGATAATGACCTGAGAGAACCATTTCGAATCATTGAACCATATTTTCATAACTTTTTATTTTCATTTGCTAAATAGCTACATATCTATTTTCTACTCTACGGACTTACAGCGTGGACATTAACTGTGATAACTATTTCTAACTCTCGGCGCTTTTGAGATACGGTCTCGAAAACGTTAGCCCTGCATTGTTATTTGTTTAAAACATTTTCCTATTTTCACTTTACGCATAGTTGCATCTGGCTGATAGCAACTGGATGATAATTGTCAAGCACTTTTAAAAGGTGGAAGGATTTAAAAAAAAAATTTATTTTTATAATGGCAAATAGGGTTTATATTGGTACTAATAAAAGGGTTACACAGGTAATATTTTATTTTAGTACCCCTTTTTATTCTTTACAGGTGCCCAAAGGATTTCTTGTTCATAATGTAGATTACAACTTGGCAAAATCTACACACAACGCAAAAGTCTAAGGATATTTTAATAATTTGACAATACCAATGACAGAAATTTCATGACTTTATCAATTTGCTTGTACTATAATTGTTGATACAGAACACTCACTTCTTATCAAAAAAAAAAAAAAAAAAATTAAAACTGTACACAAAATACGTGTTTTAGAATGTTTTTTATAAGGGACAAAAAAATCGACATTTTTATGTTTTGTTTATTTTTAATTTTAGTCACTTTTTGCAATTCTTGGTTAAAAATTAAGTTAAAGATATTGTATTTTACCATGAAACGACAACATAACGTTGGACGAGATGAATAGAGAATAGAAAATCAAGTTGCTGACCAGCTGGGTGTCTCGCAAACCGTCGTAAGTCGTTTGTGGCGTCGGTTTGAAGACACTGGGAGTCCAGGCGAGCAACATCCAGGACGTGGTCGCTCTACAACCGTCGCTCAAGACCGATATTTAATTTTAAATGCCAGAAGGCAGCCAACAATCACAGCACCCGAGCTGGTTAATGAATTACAGCTTGCACATAATGTAACAATTAGCAGCAGTACTGTGAGAAATCGTCTCCATGAAACCAATCTTCGTAGTCGGCGACCACTGAGATGTCCACCTCTATCTAGAGGCAATCGCGCTGTAAGATTAACCTGGTGTCAAGAGTTTCTGAATTGGACTGACCATGACTGGGCCACAGTTTTGTTTAGTGACGAGTCTAGGTATGGATTTCGTCCAGATTGTCGTCGGACAAGAGTTTGGAGACGACCCGGAAATGGAGAACGATTACGACATCTTCAAGAAGTGTATGCATACAGAGGTGGTACATTAATGATATGGGGCGGAATCATGAATAACGGAAGAACTGACCTCATTTTCCCACGTGGCTTTCTCACAAGTCAGCAATATTTGGACACTGTTCTTGAACCTGTTTTGCGCCCCTTTGCTGCTGCTGTTGGAGAAAATTTTTACTTTATGCATGATAACGCTCGACCGCACGTTGCGCATATTGTAACAAACTGGTTGGATAACGAGGGTATTGATGTATTGCCGTGGCCAGCACAATCACCGGACTTGAATCCCATTGAGCATGTATGGGACATGCTCCAACGAAGAGTTACTCCACATATGGGTAATATCTACAATGAGTTTCAATTAAAAGAGCTTCTGAGAGAACTATGGGCACAACTACCTCAAGCAGACATTAACAATGTGATTCGGAGCATGAACAGTAGATGTAGAGCTGTGATAAACCAACGTGGTGGCCATACTTTATTTTAAGTTTATATTTTGTATTTTTGACATTTTATGGTGGTATGTGAAACATGCGTGATTTGCAATTATTTTTTTTTTGTTCCAATTTTCTGTTTTTTTGCAATTTATGGTTTTTGACATAATAAACAACAATTTAAACTACAAATTTTGTATTACTTTTTTTAAGTTTATTACAGATAAAGAAAATACGTCTATTTATAAAAATATCCCTAGACTTTTGCGTTGTGTGTATTTTATATACTTCCCTGGCACCCATATCTCTATTTTTAGTAAGGCTTCTTCACATTTTGTGGTTTACTTTTATTTTTTTAAATTACTTTTTTCTTGTATGACTTTTATAGGCATTCAAACTGACCGAATACATCCTTGAGTCTTCTAGTGGTCACTCTCATGCGTCAAATTAGCCTCTTGGTTTTATTTAGCCGAGCATTTTTATAATACCCTTATTCCTATTTGTCATAATGATACCAATTAGATATTTTTTTACCTTTTTTTACATTAGCCCCAACGTGGGCCCTTAAAATGTATTACAGTGTCGTTCAAAAAAATTTAAAGCAGTTTTCAGATAATGTAAAACTTGTCATGTGTACTATTTTGGTTATTATTATCTTTATAAGCATTTTACAGATTTTACCAGATATCATTTGTTATGTATTTTGTATTCCTACTATCTAATACCAAATATATAATACTAATATCAAACATTTAAAAACAGATTAAATGAATATTTTAAATTCGAACGAAAGTTTAAATAATAAAAATAAGAAACCATATTTATTAGATCATGAAGAAATGAAAAATATTATCATTTTCAGTGTTTGTTCATTTCACTGATCCCGTAAATTTTTTTAATTGGTTCGAAGTAACGTAATATCCAAACTTGAGAACTTTCCTTCAACTTCTCGGATTCTAACGACCCCGAGAAAAATTGTATTTGATTAAAACAAACCTCTTAATTTTCCACCTTCTTATACAAACAATAAAAATGCTAATGATTCAATTACTCATCGGTAAAGAAACTTTTTTTTTCACGAATTTATCGACGCAATTTCCCCTTTTTTTGTCGGGCTGCGTTGGCGCCTCGCTTCAATGGGGTGTTCCTTCAGGCGTCGTGAATACTAATTACTTTATTTCCTTATAAAATACTTTTCCTCTCCCTGTTTGCACATTCAACGGTCGAGGAACTTGTGTACTCGCGAATATGCCTTTGAGTCATCACTAGATTGATTTATTGACAGTGAGAACAAAGAAAATTTCGAAAAGACTTCCGATCGGAAAAGTGAACGCATTTTTTATATTCTTACGGTTTCGTACTGCTAATTTTACGTAGAATCTATTAGAAGCACATTAGAAAGAATGTCTTCCTATATTACAAACACCAGAAAAAAATTTATTGAATGATTTTTAATCTACTGTTTGTTTGTTTTAATTTGTTGTTTTAAGTGTTTTATTCAATCATTTCATTTTCATGTTGGGAACACACATAAACCACGAAAAACAATTTTGAGCTGTAGAAATAAAAATTAAAATCTATAAAAAAAAAAGACTAAAATCAATACAAAAATTACCATCCGTTAATACTGATTATATAGGAAATATAGAAACAGCTGGTGAATTAAAGTCGTAAAAAATGAAATAAAATATAGGATGGTAAATAAATAAAAATATTGTTGTAACTCATAAATTATTGTTAATTCAAAAGAAACGCACCCACCATTTTTTTAATGTTGTAGTCGAAACTCACTACGTAACGTCGCATTGCAGTAAAAAAATGATCTTCGATACCGCTGCAGTAAAAAATAAATTTCGACACTTCTTAACTGGAGATGCTCGCCTAATAGGTTCTTTTTTTAATTCTGCTCTCTTCGTAAGGACAAATTCCGCTTACCTAAAACTGGTGCGGAGAATATTTCTCGCGTCGAATGCACCGTTATAATTTAAAGCAGTCATTCCAGTTTTTGTAGAAAATTGCGTATGCATCCCCTTCTTCAGCTTCTTCTTCTATTTCTTCCTTCTAGTATGTAGGCTTTAAAGCCTGTTTCTTCTTTAATATTAGTCTACTAAATTGTTTAAATTGTCGCTCCATCTTTTTTTTGGTCGGGCAATACTTCTTCGTCCATTTGGTGACTTATTCCGTGCTATTCGTACTATTCTATCCTCTGCCATTCTACTAATATGTTTGTTCCACTCTTGTTTTCGTTTCGTCACCCATCCATTTATGTCTTCTATATTATATCCTCTTCTTATATTTTTGCTTCTCTTCCTATCCAACAGATTTCTCCTTGATACTCGTCGGAGTATTTTCATCTCTGTTGTTTCTAGCAGTCGTCTCGTTTTAGATGTGTTAGGTTTTGTCTCCTCCGTGTATGTTAATATAGGTCTAAGTGCTGCTTTATAGATTCTTGTTTTTGTGTCTTGTCTTAGGTGTTTACTCTTGCAGATTGTGATATTAAGAGAACCCGCTGCTTTACTTGCTTTTAAGCTTTGTTGTCGTACTTCTTCTTCAACGTCAACTAGTGAGTATTTAGATGTTATTATACATTTGGTTTTTTCTGCTGATATTATCATATTTTATTTCTTAGATGTTGTATTGAAGATATGTGTTAATCTTTGGAGCTCGTCTTCTGTCTCAGCGATTAATGCGGCGTCGTCTGCCTAACATAATATTTGTATTTCTTTGTTCTCCATTATGTAGCCATGACCTTTACCTACTGCTTGCATTATTTTATCCATTATTATGTTAAAGAAAAGTGGGCTCAACGAGTCATCCTGTCTGACTCCGCTTTGTACTGGTATACACTGTGTTAGTTTTCCATTTATCTTTGCCTGTACTCGATTATGTAGGTAGATGTTTTCGATGGTTTGTATAATATTGATTGACCCTTCTTGAGCATTGCAACAAATTAGATAATAAGGTCTTATGAATAAAATCAACTGGTGAAACAATTAAGAATAAATTTTTGCCCTATGAATATCAGGAAGACAATTCATGTTTGACAAGCGCTTATCTCTAGCATTCTCGGATAATTATTGACAAGTGGTTCTAAGACTTGAAACACATAAATAAAGCCAGTTTTAACACGGAAATCTAAAAATGGAATTTGGTTAGATTAGAACTGTGCAACTTGCTTCGTCACACCGTTACAGTTAAAAAGATCTTTATAATTACGTATAGCTTCTCCTATCCAAATGTAAACCTCGCCTATCCGCGTGATGATCTTGATTATGGTCATCCGATGCATCCTGCTAGATAACAAATGAGGCTCTGGCGTCCGAGTGATTGCCGGTATAAGCAATCCCCCACTTACTGACCAACGGCTTAGGGCGGATAAGTTGGTGAGTGGTGGGGCATTCCGTTGTCCTGGGGTTGAGAAATTGGCCCCGAAGGCGGATGAATCAACAAATAATGGTCAACGGCATAAGAATGCAGAAGGCAGAAGGGAACTACTGCATTAACGGCTCATAGAGTACCTTCAGGAAAATCACCATGGAACTGACACTGAAATTTCAAACCGTTACTAATCATGGAAAGCGGAGGCCAAGATTCGGCAGGAGAGGAGAAACATATTTATACCACGAGGCCTCTCAGGTCGTAAACATGCGAAAATCTCGTAAAGAAATTTTAAAAATAAAGAAGTCTAATTTTAGAATTTGCACATGGAATGTTAGAAGTCTATTTGCGGCAGGAAAACTTGACAACGCAATTCAAGAAATGAATAAAATGAAAATAGACCTACTGGAAATTAGCAAAATGAGATGGCCAGAGTCAGGATCATGTAAAAAGGACGGAAAAGTATTTTAGTAACATCAGAACTGAGTAAATATGTGACCAATTTCGTACCAGTCTCGGATATAATAATATTACTCCAAATAAATACTCAACCATTTAAAACGAACATACTTCAAATTTATGCCCCGACTGCAGATAGAAAATATGACGATGAAGTCCAGAAGTTATATGATCAGATCCAAAACAACTTACAAAAACTTAATAAACACGAAATTTTATATATTATAGGCGACTTCAATGCAAAAATTGGGGAAAGTCGACGAGGTCAGACTGAATGAGTGTGAGAGTCAGTCAGTCAGTCAGAATGAGAGTCAGTCAGAGTGAATTTAAAAACCAAGTTAACGAAATCTGTACAAACAATCATTATAGAAAAAACTTAATCAAGAAAAATAACTGGATGACAGACGACATCTTAAAATTAATGGAACAACGTCGACTGATAAAATCCAATGTAACAGGATATAGACACCTGTAGATAAGAATAAAAAAGGAAATCAAATTAGTGGAAGAAAAATGGATAAAAGAAAGGTGCGACGAAATGGAGGTTGTAATATCTAAACACGACTTATTTATTGTACACAAAAAACTGAAAGAAATGAGTAATATATTTAAACAACGAGTTCCCTCTGTACTTGTTGACACTAATAACAAAATTATTGTAAATGAGCAAGAAACAAGAAAAGAATGGCAGCTGTATATATCAAAGTTGTTTGAGGATGACAGGAATAATATTGCCGAATTTTACCAAAACTGTACTGACGGCCCAGACATTATGAAATGCGAAGTAGAACATGCTATTAAACTAAGGTTAAAACGAATTCAGCGAAAAAAACCAAAAATCAATGTACTTAACTTTGACGATATAAACATAAAACCTAACATTCAAAAAGAATTTAATAATAGAATAAAAAACATTGGAGAACAGCTAGAAGATCCGGAAGAACTATGGAGTGAATTTAAAAACCAAGTTAACGAAATCTCCACAAGCAATCATTATAGAAAAAACTTAATCAAGAAAAATAACTGGATGACAGACGACATCTTAAAATTAATAGATCAACGTTGACTGATAAAATCTAATGTAACAGGATATAGAGACCTGTAGAGAAGAATAAAAAAGGAGATCAAATTAGCGAAAGAAAAATGGATAAAAGAAAGGTGCGACGAAATGGAGGCTGTAATATCTAAACACGACTTATTTCATGTACACAAAAAACTGAAAGAAATGAGTAATATATTTAAAAAACGAGTTTCCTCTGTACCTGTTGACACTAATAACAAAATTATTGTAAATGTGCAAGAAATAAGAAAAGAATGGCAGCTGTATATATCAAAGTTGATTGAGGATGACAGGAATAATATTGCCGAATTTTACCAAAACTGTACTGACGGCCCAGACATTATGAAATGCGAAGTAGAACATGCTATAAATAATGCTAAAATTAGAAAAGCTTGTGGTCCAGATAATACACCAACTAAGTTGCTGAAACTAATAGAGAATGATAACATAAAAGTAGTAGTAAGACTTTTTAATTCAATATATAACACTGGAGTGATTCCCGCAGATTGGCTTAAATCCATTTTTATCGCAATATCTAAAATACACAATGCGACAAAATGCTCAGAATATGGAATAATTAGCCTAATGAGCCACACTCTTAAAATTTTCCTCAGACTTCACAACAGAATTAGACGCAAATACAAGGAAGTCTTGAAGATACCCAATTTGGTTTTAGAAATGCTATGGGAACCAGGGAGGCACTTTTTGCGCTTAACATCCTATTACAAAAATTCCGTGACCAAAGGAAAAATGTATTTGCATGTTTCGTGGACTTCGAAAAGGCATTCGATAAAGTACAGCATGTAAAATTAATGCAAATACTGAAAAATATCGGAATAGATGACAAAGCTATTCGTGTCATTAAAAATTTGTACTGGAATCAAACTGCTATCGTAAAAATTGAAGATAACAACACCAATGAAATCCCCATACAACGAGGAGTCAGACAAGGTTGCATTTTGTCGCCAACAGTGTTCAATGTTTACTCGGACCAGTTATTTAAAAAGGCACTTGAGAGACAACCATATGGAATAAAAATCAATGGGGAACTACTTAATGTGATAAGATATGCAGACGATACAGTAATTCTATCAGATAATATTAAAGGTCTTCAAATTCTGCTTGATCATATTCACGAGGTAGAAGAGGAAAGGAGCATTAAAGTTAACTCAAACAAAAATAAATTTTTTGTGTTTTTTGTAGTGCTAACGTTTTTGTACATATCTGGACTCTATTATCTGGTTCTTCTTCTTAACTTTTGCTTCTACTCTTTGTTTTACATGTGGTCTGTGCCAAACAATGTATAAAGACACTGAAGAGAAGTGTATTTTAAACAGATAAATATCTGGTAACAGTCTTTATGATTTCGGTAAGAGTGACATCAACCTGTTTAACATGGGCTAATGCCTTCCACGTAGGAGCCGCGTATTCACCTACAATAAAACTAAGTGTTAAGGTGTATATTTTAATACTTTGAGCTGAGCTCAGCTTGAACTGTCAGTTTGCAAATGATGATATTCTTATATAACACGAATTTCCAGTTCTGAAGTCAGTTGGCTCTAGAATAACCTTTTGGTCTTCATCTTAAACAAGTCTCTCCAAAACCATTCTTTTGAATACCTTGTAGAAATTACATAACAACGAGAAAGGGCAAAAGTTGTTTGGCTCTACTTTGTTCATCATCTTTAAAAGCCATTGATTTGTACTGGGTCTGAAACGATTTATCTGTTCTGTCCTAATGTCATTCGGAGCAGCGTATTTGATCTTTTATATGTCAGTTAGCAGTTTGCATTTTCTAAACCGTGCAAAGTGTGGCCATAAAGTCTTTCTTTTTATCAAGTACTCGTTGTTTTATCAGTTCACTTAATTCCTTGCATTTAGTCTTATGATTAAATAATAGCCTATATGATATTTGATCTGGTGTTACTTTTAAGAGGTCTTCATACTTGGGTGTGGAGCATCAGGTCAAATACTCAGGTTTTAATAAGCTTTCATGTTCGTCTACTATTTGGTCTATTTTTCTTTTCATACTTTAGCCAAATATACAGATCTTCTACAGTCTGGATCATATTGGCAGAGACTAGGTCTTCCTTGTATTCAGCTTAGTATTCCATGAGCAGGTTCGTTATTAAGACGATTTCTCGTAGGTGAGAAGTGAAACTTGAAGCTTCCCAATTCTTTATTAAGGTCTCTAGTAAAGGAGTCTCGCCTTCTTTGAAATTATATCTGCGTTAAAAAGTACTGTTTCAAGGGATTAATCTTGGTGGGTCTATGTTGCGTAATTGGGATTGATTAATCCACGACTTTATTTATCTGCTAAAGAAACCTCCTACTAACGAAAAGATTATCGGGATTATAGCGTCTAGCTATATCCTTTTTATTCTATCTATAAGCTTTCTTGTTCTATTCCATACGTTAGTTCTACTCCGTTTTTGTCTATGGCATTGTACCCCCGCGTTATACTATGAAAGTAAAAAACAACTATAACAAATTCAATACGATATGTATCAAAATTTGCTGATTTTTTAAACATAAATCTCTTCTTACTAGTTCCTTTAATATTAATTGAAGCTATCACAGATGTCTTCAAAAGGGACTTTGTATTCTTATACCGGTCATACTTCTAATCGTATGTCCACCTGCGTTATATTGTAAACGAAGTGTTCTTGAAGGCTCGTTTATGTACTGTTGTGTCTTATATTGTTATATTGTATTATTGATTCATTTCGTCCAGCAGTGTTCCAATGCCGTTTTGTAGCATTTCTTTGGAAGTCTTACAAAGTACTTATCTACCAGTTGTAGTGACATTAATGAGATGAAAAGTTTTTACTTTTGAAAAAATATCTATATTCGACAAAGCCAAATTTAGTGTAGAATGTGTAGGTAGTGTTTTAAGCCTCTAATTATTTATACATGTGATACAAATACCAGTTTGTTCGTATTATTATTATAAATTATATTTATATTATATTATATTTTTATATTATTTATATTAAATTATATTATATTTACAATAATATTTAGTTATAATCGGTGGATAAAATCTTCCCAAACAGACGAGCCAACTTATTTTAATTCAGTTTAAAACGATACATCAAAATTTTTGACAAATGATAAAAAGGTTACTGGTACGAGTAAAGGGTCTTATATTTACAATGCATGTTAAGATGTTGTAGATATTTATTAAGATAAATATTGGGCTACCGGCTTCGTTGTTCACAATTTGTTTATACACTTACCGGAACTAAAAACGGACAACTTTTATTTTTAAAATAAAAACTTAAAATTTTAATTCTCTGTAAAATTTTTATTATTATAATAACGTAAACACAAACGAAACAAACTGTTTTAAATAATTTCTAATAAAACTAAGTGCTTATCCCAAAAAAAAACGCATAAAAAATAAAAAATAAAGAATATACTGTTCTTATCACTTTTGTATATACTACTATTCTTTTGTTCTTGTTTATGTGAGTAAACTGTCAAGTCGAATCAAGTGTCAAATATAATTTTAAAGTGAATTGCGTTGATTTAATCTCAAGAACTATAACTGGAAATCTCAAAAGAGCGGCTGCTATTGTTGCGTTGTTTCAAGACGGAAGAAGTAAGCGATATGTTGCATAAAAGTCTCAAATATCCAACAGTACTGTGCACCGTATATTTACACGTTTCTTAGCAACTGGAGTTTATTCTAGATTAACTGAAACCGGTACCCAACGAAGAGCTAGTGCCCGTAAGTGAACAATCAAACGAAAGTTTGAAAAAGCAAATTTAAGCAGTCGCAGACCTACAACAGGCCTACAACTTCTCAGGTGGCATCCAGTTGCGCGGCTTCAGTTTGCCAGAAACCATGCTTATTTTACTGTAAATAAATGGAGACATGTTTTATGTGCCGATGAATCCAGGTTTACTTTGCGGTCTTCAGGTGGCCGTGAGAGAGTGCGGCAAAGACCACAAGAGTATGTTGCAGAATGTACCTTTAGCCCCAGGCTAGGCTAGCAAGGAGGCTCAATAATGGTGTGAGCTGGAATTTCTCTAGAGGAACGTACAGAATTGTACATCGTTCATTATTCAAGAGGCTCCATAACAGCTGCCAGGTATATTGATGAAATTCTCTAAGGTTTTGTTGTGCCTTATGCAGGTTTTGCTGAAAATGACTTTGTTCTGGTGCATAATAATGACTTTGAGAAAATTAAACTTTGAGAAAACTAAACTTATGACAAATCTCGTAATAAGTGGAAATATAACTATTGACAATAATAGCATACAACAAACAGACACTTACAAATATCTGGGACATGAAATCAAAATAAGCAGAGACAATCAAACACATGAAATACAGAGGCGAATAGGCCTAACTTGGGCAGCATTTGGCAAATTAAGCCATATTCTAAAAAGTTCAATTCCCATGTGTCCCAAGAGAAAGGTTTATGACCAATATGTTTTACCTGTACAAACTTATGGAGCGGAGACTTTAACACTCACGCAAAAATCTGCGAATAAACTCAGAGTTACGCAACGAGCCATGGAACGTGCAATGCTGAACGTGAGCCTTCGAGACCACATAACAAACCAACAAATCAGGCAAAGATCAGGAGTTCAAGACGTCATCGAAAGAATTACGTCGCTTAAGTGGAACTGGGCAGGGCACTTAGCCAGAGCACAAGATGGACGGTGGACAAGACGTATTATGGAATGGAGGCCCAGAAACTTAAAAGAAGCCGAGGATGACCACCGACTAGATGGACCGATGATATAAAACGTGTAGCGGGAAACTGGCTACAAGCGGCCCAGTGTAGAGAACACTGGAAAGATCTGAGGGAGGCCTATGTCCAGCAGTGGACGCGATTGGCTGATTGATGATAATAATGACAATCCTCACGGTTCGAGAATCACTTAAAAGTTTTTAAATAAAGTAAACATTCCTGTAATGAATTGGACATCATTGAGTCCAGAGTCAAACCCAATCAAAAATTTTTTGGATGTGCTTAAGCGAAGGATACGAAGTCGTATTCCTGCCTCATTATCCTTAAATCAGTAACAAGAAGCCATTTTAGAGGAATGAGAACTTATTCCTCAACAGGACGTGTTACATTTGATTTTATGCCTGCCAAGGAGAATTCTGGCAAAAATTCGAGCACGTGGACATTAAAATCAGTTTCTCCGGACAAGAATTGATTTAAGTTCTTATTAATTGAGCATTATTTTATTATAACAATAACTTACGTTTGTTTTCTCAATTTTTAAGTTGTTTACTTAGTCAGTTCTTTGTTCAAAAGTTTAATTTTTATTATAAATTACTTCAAACAGTTTGATTCGTTTGTGTTTATGGTATTATAATAATAAAAGTTTAAATAGAACTAAAATTTTAATTGCTGCTTAGTTTGAGGGGTAATGCGTCAAACTTTTCTTGTATATTTAAAATTGTTTCCTGTATATCATACAAATATTAAGAGGTTTATCAAATGTCATACTAAAAAAAATACTAAACGAGTGGATAAATATTAATGTTGTGGTTTTAATATTATAATTAGTCAATAGACATTAAATCACAAAATAGTGTCTTTCATGAAAACGTGTACATACCTAATAATGAAGACTTAACCGGATGGATGCCCTGAAGGGTAATTAAATTGAATGGTATCTCGAATTTGCTTTGGCAGTTAATAATAAAAGGATGCTCATTTGACAACTAGATTATAGCTGGTAATAGGTTATTAGCAGCGATTGGGTAGCATAACAACTAAACGATTAATTATATTCCTGTAAACTATACAAATCAGGGGAAAATGCGTGTATAAAGAAAGCAGGAGGTAGTATTAATAGACCTATGGAATGGGATAAACAAGATCGGTAAAAATAAAAAAACAATAATTGTTTAAAAAAAACAGAAAATTAAGTCGTATTTTATAGTAATGGGGACACATTTTACCTATACAAATATTTTATTTGTCAATCCCTCCCTACACGTTCTAAAACTATTCTTCTTTTTTTCATGCAGACCTGACTTTGTCTGTTTTTTAGTTTGCCTTCAGTAAGTTGTCGTTTCATTTTTTATGTGGTTATTCACCTGATCGTCTTCCTATTGGGGAACCGTCTCTTGCTGTCTTTACTACTCTATTTGGTGTCATTCGTCTTATATGATCATTTCATTCTACTCTTCTACTTCTTACTCAGTCCTTGATGTTTTTCACCTTACATTTACGTCGTATATATGTACTACTAGCTCTGCCCCGTAGTGTTTTACTATCAATTTGTGTTGTCATCTCTGCTGTTTCTAACATCCTTTTTGTCCTCGCTCTGTAAGGTCGTGTTTCTGTTGCGTATGTCATTATTAGTCTGATGACTGTTTTGTAAATTCCCTTATATTTCTTTTCCGATGTTCTTATTTCTTCATATTAATCCATTCAGGCAACCTGCGACTCTCTTTGCTCTATTAATTTGATCTTTCACTTATGTTTCGAGCTTTTCGTAGCTCGATAATGTGATGCCTAGATAATAAAACTCCATCACTTGTTTTGTAGCATTTTAAATTTGATTGATTCTTTGAAGTATATTTAAAGTCGCCTCGTATATGAAATCGTCTTAATAAAACGAAGAATGTTTTCTGTTTTTTAGTTCGTATTTTTCGAAAAGTGTTTTCAATCATTCTAACGTCGTAGAGTAATAAATCCATTTAATTGTTGTTTATTTTACTGCGGCGATTTCTTTTCATGTAAATGCGTTTCAAAGGATATCTACGTCGTTCGTTGGTTCTGCTATTTCAGCAGTTCGTTGATTTTCAAGTTAAGCGAACAAATTTTTAATTTCGTCACTATCGGTGGAACCGCTGTCAAGGGCAGTTGGTTTCGTTTGTTTAGTCCGAATTTTCGTCAAATTCGTAATGGTTTTTGGTTATTGTTTTATTTTTGTTATTAGAAATAGTGAAGTTTGGTAACATGTATAGTTACAGTTTGAGGTTGGTTCAAGATCTTGACGGGAAAAGAGCCTGGGTGTGTATTCTTCAAGGAACCAACAATTTTTTATGAAGAGGTGAATTTTATACTCAGATGTAATGTGTCAGTTTTTGTCTGAGTTACTCGCCGATTTTGTTCGTGCTGTGTTTTATCTGAGGGATTTGAAACACGGCGTTTCGATCAGTTCAAGAGATGTCCCTATGGTTTCGAGCAAGAGCCTGAGTTTTTGAAAAGCTAAGCCTTGAAGATTGCGACAAGATAATCTAGTGCCCAGCTTTCATCATCTATTTGTTGTCGTTAGTCACTCCAGAACATTTTGCAGCTTGTGAGACTCATTTGTTTGTTTTGCTGTATTTTAGAGTCCAATTCCAACGCCAAAACTTTTAAAGGAGATACAATAGTCAGTGATATCAGGTATTATTTTTTTGTTAAAATTTTTAAAGTAAAAATGGACATTTTGATTATTATTAATTTTAGGAATTGGCTAACTGTCATATTAATTATTCTTATAAAGTTTTAATATTTAATCTTGGCGTATGACAGTTAGCATTATTTTCTTCGGACATTGGGTACATGCATAACCATAAATTTTGAATTTGTTTTTTTTTGTTTTTAAAAAAAGTTAATCTCAGTGAGTAAGATCCATTTAAAAAGATATTTTGATTTATAATAAGTATTTAAATAGTTACGACTAGTTGTTGGAACCGCTACAAAATGTCTCCCAAATATTGTCCCCAACGTCTAGAGTTTGCTGTAAACCGATAGCACCATTGTAAGTTGTTCGTGTATGTTGTTATTATTATCTGTATTTGTGTAACTGTTTGTGGTGACACATAAATAAATGTTAAATTTTGTTGTCTTAACATTTTATTTATTTTTTTTTAGTTAACCCTTTTTGAATTTATTTGAAAAAGATATGTTTTTTAGGTTTTGATTTTATTTTCTAATTATTTCCCTAGTTACAACTAGTGGTTGCAATAGGCATAATTAGGCACCTCAAGTGGCGCCCTATATTAAATTCCTTGAGGTGTTTCTTGTTTTATTTTTATTCTGTTTATCCCAAAAGCCCTTTATTTCTTTTTGTTGTAGTTGCCCCATTCTAACCCCCATTTTACTTATCCACGACCCCAGCTCTCCTACGAAACCCTGAGTGTCCGTTCGCACAAGTAGCGATTATTTTGCTTGCCTTATCTCAACCCCTTTAGTTTCTTCCGCCAATTTTCTATCCCCTTGTATTAATGGCCCCTGTGGTAGGCAAAATATTCTCGTTACAAAAATAGCGCCCAACGTGTGTGGCATTTCTTAGATTTGCGACATTTTTACTCTCGTTACAAAAATGTCGCCCAACGTGTGTGGCCTGTATTAGATTTTCGCCATTTTTGTATCTTATCGTTACAAAAATGGCGCCCTTGGCGTGGGGCCTTTTTCAGGCTTTTGAATGTTCCTGCGTCTTTAGGTTTTTGTCCCTTTTCCAGAAGCAACATATCTTTTTCAGTTTTTCTGCCATAATTTTCTGCCATTTTTATGAAACCCTGCCTTCCGAGTAGTGCCCCGGTGTCCCACAAACAGTTTGTTTATGTATTTGTATCAACATATGTATTGTTGTTTTTTTTTATGTATTGTTCTTGTATTGACATATGTATTATTGTATATCAACAGATGTATTTGTTGTATTTGACATATGTAATGTTGTATCTTTTATTTCGTGTACTGTAGAAATTTTTCTATATGTATTTTTGTGTATTGGTAAATGAAAGCAAATATTTTGAGTTTGAATATTTAAATTGAATTTTAAATAATGTTTTGATGTTGAAAAGAATTTTAAGTTATTTACAGTAACAAATTAAGTGTACCGTTATTGTGCCATTTATTTTTGATTGATTTGACATTTCTTACAGAAAAATAGGTTTTTGTAATTTTGTTTTGTCTGGTCATTTTGAGTAAATGTGTTTATTGTTTGAGTGACTTTTTTTTGAGCTGATGAGTATAGTTGTGTTTTGTCTTTTGTCCTAAGACATTTCATTGTTTCCTCTATCCCCTCTCTGACGGCGTTTGTGTTATGCCACGGGCAGTAGGAGATTGTGAATGTGAAGAGTAGTCCCCTGTGTTCCCCTGTTGTTCCCTAATTAACCAGCTTTGACGGCGTATGTAATGCCACGGGTTAATAGGAGATTGTGTTCCCCTGAGTCCCCTTTTGTGTTTCCTGTCTTGTATCTGAATGATGACAAGTGTTATACTCGTGATCAGAGGTGCTGTTTAGTTTTGCCTAGGAGCAGTCTCATTTAGTTTTCAGAACAAGAGCAAGGTGTTTTATGTTGTGTTATTTTGTGTAGCTCACTCAAAAGTCAAGTTTTCAATATTATTAGTGTTGTTGTATCACTCTGTATGTGAAGTTTATCGAGTATGTTGTTTTGTATACATTGTGTATTTGCTTTCACCCAAACATTGTTTCAGTATTTTTGTCCCGCCCTGTATGTGAAGTTCGTTGAGTTTGCTTCGAACCGTTTTTTTTTCTGTTATTTTGTGGATTTGTTTTATCCAGTTTTTCGTTAAATCAAGTCTATTCCTGTCCCAAGTTAACTGCTACGATTTCCATTTTCTGTTATGTCCAGTTTTCGTAAAATTATGAGAAATAATTTTCGTCTATTTCCTTGTGAATTAAAAAATACGTATTTGGAATGATGTCATTCCTTATTTGCCGGTATTTAAAATGTGAACGATATCAAGTTTGTTTATTCTTGTTCGTCTTAAGTACCATCCCATGTCTGAGAAAAGAATTTTGTTTACGTCAACGAAATAATTTATTTCGTATGTAGACGCTGTCCTTTCTTTAAGTGTTTATAAGTTATATATTTCGTCTTCTTAATTGAGTCTTTGAACAATTATTGCGTTTCAGAAATCGGCTGTTGTACGAAAAATATAGGTCAAATTTTTTCGTATCTTTAGAGTTTAATAGTCCAGGCAATGTGTGAAATTTTTTTTAAGCCCCGAAAAAGAATTTGTTTCTGATTTTACAGTCCATGATCAGTCCGTGTGTTTTCGTGTTGTCTTTTGTGTTATAAGTAGGAGGAAGTAATAATACGATTTCGTTTGTCCATGGCTAAGGCCGATTTGTTAGTGACAAAGCAAAGTATTGTTATTTGCCTTATGTTTGTTATTTCCGTGTTTCCCCGTGTTTTCTTTGTTCCTATTCTGTGTTATAAGTAGGAGGAAATGATGATACGATTCCGTTTGTCCTTGGCTAAGGCCGTTTTGTTAGGGACAAAGCGGAGTATTGTTATTTTCCTTCTGTCTGTTTAGTCTTGTGTTTCTCCTAGTTTTTTTTGTGTACAGTAAGAAAAGGTGATGATACGACTTCGTGTATTCCTGGCTAAGGCCGATTTGTTGAGAATACATAGCGAAAGTATTGTGATGTTTTTTCTGTCTGTTAGTTTTGTGTCTTTCCGTGTCTTTGTGTGGTCAGATGTTGTAGTGGAGATATGTTGATGGTCTAAAATGTGTTAGTTTGTGATTTGAGTATTGTGTTTTTGAAGTATCATATAGGACGTACAGGCATGTGACCTGGATTTGTGTTTCCTTGGATATTTCTGTTGTTGTGTAAGACTGCGTAGCAGCATCCCCTTTCCGTGAATTAATAGAAAGGATAAGCCTTTCTATGTGTTGAAGTAAGACTATTGGCGATAGAGTCTCAATAGCATTCCTTCTTGTTGTAGTGTTTGTGATGTAATGTTGATGATTTGGTGGAAGCGGAGGTACAAATACTGGCATTGTCCATTGTGACGTTTTGATTTGCTGAGGTGAAAGTACCTGGCCGCTTATTGTGAAAGTATTGTTTATGTCGATTGTGAGACCATGTTAGTGAAACATCTGAAGTATTTTTAGTACTACCGTTGAATGACCCACTTAGAATTCCCCAGTTTTATGTTGTGACCCTGTTCGAGTTTTGTTAAAGAATAGTGAACGTTTCTTTCTGATTTGTATGAAGATGTTGTATTCGATTATTATCCGTGAAATGATGAAGTTTATTTGTTCATGTTGCCCCTTCATTCCCTTCCCAAACTGTGTCTTTGACCTTATTAGTTGTCATAAGAGGAACGGCTAGGTCGATGAGTTTTGGATTCGTCCGCCAGGTGACCTGTTGAGCTTTTAAGGAAGATAAGCATTAGTTTTTGCCTTGTGTATATATATATATATATACTCTTCTTCTTCTTCTTCTTCTTTACTCTTCTTGCCCTGCTTTTGAGATTTGTGTACCCAGTTGGAAGTTTTATTGTTGTTGACGGACTGTAATGATTTTTTTGTTCTTTTGGAAGATTATAGTGTTTCTTATGTTCCCTTGGAGATCTGTAATGATGTTTTTGTTTCTTATGGAGTGTTGTCGTAATTTTTTTGTTTTCTTTGGAAGACTCTTACGATTTTTTTTGTTTCTTTACGAAGTATTTAGTTTGAGACTGAACTGATTGTGTATTGATTATGGCTTGTATGCCATGTGCCCCTGTTCTTTTTTTTTCCAAGATTTTGTTTTAACGTTTTGGACTTATGTTCTTCTTTGGTCCTTTTGGGAGTTTCCTGACTTGGAAATTTTTCGCTGTGTCGATCCCAGAGGATATTTCTATGGAACTATTGGCCATCCCGTTTTCTTCTGTTTGTGTTTAATTTTCAACCAGTGGTTAAAAATTCATTGCTTGACTGTTATGGTCAAGTTTGTTATTCTTTGATATTGTTTTGGTTATCTATTATGTGGATAACCATAGCGAAGCTTGTCTAAGCTATGTTATTGGCCACCCGCCTTTGTTGAGCTGGAAGCACCTCTCTTTTCGCTTCCAGAAACTTCAACACTGGTCTGTTCCACGTTTTGGTTAGGCTAGAGCCATTTTAGTAGAAATCTGCCATTGTGTCGTTGTGCTTAAGAGCCAACGAACTGTACCTGGTGCCGATTCGTCAAATTGAGCATCCAGTTTTATTTTGTATGTTATTATGTTAGAACCATAAACAGTTATGATGTGTAGTTTTGGTTATGATTTTTGTTTGTTGTTTTTTGTTCTGTTTGAGTTATTGAAGTCATTATGTGTTGTTGCAGTAGTTAAAAAAATGCTACTGTTGTTCCAACCTGATTGTTGTTCGCCCTAAACGAAAACTTTTCCTGTTAGTCCAGTTTTCGCTCTTACGTGGGGGTATTGTAGCATTTTAAATTTGATTGATTCTTTGAAGTATATTTAAAGTCGCCTCGTATATGAAATCGTCTTAATAAAACGAAGAATGTTTTCTGTTTTTTAGTTCGTATTTTTCGAAAAGTGTTTTCAATCATTCTAACGTCGTAGAGTAATAAATCCATTTAATTGTTGTTTATTTTACTGCGGCGATTTCTTTTCATGTAAATGCGTTTCAAAGGATATCTACGTCGTTCGTTGGTTCTGCTATTTCAGCAGTTCGTTGATTTTCAAGTTAAGCGAACAAATTTTTAATTTCGTCACTATCGGTGGAACCGCTGTCAAGGGCAGTTGGTTTCGTTTGTTTAGTCCGAATTTTCGTCAAATTCGTAATGGTTTTTGGTTATTGTTTTATTTTTGTTATTAGAAATAGTGAAGTTTGGTAACATGTATAGTTACAGTTTGAGGTTGGTTCAAGATCTTGACGGGAAAAGAGCCTGGGTGTGTATTCTTCAAGGAACCAACAATTTTTTATGAAGAGGTGAATTTTATACTCAGATGTAATGTGTCAGTTTTTGTCTGAGTTACTCGCCGATTTTGTTCGTGCTGTGTTTTATCTGAGGGATTTGAAACACGGCGTTTCGATCAGTTCAAGAGATGTCCCTATGGTTTCGAGCAAGAGCCTGAGTTTTTGAAAAGCTAAGCCTTGAAGATTGCGACACGATAATCTAGTGCCCAGCTTTCATCATCTATTTGTTGTCGTTAGTCACTCCAGAACATTTTGCAGCTTGTGAGACTCATTTGTTTGTTTTGCTGTATTTTAGAGTCCAATTCCAACGCCAAAACTTTTAAAGGAGATACAATAGTCCAGCGGTCGGGGAACCGGGGTAAATTACCCCAAATGGGGTAAAAATGAAATTTTTGGGGTAAAAATGAAACTTGTGAATAAAAAGTATATATTTTAATTTGATTTTTTATAAACCTGTTTTGCATGCACCGAAATTTTTTTGTATTATTTGTGAAAGATAAATTACATTTTCCTACTATCCTTTGTAAATTTTTTATATGCCCTGAGAGGAATTTTAAACCCCAAAATTCCTTAATTACGGTTTTACACAAATAGAAGACAATGGTACAATGAAACCACAGTGTGTTGTATGTATGAAGGTATTGACTTCAGAATCTTTCAAAAAAAGTCAACTGAAGAAACATTTGGATAATTTGCATTCACACCTATCTTCCAAACCGCGAGAATACTTTGCAAATTTAGAAATATCTGTTAAAAGACAAAGATTGAATAGCAACTTGTTTGGTACATTTGATCAGCTTTCAGCATCAAGGGCTAACTTTGAAGTAGCCTGGTTGATTGCTCGAAATAAGAAACCATACACTATTGGTGAAGATTTGGTTAAACCAGCTGAAGAAGCGAACAAACTGAATTCAGTGCCCTTGTCTGCGAGAACTGTGAAAGAACGAATTTCTATATTAGCAGAAAATGTGAAGGAACAAGTTATTTTCTCATTAAAACAGGCTAAATAATATTTTGCTATATATATATATATATATATATATATATATATATATATTATAATATATATATATATATATATATATATATATATTCAGCTTGATGAGACAACTGATTTTAGTAACAATTCTCAGCTAATGGTATATGTTCGCTACAAAGGTGCAGATAATTTTGAAGAGGAATTGCTGTTTTGTTCTCCTCTCGAGTTAAAATCTCGTGGAATTGATGTCTACAATAAAGTAAATGAATACTTCTATGCGCAAAGTTTAAAATGGGAAAACTGTATTTCAGTATCTTTGGATGGAGTTCCAGCTATGCTGGGCCATATTGATGTTTTTCGGCTTTCGTAAAAAAAAATAACCCAAATATTGAAGTTATTCACTGTATGATCCATCGCCAGGCCCTTATGGTCAAATATTTAGAACCTACACTGGAAGCTGACATGCATGATGTCATCAAGATTGTAAATTTTATCAAGGGACATGCTCTAAACACGCGGCTATTTCGTGAATTATGTCAGGACGGTGAAGCCGAATATACGGACCTACTTTATTATACAGAAGTAAGGTGGTTCTCTCGCGGAAATCTACTAAATCGAGTATGGACTCTCAAAACTGAAGTGGAAATTTTTATGGTTGATCAAAAAAATATTCTGGCAGATAAGTTTAAAAACTCTTCCTGGGTTGCATATCTCACATATTTAGCTGACAGTTTTGAGAGTATAAATATATTAAACAAAAAATTGCAAGAAAAGAATATTAATATAAGAGTCAGAAAGTAGAACAGAACAAGATAGCTTCTTTTTCAAGGTTAGCTTTGTTTTTGGAAGATTGCGAAAATATTACTTTTGCTGACATCAAGGATACAATTGTAAGACATCTTATCAAACTCAGAAAGCGGTTTTCAGATTACTTTCCAGATCTTGATATACGTACTGTCAGTTGGATTGTAGATCCTTTTAAATGTGAAATTAATTTGATACCAGAAGAACCTTCAGGTTTGGCAGAAGCAATTCTTGAACTTCGATCTAATACTGAAGCACGTATTCAATTTGAGAGTAAACCAAATATGTCGTCTTTTTGGATATCAAAACTTCAAAGACTTTTAAAATTGCACATGAAGAGGCGGTTAAAAATTTGCTGCCATTTGGAACAACATATTTGTGCGAACAAGGCTTTTCCACTCTAGTGAACATAAAAACGAAGAACAGAAATCGATTAAACGCCGAAGACTGTATTCAAATCGCTCTTACATCAAAAAGTCCCAATTTTGAAGCAATTGTATCAAACATGAAACAACATCATTTCTCCAAAACGTGAAGGAAGAATGTTTTCCATTATTCTTTTTTTATAATTTTTTCAATTCTAATTTTTGTTAGTACAGCCATTATTATTATTATAATTTGTTACAGTACCGCAATGGGTTTTAATTTTTTATATCTTATTATTGTTATCTATTATTATGTTATGTATTTCTAGGTATCATAGAAATTGAATAAATGATGTTTATTTTATGTTTTAGTTATTGTTTTCTGTTCAGAACTATCATGGGGGCTATAATATGAATGATGCTAAAAAGAGGCCTTTTTTTGCTTTTTTGTTTTTTGCCTTGGGTAATATCAACTTACACAAAAATGTTTTGGGGTAATGATTAAAAAAGTTCCCCGACCACTGCAATAGTCAGTGATATCAGGTATTATTTTTTTGTTAAAATTTTTAAAGTAAAAATGGACATTTTGATTATTATTAATTTTAGGAATTGGCTAACTGTCATATTAATTATTCTTATAAAGTTTTAATATTTAATCTTGGCGTATGACAGTTAGCATTATTTTCTTCGGACATTGGGTACATGCATAACCATAAATTTTGAATTTGTTTTTTTTTGTTTTTAAAAAAAGTTAATCTCAGTGAGTAAGATCCATTTAAAAAGATATTTTGATTTATAATAAGTATTTAAATAGTTACGACTAGTTGTTGGAACCGCTACAAAATGTCTCCCAAATATTGTCCCCAACGTCTAGAGTTTGCTGTAAACCGATAGCACCATTGTAAGTTGTTCGTGTATGTTGTTATTATTATCTGTATTTGTGTAACTGTTTGTGGTGACACATAAATAAATGTTAAATTTTGTTGTCTTAACATTTTATTTATTTTTTTTTTAGTTAACCCTTTTTGAATTTATTTGAAAAAGATATGTTTTTTAGGTTTTGATTTTATTTTCTAATTATTTCCCTAGTTACAACTAGTGGTTGCAATAGGCATAATTAGGCACCTCAAGTGGCGCCCTATATTAAATTCCTTGAGGTGTTTCTTGTTTTATTTTTATTCTGTTTATCCCAAAAGCCCTTTATTTCTTTTTGTTGTAGTTGCCCCATTCTAACCCCCATTTTACTTATCCACGACCCCAGCTCTCCTACGAAACCCTGAGTGTCCGTTCGCACAAGTAGCGATTATTTTGCTTGCCTTATCTCAACCCCTTTAGTTTCTTCCGCCAATTTTCTATCCCCTTGTATTAATGGCCCCTGTGGTAGGCAAAATATTCTCGTTACAGTTTTATTCTCTGCCAAGATATTCGTCTTCTCCTTGGTCCTCTCTTTCCAAATACCTTGCCCTGAAGAATGAGTTGCAACAAGCCATTCCGTTCATTCCTCATAACATGGCCAAGATATTCTAGTTTTTCTCTTTGATGGTATTAATAATCTCGCATTCCTTGCCTATTCTACATAGGACCTCAACATTAGTCACACGATCCACCCATAAAATTCTTAAGATACGTGAAGTGTCCAGGCTTTTACTCCGTATAATAACGTAGAAAATAAATAGCATCTGATGAGACAGATTTTGGTAGCAAGTGGTAAATCGTGACTTCTAAAAAGAGACTTCATCATCATGAACGCTGATTTCGCTTTCCCTATGCGTTGTTTTATTTCACTGGAATGATCCCATTGGCTGTTAATGTTGGTACCAAGGTATGTGTAGCTGTCCACTCTGTCAATTGAATGTTGGTTAACCAAAAGCTGTGTATTTATTATTTCGAGCTTACTGACTACCATGTACTTTGATTTCTTCGTATTTAAATCAAGTCCGTGTTCTCTACTTTGTTTAGACGCATTCCGTTGACTAATACGCCTTCTTGTAATTCTCCCAGCGCTTGCTCGAAGACATATTCAGAGTATATATTAAATAACACCGGGGACAGAATGCATCCTTGCCGCACTCCTCTATCTATGGAGACTGCCTCTGTCAATTGGTCATTCACTTTAATATTGGCTGTTTGGTAGTAATATAAATTATAGATGATTCTCAAGTCTCTATCATCCAACCCCACTTCTTTCAAGATGTTTATAAGTTTATCATATTTTACGTTTTAAGTATTAAGCATCTACTTTTTTTGGTATGGTCACGAAGGTGGAATCAGCAGTATGGCCGTATTTAAATATTCTATAACTTTGGCTTAAATGGAAAATTTAATGAGGTTTTTGTTGATTCTGTTGATGACTCTGTAAAATTATTGTTTAATAATTAGATAGGGTGTTAATATCAGCCAGATTACTATTACTTTTGTATTGGTAATGCTATCTTCCAGACTATTATTTTTAATAATAAGTGCCTGTCGGAATTTTTTTTGTAAAATAAAAACTTTATTTGCCGTTTTTGCGGCATGTTGAAAACATCTGTTTTTTGGGTTCTGTCAGATTCAGTCATTTTTGGTTTATTTGAGAATTTTAAATGTCATTAGTTTTCATCATTTTCATATTTGCCTTCCAGAACCAGTGCTATTTACGAACAGCTCAAATATTTCATTAAAGGTATCTGGACAAAAATGTAAGTCACGTGTACTTCCGCGATTTAGTTGAAAAGTTGGAGAAACAGGATCAGAGCAAAATAAAAAAGGGATGCTCCAAGATACAAGGAATTAAGCATCGCAAATTAAGGTCCTTGCAAATGTTGTAATAGAGCTTACTGTATCAACACGTCAAGTATCTGCAATGACAGGACTTTCACATGAGTCAGTTAAAAAGGTGCTAAAATTACACAAGTTTCACCTTTACAAAACACAAATTCTTCAAGAACTAGACGATGGTAATCAAGACCGACGAATTGAGTTTTGTGAACTCATGACTGAATTAATTCGCGTTGAACATTCGCGGAATATTTGTTTCACTGATGGATGCACTTTTATGGTGAATGGCAATGTAAATAAACAAAACTGTCGATGCTGGAATGATGCGGACCCGCATCGATTCAGAGAAGATCACACTGATTATCCCGAAAACTGAATATTTGTGCAGGAATATGTGTTAAGTATAGGTTGGTACAATTGTGTGGGTTAGCTACAGTGTACCAACTTATGACTTACTTAAAAGTAAACGAGTATAATAGTTGTAAGCAATACAAGATGGTTGCAATATGTTATTCTAAATAATAAAGAAATAATCCATTATTAATATACTTATTTTGTCATTTATAAACTAAATATTGAAAAATATTAGACGTTGCTATAATTGGCCCCTTGTTCGTACCATGCAATTTAAGTGACGACATTTATCTCGATATGCTGAAAAACACCATCGAACCTTTAATTGTGCATGAATTAGAGAACCAAAAGAACGATGAAGGCAACCTAGCTCTAGACGAAAATTTACTGCACTTCCAACAAGATTAAGCACCCCCTCACTACGCAGCTCTAGTTAGGCACTGGTGGGATACTAATTGCAAGGTAAAGTCAAAGGTAAGCGAAGACCCGGTAGAAGGAGAATTTAAGCTGCGGAATTTAAGAACATGGTTTAAGAAAACCTTAACGGAGCTGTTTCGCGCCGCAGCGAGCAAGGTTATGATTGCCAATATGATTTCCAACATCCGAAACGGATTGAAACCAAAAGAAGAAAAAGAAGGGATATTAATTATCCGAACAAATAGATTGGAAGGAGAGGTCCTATTGAGTGGCCACGGAGATCACCAGAATTACCTCCACCTGACTTTTTTCTCTAGGGTTAACTCAAGTCAGTTGCTTATAAAACTCGTCACTCAGCAAATTGCGAGAAAGAATTACGCAAGCATGTCGCGCTATTATTAGAACATTTACCAAAGTTCGTGCAGAATTTGAAAATAGGCTTTATTATTGTATACAAAACAAAGGAACCCACTTTAAACATTTACTTAATTGGTATTTTTAATTTGTAGTTCAACAAAGACCTCATTAAATTTTCCACTTAAGCCAAAGTTTCACAATGATTGCTTCACCCTGCATTATTATTATTTATACCATTGGATAGCATTTTTTATAGCCTTTTCAAGACGAGTAGGGGTTTGCAATTTAAACTATTTTGGTTGTGGTGGGTGGAGTCTAGGGTATTGATGTTATACCACGGTATAACAAAACATATATTTCATTTATTAACATTGGATTTTATATTTTATTGCAAAAGTTTACAGCTTGTTTTAATCTGGAGAATACTAATAATTTACATCTCTGTAATTCGTATGCAATTCAAAGATATCAAACTTATGTTTTTCTAAATTATGTAACTTTTGACCCCAAATTTAGTGCACTGTGTACGTACGTCCTAAAGAAACTCTATACAATGTTTTCAATTTTCCACTATAACTTATCGAGAAAATTTGACCTACTGACCCTAAATTCGTTGGACATTGGTTGATACTTTACGGCTTTTCGTTCAAGAGTTAACAGAGTTCGAAGTTATAGTTTTGATTTAGCCAAAATTTAAGTATAAATTTGTATCTTCATGAAGTAATTAGAAAATTTTTGTAAAGTACAAAATTTTAGATATTGTCCAATCAATCGTATTATAAAAGTCTGCTCTGTTTTTTAGTCACTGTTACATTAAACTTAATCAGTCAAAAAAACAGGATCAGGTAAAAATTTAAACTCTTTCGATCAACCTAACCTTTCTTTAGTATTCTAACGAAAATTACATAGTTTTTTGTGAAAAGTTCTCTGAATACTCCCATAAGTATAGCGTGGAACAACAAGCTAATAACGGAGATGGCGGTTGCAATATAGCGAAAAAACGTAGAAACAAGCGTTTTATCGTTTTTACACGCTAGTATTTTCAGCCTGATTAATAGGACAGAGTCACGGAAAGTCGGAGTTTGTTCACATTTTTGCTGATTGTCTATCGACCGAGGTAATCAAGTTGATTTTCTTTATATAAAACGTGTGACTTTCATACTAAAGAGTCATCGAAAAAATGGAATAAATGGAAAAAAAAAGAAAGATAGGCCATGGAATCATATATTTATACGAGGCGATAGTAACGTAGTGACGCTGTTGAATAATATGACATTAATGGTTACCAGTTTAAAAAAAAATTATTCAACATAATAAATATGAACGAATACCGAATACTATTTTTATAATAATCGCAAAATAAACAATAGTTTATTTGCACAATGAGAACTTAATACAGTTAAATCTCCAACAAGATATTTAATTAAGATTTAAACATATGTAATGCTCTTTTTATTCAAATAATCGCTTCGACCGAACGGCCATTAGCAAAAAAATAATAGAATATATCATTTTTCATATAAAAAACCTTGCACGTCATTCAAGATTTACGTCGTCAGAACCCCACAGTGTTGCCAAAAGATCAGAATAGTTAGTAAGTGAAGAATTTTTAAAATTTCAACTATTTGTCAAAGTATTATATTGACAGTAAATACACTTAGTTTTAAGACTACTGCAACACATTAAAATACATAGGAAAACATTTTAATACAAAATTATATATTCTAAATTTTAAACTTACCTCTTTTAGGGCTTTAATAGTAAAAACGTCCCGCCATTATTTCTTGCTCAAAATAATCTATCTTATATGAAAGCTTATCAGCTTTCTACAGACTATTTATTTATTTTGGCATATCACAATCACAATACACAACAATAATTAGATGTTAAAGCTATTAATCTAAATTTAATATGTACTTATAAATACAATTTATTAATATGTATTATATTATGACCAAATTGTGTAAGAAATCAAAACATAAACAAAATTTATACTCTAAAAAAGCGGCAACACTTAATACACTTTTGCCACCCGCTGAACTGTCAATAAAATTTGAAGTATTTCCGTATCAGTTGCGTACAATTGTCTAATATATTTAATTAAAATTATTATTTTGTGGAATATTAGACTTAAAGAGGTATTTCATAAAATTTATATTATTAATAATAACAAATGTTTTTGGTTATTTAATTACTATAATTCTAAAATTTCCAATATAATGATGATTACAATTTTCTGATTATTCCATCATGTTGACGCCTATGAAAGCTCGAGGAGTTCCGTATGGGTTTCGTATTATTAGATGTGTTAGAAAAATTTGAACTCTAAGGTTGATGTTCTGGACATTTTAAATACAAGTGACGTCACTTTGTAGAAATTGTAACGTGCAAGCGTTTTACTTTGAAAAATGGTATACATATATATATATATATATATATATATTATATATATATATATATATATATATATATACACCGGTATTTAGGCGGTCCGCCCTTCCGGTAGGGATCTATGGAGGAGTATAAACGAGCCGCAAGCTCTTCTAGTCTAAGCCGCAGATTCATCTAGAATTTTAAACTGCTGCGTTAGTCTTTTTGTTTTTCTGTACACGGAGCTGGGGCTCGATCCCACATCCACTGAACCATTCGACAGTGAAGCGAATGAGAACCGGACGCCTAGCCCGCTTAGCTATCTGACCGACAGAAAGAATATGTATAGAATACACAAGTTGATTAAATTTTGAGGTACTTATTTATGTCTTAAAAATTTAGAATATTGTTAAAATTATAGTCTGCTCCTAGACCTTCTAGAAGTTTTGCTGGTATCTTGTTGTTACTTTATTGATTATTATAAAGGGGACATTCACATAATATGTGTTTAATTGTTTTTGTGATATTACACTAAATTTCAGACCGTGGCGGTTTTAATTAAGTAATCATGGGTTAACATAGTTTGACTGAGTCTGAGACGCGTTATTATTATTTCTTGGCTCCTCGAGGTATGTAATACATTCCACATCTCTAAGCGGGGTTTTACTTGTTTTAACTACGAATTTGACACACTCCATTAATATTTCCACGCACCTAATATTGTAATATTGATTTTTTGGAATTGATGAAATCCAGATGAAATTTATCTTATTATGATTGATGTTAGCCTGATAAAGGACAGTTCTAATTTCTTTTAAAATCAGATTTTTTGGAAACATTTGTCGGATGATTTTATGGCACTAATTGAGGCTGTTAAAATATTTGCAGTTTATTTTCTATGGTTGGTTATTTCTATGGAGCGATAAAGAGCATA
Organism: Diabrotica balteata; assembly: GCA_918026665.1. Lineage (NCBI taxonomy): Eukaryota > Metazoa > Arthropoda > Insecta > Coleoptera > Chrysomelidae > Diabrotica > Diabrotica balteata. The sequence continues at coordinate 4,073,966 of CAKJVB030000002.1, forward strand.
CTGTTCGGCATAGTCCGAACATTAGGTAGTTTGTATAGCGACTAAGATTTTTTCTAAAATGGGAAATATTTAAATCATGATTGGTGGAGTTTTTGTCAAATAACGTAAGTTCAATGTTATATGTTGAATCCAAGGTAGATTATGATCAATGATCATGCTTGTAAGGAAGACATGGAGGTATGACAATGTCAAATCGATCCAAATGACCTTTTATTCTTTTATTTAAAGGTTTAGCAGAACGAGGATTTGCTATCCGTTTGGAAATTAATCAGTAAAAGTATTTCTATAGACACGGTTTCTCGGATTATCCTTAATTTTTGTTCCATACGTAAGACGAAGGTAAGCTCTTCTATCACTTAACATGAGTTCATTAGCCTCGCACAGTAAACTTTCAATAGGCGTGGGCGCACAGTAAACTTTCAAGGTGTTGTATAAAAGGCTCTTATATTCCGAGTGCTGTGTTGTAAATAGTGTCAAGTTTTTTAAGTATTGATTGGGATGCTGAGTTATAACCTATAGCTCCGTAGTCTAGCTGTGATCTAATCATAGATCTCTATATTATTCAAAATGTGTTCTTGTCTTAACCCCAATTTTTGTTTGCTAAACTTTTAGTAAATTTAATTTTCTATAATATTTACGAGTTTATGTATTGATATGTTTTTCCCAATTCAACTTTTTATCAAAGTGACTCCCAGCAATTACTGTGAATCTTGTTGCTGTACTGTTTACTTGTATAGATGTAATGAAATTGGTGTACCGTCTTTGTTTTTAGAGAATACTATATATTTAGTTTTATTTGCTAAAGAGACTAGAATATCCAAGAAGAAATTCTGTGCAAGTTGTGAGAGGATGGTTAAGTTTTCGCTTTGGCCAAATATTACGAGAACATCAGCATATAATCGGCCTTTAAGTGGAAGTTTTTAGATTTCGTAGAACATCTTTTATAGCAATTATTATTAATAGCGTAGGACTTTTTTTAATAACGGTTGACCATTTTTTCTAATAGTTTACATGCAGTACATGTGCAATTGTTCTGTAATGATCTCAGGATTGAATATATTAAGTAGATGATTGTTGTAATTATATTAATAAAATTGTTGTTATAATTATTTGTTCTAGATCCATTTTTAAACGTACTTGCAGACTCTTCTGCTATTTCTAGGTCATCTGTGATTACTCTATTATCTTTGTTTAGTTAAATAATTTTGTTAAAATCAAGTACACCAGATATTTGTTTTACACTCTTTCACATTTAAGACATAGGAGTCCTATTGTTTATACTGGATACAAATTGTGGCCTGGACAATTTATTTTGAGTTTTTATTTTTAACTGAGTTTTAGCTTTAAGTTTTTTAAATTTTATTTTATTGTTATGTGTTTTATATCTTTTGTATCTTTTTTAAAGCTTCGATCGATGTCTAACAATGTATTTATTTTACCAAGGAACTGGTTTACGTTTTTAAAAAAAAAAATTTTCAACCTTGTGTCACCATTGTTCTATATTTTACAGTGTTTGACATGTTCTTATATGTTATTCTTCTATAAGTCTATTCAGCGGTGTATTTTTGATTTTTGGTTTCGAACATCTGTAGTATAATCTGTCCGATGTCATTAATGCTGAGAATTTATTATCTGCTAACGTTAATTCCATGGGTGTTGATCTGCCTTTTTGTATATTGAATCTTGTAGTTCGTACATAATTCAATAGTGATAGGTTATACGGACCTATTAATCCTTCAGTAATAAGTCCTCTTTTGGCATCATATTTAGAACTCCAAATACTGTTGTAAGCATTAAAATCACCTTACCACGAATTACCACGAGGTGTATAGTACAAATATTTATTTTTGTGGTCCCTTCTAGGAAATGTAATGTTCTTGTATGGCAGTTTTTTTTATTACCAATTCACAACCTGGAAAACGCAGAACATGTTGCAAAAATTCTTTTGCTTGCTCTTCCTTCTGGTACGTAGGCTTTAAAGCTTGTTTCTTCTTCAGTATTAGCCTAATAACTTATAAAAATACTAAATGGTATAGACTAAAAAATATTGCATGCTCTTTTTATGTTTACGCGTCTCTCCCTATCCAACAGACTTTTTCCTAATATTCGTAGGAGTATTTTCCTCTCTGTTGTTTCTAGTAGTCGTCTCGTTTTAAATGTGTTAGGTCTTGTCTCCGCCGTGTATGATTATATAGATAGATATATATATATATATATATATATATATATATATATATATATATATATATATATATATATATATATGTCTAATTACTGCTTCATACATTCTTGTTTTAAATCCGTAAACTAATTGTTCGAAACCAAATTCAGATTTCTTCTTTAATCTGTGCCTTCTAAGAATTGCAAGACAAAACAGATTATTAAAACAAATTAACTAACTTTTTCTTTTATTCTTGTTTTAGTGTCTTGTCTTAGGTGTTTATTATTCCAGATTATAACATTAATGTTGCAAAAAGTATTGTTTTATTTGTTGCAGAGAAAAATGTGTGTGTGTGTGTTTAATTTTTAATAAAAAAATTTGTAATATCAAAAGTTAGAGTATAATCTTATTATTTCTTTTTTATTGTTCATTTTACCAAAACAAAATAAATATGAAAAATACAGCTAAAAACATTTTAATAGCCACCATTTAACTAAGTTTTTAGTTCTTCCTGATAAATATATCACATGGATAAAGGCTATGATTTATGCACGTAGAACATTGTAAACGGAACAAAAGGAAAAAAATTAAAAACGCCTTTAGAAATTTAGGATTTTATTGAAGTAATATTTACGTTTTTAAACACCTAGTTGTGTACAGATTTCTAAAATATATTTGATTCATATAATTCAATATATTCATATCTGTACCTCAGAGCTAAACTGTATTAACTCACAAAATTGAAATTTTACAGGAGAGCAAATTAAAAGAAATATAAAGAGTAAATTTTAAATAGAATTTTTATTTCTTTTTCTTCAAGTATGTGACAAACACCCTTTGAGAGGTATAAATGATACTATATATTACTGTATTTGTTATTTTTATAGATCTTTAATTTTTTGAAAAACATGGAGTTAATACTGTTTAGCGTGGAAACAATTACCATATTCGGGAGATAATATAATGGTAAGTTAACACAGGTGAATAAATAATCTGGAGATAATACGATAAATGAAACAAAATTTAGTCAAGAACACTTTTTTTTATTTAATTAAATGAAATAAACAAGTCAACAAAATGATTAAACAAAATTAACGAAAAACGAAACTCAATGGATTGTTCACTTAACATTGTTTTGTAAAAATTTTATAAATCTTCATCTACTTTATCGGAGTGGGATAAATTTTTATAAAAATTATGAAATTCACTTGGAACCCAGGTGAGCAAACTTTGCAGATGTGTGTATTTTTTTGTAGATATTTCCTTTGGCTTATCGCGAATCACAGGCAGGACTGCAGGAAATACAACACGCCTAGTATTTCTGTTAAGATCAACAGATTGGAATGTTTCCGAATTAAAATTAGTTTTAAAAAAAAGTAATCCTAAATTATCGCTGCGTACTTGCAAGTGGACAACATCTGACATGCGAAAGTCTGTATTTTGCTGAGTTTTTTTCCTTATAACAAAAGGTGAACAGTTGTTGTTGTAAAGAGTCTTAAAATCCTTAAAGTCATTTAGTTCCATATTAATTACATTGAATGTTTTAGAACGACAGCAAAGTCGTGCTAGCTGCTGCCAGTCCCAGGGAGTCATGATTTTTAAAAAGGGTGTTTTCTTTCGTTCTCTCTCAATAAGAGAATGATCACTGTCCACTTCTAAATGGGTATGACCACGTAACAAAAACTTGTGATTTATAATTTTTATCTGTGGATACTTGTGAAGTATCCAAAAGTAAAGCATAACCATTATCATATTTCTGTTCTGGGATGGGCAGTTGTCGGACCATACAGTAATCTCTCTTATATTTTCATTTATAGCTTCAGTCCACCTCAAAAAGCCCGAAGCCATTTCGTTTGCGCCACGTCCAGACTTTGATTCATCCCACATCATGCAAGACGTAACATTACCTGAAGTGTCTGAAATCGTATAATTGTATGTCCATAACTTGAGCTTATAAAAACTCTGCTGGTTACTTAGAACAGGCGTTGGCAGACATTTCTGTAAATCCAGTGTCAATAATTTTATTGTTCCACCACTTGTTGCTGCTCTTTCCTTATCAAGTCTTTTTAATTCATACCTGTTACTAGCCTCCAAAAGATGTTGTTGATAATCTTGTTCAATATTTTCTTTTCCTTCTACCATCTGAATTTTGGCCAAATTTAATCTGTCACATTCATCACACGTGTCATTGTATGGAAGTTTAAATGAAAGATTAAATTCTGTGTTAAATATTTCAGAATACAGCCAAAGTTTAGCAATGTTTTCTTCGGGTGTATTGCTTTCCATTAACTCAGATCTGTATATCTCATACATTCTGGTAATATTTAGTTCACAACCAAGATATTTTTTCTGAGAACGCTCTCTAGAATAATGCGATTCAATAGTTGGGAACTTGCTAATATGATCCCGAATGCCTTGTTTGATGAATTCGGGAATTTTATTGACAGGCTCACGTTTACCCCTTTGGTCTGTATTAACTACTCCACATTCCTTTTTCTTCGCAAGAGCTGTTGTAACGAATGTCTCGGATATACTTAAGGTAGACAGAAAGAATTTCTGACAAACTTTATACCTTACATGATTAAAATATAATGAATAACGCCTGGTAAATTCCCTTATGCCAGAACGTGCTCCTGTGGTTTCCCGGATACGTCTCACAGGTACGCATTCTACCATTGCTGCTACAAATTGTCTTTTCATGTCGATGTTTTTATTAGGATCCCAAAATTCAGAATGTATGCAACGTCTTTGATCTTCAGTTATAGCTTTTGTGCACCCAACGCTACAGGTTTCTTTACATGGTGCTCCAATTTGCTTCGATTGCAAAACTGTATTCTTGGTTTGGCGTTTTTTACCACCGGCCACTTGTTTTTTACGAACATTCCGTTTCCAACGCAGAGGATTTGATTTCCTTTTTTTACCTGGGAGTTTTTGATTATCTGACTCACTTTCAGAATTATCTGTTTCGTTGTCAGTTGGTCCGTATGTTTTATCATTGATAGAGTCATCAGACTCCAAGCATAAATCCGCGTGATCTACCTCTTCTCTATCTTGCACTACAATTGCCATACTTTGAGGACTACAGGTAATGGGTAAAGCAGTCTGTAAAATGATTCCATTTTCTGAAACTAAACAAAAAAATATTATGATTCAAATAGGAAATTGTGAAGTATAAATAAATATACCTGTTGTTGAGACAAGTTCTACAACATTTTGTGTATTAAGACTTGTGGATCCATGATTCAGTGTTGATATTGTACCATTAGTGTAATTTCCATCTAAGGATATGGGCAAATTGATTTCTAAAAATTATAAAACATGTACATATTTTATTTATTTACAAAAACCGAAATAATTGTGTTATACCTTTGCTCGAAACAGATGGCGAAACATTGTCTATAACAACTTCGCAAGATACAGGTGAGGCAATTTTAACATTAGAAATAATTTTAATAGGCATATTTTGGTTTTTTGTACCTTCATCAAGATCGCCGACTTTTCCTAAAACATAATTACTGTTATCCTAATTTAATAACTACATTTAATATTTAAGTTATAAACCGAATTATGGAGTTAATACAGTCTGTCGGTCTTAAAGTAATTATTGTGTACTAAGTCCATTTTTAATACAAGGATTTTCGGTTAAAATACCACGTAAAATCGCCCAAATATCTAAATACGTATTAAGTTTTTATGTAATATTGAAGGCTAATAATTTTTTATTTTAAATAAATTTGTTAAGACGTACCTATTTTGAGGTTAGATTTATTTATCGCCGACGAAGAGGATAATGCTTGATTGTTTTCCACAGAATCAGTACTGCATTGCGTCGGAGAAGTAAAGCATACCTCTTGATGCTTTTCTAAAGCTTTTTTCACAATTTTATCTGCTCTGGTACACATTCTTTAGAATGTTATTAAACACACACCATCAATGTGAAATAGCATAAACACACTGACTACAGTGCCACACCGCGGTTTTACGTCGTTCCGTGGAGTTAATACATCTTAAATGTGCATGTGATATTAACTCCACTAATACTACTAATAATACTTACATTGCTGGGTATTAAGTGTAAACGACTGTTTAGCTCGGAACTACTGAGGGACTTAATACACTTTATGGTTGCTTATCTTTGAAACTACATTAAATAGGATTTAATATCGTATTGCATATGAAAGATGTGAAGTCTGTTATGTAGAAAGTGAAATAATACAATTTTTCAAAAAAATGGAGTTAATACAGTTTAGCTCTGAGGTACAGATATAATTTCATATAATTTAAAATAAAAAAAAATTGGACTGAAAATCGGAACGTCAAAATTGTGGTTATTTTTCATTCAACCTAGTAAATGATGTTGAAATTCCACAAAACTGTTAATCATCAACGAAAATTTACATTTTAAACATGTCTGTCTAACACTAGAAAAATTTACTACGTGACCAAACACAGGTTCAGGTAAATAAATTCCAACACCTTGCAGAGATCGTCACCTGCTGTAGAGATAGTAGTAGTTTTTGTGGATAGGTAGCGCTGGAGTTTTCAATATGGACAGATAGGCAGACAGATAGACACAATAAGCAAATTATGTATATTGATATACTGATAGAGAGACCTATAATTTAAAGATAACTCCGAAAGACTAATTAACGCCTCTCAAAATTTTACTCGAAAAACGATTTTGTACCCCTTATTTTTCTAAATAGCCTTACTTTATCTCCAAGTTTTTTGTTTTTATTTATTCTATCACGTACCTAATCAGCGGGTTAAATGCACTGAAGCTAATCAACAGTTTATCTGTCTCGTTGAATTCCTGATTGTTCCTTTGCGGCTGTGTGTTTATATTTTTACTCAGTTTAATTTTTTGTTATTTTTCATAGCCTCTGATAATGGTATTTCGGTCATTTAGTGACCGGAATTTCGACATAATTATCGAATGTTTTTATTGATGTTTTTATGTATTGTCAGCAGGATATTTTTGATTTTTTTAGTTGTAAGTTGTCAATCCGGTACTGTGGCGTACCCCGGGGTGGGGGTTGGGGGTTAACCCCTTCTCTCCGACCAGGGCATATAAAGTAAAAAATATATAAAGAATAGTAGGAAAATGTTACTTGTCTTTCACACACAATACAAAAAATCCAAAACCCTAATTGAATAATTATTGTATCACTTTAAATATGTAGAATACAATAATTATTGTATAAATACACAATAATTAATTATATTTTTCATTATATTTAGATATAGATACCTAATATTGGGCTTTTGAAAAAGTAGACAGAACGAGACTGTTGCGAGTAGCATGGGTCTACAGGACTGTATTTGCGGCGGTTTTGTGGACTGTCACGGGTTGTGTTCCTCTGCATGTGTTAGCAGTAGAAAAGAGACAACTCTATAAAAGATGAGAGCATTTAACAACAGCTATAAAAAAAAAGAAGAAAGGGAAAGACCAATGGAAAGATAGCAAGACGAGTGGAACAACAAGGAAGATGTTGCCCAGTGGACCAAGATGCTGATCCCAAGCCTAAGAGAATAGGTAGGTTGCCTGTTTTAGGGCGTATTTTCATAGGTCATAAAGACATATACAAAAATTGTAGCTCACACAATGCTGGAGTGTAATAGATGTACAGTGGAGAGAAACAGAATGTATAAAGAAGTAGGTATGAACCCTGTGACTGTAAGAGAAATAATCGTGAAGATGACGGAAAGTACGGAGGGATGGTATTGTGTTCACAATTACATCCGAGCAGTCATTAAAAAGAAAGAAGAAGAAGAGAAACACCAACCGACAAAAATAAGATCTAATTGATATTTTAATGGGAATAAGCCACAAAAACGGCTTGGGAGAAACCAAAATTAAACACCGAATTAATCAGGAACGTAAAATTGTAGGATGTCTGAACCCCTTATGGTGGGATGACGACAACATTTCCAAAAGGATCAAAAAAAGAATAGGGCAAACCATGGTTGAATCAGTTCTTTATTATGGCTCTGAAGTATGAACAATTAATGAAGAGAAGATTGTTGGCAGTTGAAATGGATTATTTGAGTGTTATATATTAAGTGCTAGAACATCAAGGCAGGAAAGGAAGACCAACGATTCTATAAGAATTAAATTGAATGCTACAAAACAGTAATTGACAGAATAGAAAGAAGAGGTTCAAAATGGTTTATACCTATTAAGAATGCCTGACGAACGTTTGCCCCAAAAACTTCACAAATGGAAGCCCCCTGGAAGAAAAAAAAAAGAGTTAGACCTCGATGCTTATGGAATAAAGGAATTATAAATGCGATGGAATCGAGAGGTTTGGAGGAGGAGCATGCTTTGGACCGGGAGGATTGGCAGAGGAGAACGGGAATACGGCTACAGCCGTCTCCAAAATGTATTGTATTTACAAGTTATTTATGTAAACCTTAGATTTATCTATATAGACCATTTAAATAGTAATTAATTTAAAATGCCACAAGAAAATGGCTTCAGAACAATAGGTAAGATTTAGATAAGAAAAGGGAGTGTTCTAAAAATGTCGTCAGCCCTACAGCGGCCACCAAAATTTCGGAGTACGGTACGTGCGACAGTCAACTGCGCACAAGTAAGACAGTGTGGTTTAAGTTGGTAGGGAGGATAATAGATACCTAAATTTTTGGCAGTGCTATCTTTAGTACTTTAAATTAAACTAAAACCCGAATTTTAGGGACTCAAAATGGGGGTAGCATGAAAAAATTTTAAACCCCATCCCCCCCCTCGTCAGACAAATTCTGGGTGCACCACTGATCCGGTATTAACTATTTTTAAGCCATTTTGTTTTTTTTTTTAATTTGGAAATATTTAAGGATACATATTCCATATTTATAAAAGTACCAACGTCAATAATATATTGAAACGAGTGGTTTAAACATGACTTTTATCTGTTAATAGTTCCTGATATTTAAAAAGTTTCTCATTTCTATTACTAATACATATAACAATTTCAAAAATAAATTAAAAAGAGTCAAGAATAGCAAGTACTTTAAATTTGTTATAGACTTTTTCTGAAACTGTGTGACAAGTACATAATATGCGACATAATTATGTATATATATTTTTTAACCATTTAGAAACTAGCATAGTCTTATGTTTGTAAAAAATTTCACGTATTTGAATACAACTTTTAAGCTAACCACTTGACAGCAACAATCTCAAAGCTGGTATATATTACGAGTATCGTGTTACACAGGAAACTTTCATGTTTATGGTCAATCATACATAAGAACTTCTAAACCTCTTACCTGAATTTACTCGAAGTAAATCAGATTTCTCGAGAGTTTGTTGGGAGATGGAGAAAGGCAAATATGTTCTTGCCACAAAGAGTGTTATTAGATTGTTGAAAATGTTTTGATATTTTGGATGAATCCTCAATGAAAAATAACAAAAACATGAATGGTAAATCCACAGAAATAAATGATAAAGTTTCGGTTAAAGAATTTTATAATGCAGCAAAGAAAATAATATTTGATATACCGCAAATAATATAGCATTTCGATATTAAGTATTACTGAGTTTGTTTTAGGTAAATATTGTTATTTATATAGCCAAACTTATCAAAATCATACAAAAATATTATGAAAGAATATAAAATAATTACTAAACAAATAAAATGAATACTAGGCGTTTTTTGTTTAGTTAAGTGCAATATTACCGACTTAAACCAACTAATTCATCTGCCATCAAATTAAATTTAATAATTCTTTTAAATATAGAAAAAAAGCAACATGTTGTTGGATAACTGTCTGACTATTATCCTGCAGTCCTTATATTCATATATATCCTCTTTTCTTGTCATTAAATTAAATCTATTTGGGATTGATATTGTCTACTTTTGTATGTATTAAGCTGAGTTTCTCTCTTTTAAAAAAATCTGTTCATAATGGCCATATTTAATGCTTTTGCTAATTCAAGCATATCTTCCCCAGCTTTGTTGCTAGTTGCAAAGACTAGTCCTCCATGTATTGCTTCATATCCTGTCTTGAATTGACCCACATGTACATTAAAATCACCTCCTATTATAACTTTTTTATTTGATTGAATATCATTTGATATAATTGATCATTGACAATTATATTGATCATTGACAATGACAATCGGTCCAGAAATGACATTAAAATAGTAATTGATGATCTGAATGCAAAAATCCGAAGAAATATATCTATGGCACATTGATAAATATAGTCTCCATAATAATACTAATTTGAATGGACACCGAGCAGTCACCTTCTCAGCCTCAAAGAACATGATCGTAGGTAGCACATGTTTTCTACACAAAAAAGTACATATAGGGACTTGGACCTCGCCTGATGGATTAACGGACAACCAAATTGATCATGTGATCAAAGATGCTAGGAACTTCTCCAACCTTATGGATGTCCGCACCTATCGAGGCGCCAATATTGATCATTTTTTAGTTGGCACAATAATTATGGCTCAAATCTTAAATGCAAAGAAGGTGAGAAGTACCAAAACAAGGCGCCTTAATACTAAACTCCTAAAAAATCCGCAAACAGTAGAAAGGTTTCAAAACTATATCGAAACTAAAAACATAATTAAAGAGAATCTAGCGATTAGTAAACAATGGAAAATGTGTAAAAATTATATTAACGACGCAGCAAGTAACATTCTAGGGCCACAAAGACCACCAACACGCTTTGAGTGGTTGGATGCTGAGTGCCAGGACATTACAACTAGAAAGAATAATGCATATAAACTGAGGCAGCAAAGAACAACCCAAGAAAAAGAACAAAAATGTAAAGATCTCAGAAGAGAAGAGAACTACATCCATTGGAGAAAAAAGCGAACTTATGTTTGAGGCATTAAAAAAGGAAATCAAACAAGAAAATTCTATAAAAATTCAAATGCAAGAAAAGAATTTAAACCAAGGATCGGACTATGTAAGGATAAGGAGGGGCATATACTCAATACAAAAGAAGAAGTTCAAAAAATGTGGGTGGAACACTATAAAGAACTATTTACTATCAAAGTAAAAGATAACAATCAACCACCCCTAGGAGTAAGCAACAATACACCATTGGAACCTTCATTAATTCAAGAAGTATGGGATGCAATATCTCTCCTCAATCCTTTAGCCCTTGTCAGGGCGTAGTGACACCCTAAATATTATTAGTCTGCTGTCTCCATTGACTGCGATCTTGTGCCATATGGACGGCTTCATGTAGGGATTTTCCCACCAAACTCTTCATTTGGTCCACCCATCGTATTGGAGATCTTCCTCTTGGTCTTCGGCCTTCTACCTTACCTTCTACTACCAATAGTTCCATGGTGCCCGTTCTTCTAGCTATGTAGGGATGCAATAAAACACCTAAAAATAATAAATCTGTAGTAAGTGATGATATACCCGTGGAACTTATTAAATGTGGAGGTGCTACGCTGACTAATCATATATATAAAATCATACTGAATAAGGAACAAATCCCAGAAGAGTGGTGTATTGGGATCGTTTGCCCGCTATACACAAATGGTGATCAATTGGAAGGTAGAAACTATAGGGAAATGACGTCTTTAATACAGCATACAAAATATTTTCGAGTATTTTATATGGTCGCCTGAGTGCATATTCAGGGAAGTTTCTTGGCGAATATCAAAGTGGTTTTAGGCCTGGTCGATCAACAACAGACCAGATCTTTGTACTAAGGCAAATACTGAAAAAAATCAATAAATTTAATATCGACACATACCATCTTTTCGTAGATTTTAAATCGGCCTATGATAGTGCCCTAAGAAATAAATTGTATGAAGCCATGGATAAATTTCACATCCCCGATGAATCGATAAGATTGTTTAAGGCTACAATGCGTAAAGTTGTTTGTAAAGTCGAAATACATAAACAGCTTTTCGTTCATGCTCATCCAGCCCCGTTTGAAAAGCATATACACACACAATATTATATAATTTTTTATTAGGTATAAATTTAACTGACATTATTCTGATAATTGTTCTTACAACTTCTACTACGTTATTTTTTATTTCACTATTAGCAATTAATATAGCTCCATTCTTAGTAGTACTTTTCCCTATATACCACAATTTGTATCCTTTACTAGTTCTTTCGCCCTTTGTCCTTTCCACCTAGTCCCTTGAATATGAACGATTTGAACTCTACTTCTGTTAAGCGCAATTAGTCAATCCTCTTACCGGTAAGACTTTCAAGATTCCAAGACCTTTTCCTAATTGTTCTAACGTGTAAGGATGTTCCCCCTGAAATAATTCTCACCGAAAATCCGAATACCTTTATTCGACTTTATTCGGGATGCTAATATGAAATCAATATAAACGTAGAGAAGACAAAGCTTGTGACAATTAGCAAAAAAAAAGATAACATAAGGTCAACTCTGTCAACCAAAACCCAGTAGAAAAAGTGAAACATCATACCTCAGCAACTACTTCGGCACCAAAATAAAGAAAAAATTAACTAACAACCAGGATATTAGAGCGCGCATCGTAAAAGTTATATACACCTTCAAACAGATGCAAGCCTTCTTTAAAAGCATCAATCTCTCTTTTAGCATAAATTAGCATGAATGCTGCAATGTGACGTCTTCTTTGTTTTGTTTTACGCTGTTAAATCGTGGACCTTGAAGCAAGATATGTGCAAGATATTGGAAGCATTTGAGATGTGACTTTATCGAAGAATAATCAACATGCCGTGGACCGACTGAGTTAGAAATGAAGAGGTCCTCAGAAGAGTAAAAAAAAAAACAAGAAGTAATAAACACCGTCAAATCTCAAAAGCTACAGTATTTCATTTTTAAGGTTCAAATTAATATCTGTGCAGCATTTCTGCGTTATTGCAAAAAGGATAAAGATCGCCAACATTCATCACGAATAGGCGCATCAAGAAGACATCTATGTCAATTTTATCTATTGCTCAGATCCAAATTCGACCTCTACTGGTACATCCCGCATAGGATATATTACTAATAATTCAATAAAAACGTTTTTATATTTTAAATAATTTTATTTCAAGTATAAGTATAGACAAATTAGATTCTCTTGAATAGTTACTTATTGAGAAATAGTTTTAAAAGAAAAGTAATTAGATACTATGTAAAAGGTATTACTTCATATTCTTACTGACTTCCGCTGGTATTAGTAATGTTGAATACTCAATGCTCATTTTCTTAATATCCTATCTGAAAGGCAATTATTTTTAAACGGGGTAACCACTTGAAAACTAATTAGTTTAAAGGATTTTCTTTCATTTTATACATTAAAAGTCGTTATTAGGTAATTAACAGTTTTAAAAAAATGTAAATGAGAGTATATTAGCGCATATTCAACACTGTAAAAAAGAAAGGCTAATTCATTTTTATCATACCTATAATGGTTTCAGTTATTGGAAAAGTAAGTGAAAGTAGCAGCATTAGAATTAGGATCAATTAACCAATTACACTAAAACTAATTTCTTTATTTCAAGCTATACCTTAAATATTTTATGTTCCTTATGTCGATTTTCCTATATAACATCCTAATTTTGAGCATCTGTCTTTTGTTCTTGAATATATAAGAGAGTTTACCAAATGCTACCATCTGTTCCTTCATTTAATTTCCTCCTTCTGTTTTTACTTATTCTGTTTTGTCTATGATATGCCCCAAAATATACATATGCATTTACTTTTAATGTAAGTTTTATTGTACATTTTACTGTAATGTTAATATTTCCGTTTCTGTTGGTAATAGTTTTAGTTTTATTACAACACATTTTTAATCCTATTTTTCTTAGTTTATTTTTCAACTCTTCTATCATTATGGCCATTCTTCTTTTTGCTAGATATAAACACGTCATCAGTATATCGCAAATAGTTTAGATATTGACCGATTATATTATGACCACAGTTTTCCCAGTCTAGTTTTTTAAACATGTCTCCGATCGCTTGGTTAAATAGTTTTGGTGACATGGTGTCTGTTTGAACTCTGATTCTCCATTTTATTTTAATTGTTTCAGTTTTGTTCCATATGCCTGACATATGTTGGTGCTTTATCGATAAGGTCTATATATCTAATCAATTCTGCCTTCTGTAAGGTATTTATTTATTTATTACTGCCAAATACATGAGAACGTGATATTCATGTACTTTTTTACTTAATAGTTTCATAGTTAAGAGATGAGTATTTGCAATGAATCCGTTTTTAAATCCAGCTTGCTTCTGTGACTGCCAGTTGTCTATTTTTAAACTTAACCTCGTTGTTAAAATTTTACATAGATAGTAGTTTATTCAAAAGTGTTCGATAGAGATAGGTCTGTAGCTGTTTAATTTTTTTCTGTTCCCTTTTTTAATAGTAATAGCGTCACTGCTTCATACAAGTGAGAAATTAAGGCTTAAGATATTTTTACAATTGGGGTACAACACTGGAAAATGGAAGCACAAGATAGAAGATGAAGGGCTATAGTGGATGCGGCGAAGACTCACACCGAATTGTAAAGCCAGTTAAGAAGAAGAAAAAGAAGACACACCAGAGCACTATTTTGTATATTCGGGTGTACTATGAATCCTAAACGTCTGTTAAACATAAAAAAAGTGATAAGGGAGGGGACGCAGATGTAGTCTTTTGATGACAGCATTACTGAGGATACATATTAATTTTCTTTAATAATTTATTACATATTTTTGAAAATGAGTATATGAGTAGAATTGTACCTCAACATAAAACATTTCGTTTCGTCTTGAAAAGGTTAATAGCTTTTCTTTGTTAACATCATTTACTATAAGTAGGTGCACTGACTATATAGTTTTTTCAGTGATTTAAGTCACCATCTTCTAGTTATCTTTATTTTATCAATACGATAATTATTTTATTGATATAGTGTGTGTAATCATTTCAGCAGACCCACCTAATCTCGATAATATTGTATGTACTTCTGTTTCATTTCACAAACATAAAACGATAAGATAATATTGGTTACTATAAAAGCACAATAACTCATAAATACACAACATTGCAATAAGAATTTAATGACTTAATTGCTACGACAACAATAAACCGATAAGGAAGGAAAGCAAGAAAAATGTTTTGTGTTAAATCTTTTTGTAGTAACCTCTTGAACCAAATACTGAACCCAAAAATGTAAATTTATGTGACTAGTGGACATGGCTAGTAAATTACAAAAGTGCGGCACGCTTTTGAAAGTCATGCTCCGTGTAAACAAGTACATTCGTGAAATACGAAGATCAAATTCTCTTCAGGACTCGAAATATTTAAATTGTAAAAACATTAAACTTGTTTGATTTTTGAATATTGTAGTCCGTCGTGAGCAGCGCACGATTTCGGTTATTATTAGGAATTTGGCCACAGTGCGAATATTGCTTTGTAGTTAATAAAACTAACAAGAAAAATGGCACCACAAAAAACCTATGCTTATTTGCACGTTATTAAACTTAATAAACATAAATATTGCTGCAATTTTTGCTCCAAAGTTTAAAATATATCAGGAAATATCTCCAATTCGTACGCCTACTTGAAACAAAAACATGGAGTAGCTTTTAATCAAGTAAGCAAAAGGAAAGACGGTAAAAATACAAACAAGAGTCAAGGCCATGGATCGAAAAGCAATGCCGTGGCTGATGAAGATAAAACTGAGAATGTAATACCACAATACCGCGTTTGAGTAAATAATTTTTTACTTCATAAAGTAAATACTCACCACAGATTCACAAGCTGCATCTAAAACTACTCATTAAATTTACTTATGGATGAATTGGGGATTCTAAATAAATATTCTAAACTTTTAAAAGTGTCGCTAAATACCGAAGTGTTCTTTGCAGTTTCAGTTTGGCCAATAGAGCTTCTCTTATAGTAGTAGTTTTAAAATTTTGGAATAACAAGTTCCAATGAATATAAAAATGGTATTCCGATTCTAAGCAAATTTTTAAAATCTTTGGGGAATTTGAAGATGCCTTTAAATAAATTAGTATGATTTCTTTGTTGCATCCTATCCCTTATAATCCATCAACTTCTCTTTCTTCTTCTTGCCAAATTCTGTGCAATCCTATCTGCTAAGAATAACTGCACGCATAAGTTGACATGCTTCTGTCACCAAACACTGCATATTTGCCACGAAGTATGTCACGGTCGTGACGTGATTAATATTCTTGTACCGCGAGTGTCGATCTTGCTCGTAATTCACTTCCCATGTCAATGCAGCTTTAGATATCCTGGATATATTTTTTTACGTACAACAGGCCGTTAAGGCCTAGGGCATTTTTTAGACATATTACTAATAATAACTAATTACAATTATTTTAAACAAAACTTTAACTTAAATATGTATATACAACATTCTTAATTACTCTGAAGGACCTACTGGACAATATTTCTTTATTCGCTTGTGCTTTTCATTTCCACTCCATAACCTTCACGTGTTTTAGATCTTCCTTCACTTTACCTCGTCCTGGGTCTACCTCTTCTTTTGGGGCTGATTAGTTTTTTGGTTATTACTACTTAAAGCATTCTGTTTGCTGCCATTCTTTCCACATGTCCCAACCATCTGATTCTGTGTGACTTGACGAGCTCGGTAATGGTAGGTTCTTTGTATAAAGCCATGAATTCATTGTTGGTCCTTCTCTCCCAACCATCTTCTGTCTTCCGTCCTCCGAATATGCGTCTCAGTATTTTCCTTTCCCATCTTTCCAGAGTATCCTCTTCCTTCTTATTTAATATCCATGTCTCACTGGCATATGTTACTGTGGGTCAAATTACTGTTGTATATATTCTGAGTTTACTTTGTCTAGAAACGTATTTTGAATTCGGTAGGGGTCTTAAATTACCTAATTTTTTATTCTCTACTGCTATTCTGGATTCTAGCTCCCATTTCTCTTTTCTATTTTCATCGAAAACTACACCCAAGTATTCAAATTTATCCACCCTTTTAAAACTATAGCTTTTACCACTTACAGACCTTACACTAAAGTATTATTTTTTTTACTTTTGTCCCTCCCATGATCATATATTTGATTTTGTCTTCATTTAGTTCCAATACAAATTTTTGTGCTTCTTCGATGATTTTCTTTACAACTCTTTTTAATTATTTCTCGGTTTTTGCAAGGTCGTTAAATCGTCAGCAAATGCCAAGCACTGGTGCTCATTTTTGATGATTGTTTCTTCCACCTTTATGTTGCTTTTTCTGATTACAGTTTCTAACACTAAGTTGGATAATGTAGTGGATAAAGGATCTCCCTGTCTCAAGCCTTTTGCAACCGTAAATTGATCTGATATGTGACCCTGCCAAGAAATTTCACACTTAGAGTTATCTAATGTCATTTTTACTAACCGGATCAGTTTCTTTGGTATACCCAAATGTTCCATTGCTTGATATATTTTGACTCTATCGACTCTATCATATGCTTGTCTAAAATCCACAAACAAAATATGCAGGGCAACTTTACCTTCATAACAAGTCGTTTGTGAGAAAATTTGGTTTACAGTAGATCTGTCCTTTCTAAAGCCGGTCTGATACTCTTGTAGGATTCTTTCCGTGTAGCAATTTAGTTAATTTCTCAATATTCTTGCCAAGATTTTGTATACCGTCTCTAGTAAGGCTATACCTCTATAGTTGTCACACTTTAGTTTGTCTCCTATGCGGGCATATGCAGGCTTCATACCACTCCGATGGCATTATTTCCTGTTCCCATATTTGCACTAGTAGCTGATATATTTTTCTTTGTAGTTGTTCTCCACCAAACTTGATCCTTTCTATGCACATGTCATTTTTACCAGGACTTCTGTTATTTTTCATTTCATATATTGCTCCTACTCCTCTGTAGGCTGCCTTTCAACTATCGCATCTTCTCCAATCGTCCAGTTGTCTACTGCTTTATGGTCCAACGAGCAAAATTACAAATTGGAGGCCAAGAGCAGACAAACGCAGTAGAGGAAGACCACGTACACGTTGGGCTGACGACATCAGGCGTATCATCAAAAATTGGCAACAAAGAGCACAAAATCGTAAAGAATAGAGGATTTTAAGAGAGGCCGATATCCAGCGGTGGACGTGATAAATAAAGGCTAGATGATGATGATGATGATGATGACGATGACAAAAATTCCAATCCAAAGTCCTTCGTGATGGCTGTAATGCCCCATGGTATGTGCCAAACAATGTTATTTATCATGACCGACATGTTAAAACTACTGTTAAAGAAGCAACTGCACTTTAGTGTACAAACTACTTTAAGAGACTATCATCTTATCAAAATCCACTCGCCAACGACTACCTGACGCCACCACTGCTTAGAATACTCACAAGGTTGGATCCTTTATATAGATCTGTCCACCGGTAGGAAATAGATATTTTATATAGTTAATAGTTGTTTGTATATAAGTTAAAAAGTTGGTAACGTCACCTTTTCTTTCTTTCAAATATATTGTTTATTGTCATATTGAAAACAGATAGCAATAAACAATAAAAGTTAAAAAAAATCTTCGCGAGTTATTTATTCTATTTTTTGCCAAATTGCTTTTTGTTTTTTTTTTACTTTCCTTGTTATTTTTTTTAATTTTCCTTTTACTATTGTGTGTAATCTATTTTATTCTTAGTTTCTGCGTTTAATCTTATTAATAGCTTATCATTTCTAAATCTGACTTCCTAGAAAAAAATTTGTTTTAGATATTATGCCATAAAAAAAATTTAAACGAAAATCTTCGTCATTCTTTTGGCCTAGCCGTAATTTGCTTTAATTTCAGTAAATTAAGAATTAAATTAAGATTTAATACGCTGTATATTTGAAAATCAATTTTAAAATCTATTCTTTATATGAGCTAACAACGAAGATAACGAACTAAGGATTATGAGTACCTTACATTTAGCTCGTTTATTTAATTTGTATTATTTATAAATCAATTCTTTAAGAATAATATTGAATAAGAAATACTCATTTTGATAATACTCTTTCTTTACGGCGATGGATTTTAAACGGGATAGGTACTTGAAAACTAATTATGTGTACACATTTTGTTTAATTTATTATTGGAAGTAATTATTAAACACTTAAAAGTATTAAGCATATTATTATTTATTATATGTATCTCCAGAGAGGCAAATGAGAGATATTAGTGTAAAAATTATCCGTTTGAGAAAAAAAAAGAAATCTAACGGATTTTGTCTTGTAACTAATTATTTCCAGTTATAATAAAATTAGGAGAAATTAGTAAGTATGTACTAGAATTATACAGTAGGGAATAATAGTACCATTGCTGATATAATAGTAGTAAAAATGTTTCAAATAACATGTCGCTCTGAACGTGAAAATAAATCTCTTCTGTATTAGGAAGCAACTCTAACATGGCTTCGAATGGACGCAAATAGCAACATCTGATATTAAATCCGTGAAATAATTTTCGAAATCAAATTTAGATTTTTGCTTTATTCTGTGCCTTCCAAGAATTGCAAGGCAAAACAGACGTTGATGAAGATGTTAATAGAGACCTAGGGAATCTAAAATTTGCATCTTTATCAACGTCTTGTTTGCCTTGCAATTCTTAGAAGGCACAGTTTAAAGCAAAAATCTAAATTCGGTTTCGGAAATTATTTCACGGATTTCTAACATACAATTTCGATTTTGTGCTTTTGCAACAAATTGAAACTAAATTGAAACTCACGTCCCTGTACTTTCGAAAAGCCTCCATTTTTAAACGTTTTAGATAATTTGTAATGTGAAACTTTTAATTTAGCGTTTTTTATGCATATTTCAAATACCTTATATTTGTTGCCTAAACTTAAAATTAAAATTTCATGCAATAGGTTTTGAAGATTAGGATCTAACAATCAAAAGTCCGTAGTGACTGGATAATGAAAGTGATAAATATTATTGATCCTATGAGAATTGCAAAAAATGGTAAAAGTGTTTCTATATTTTCAATAAACAATGAAATTCATTTTGAATCATAACTTTGAGTTTGAGATGTTAATACTGAATAACCAAAATTGACCAAATTTATTTAGTCGTTCTTGATTTATTAAAAAAAAAATATACAAAAACATAAAATTATGTTTGTTAAACGTATTTTTTTATAACTACATGGGTCGAATAAACCAAAAGTGTAGAGATTCTCTGAGATAAAAAATATTCTATCTACTAAGTTGGAACAACAAATACACTGTCACAAAATTTTATTGCCATCGGTTCAGTGACTGGTGAATATTAGCTTGGACAAACACCGTGCCACGAGATTTTTGTATATAAAGATATATCATGGCGTCATATATAAGTTTCCTTTTCTTCTCTTCTTTGTCAACCATTTTCCATCCACTCCTGAATGTAGATCTCTCCCAATTGCTTCCATCTTTCTCTATCTTGCGCCAATCTAATCCACTGTTTGCCTGCCACTGCTCTTATCTCATCTACCCATCTTTTTTGAGGTCTTTCCATGATTCTTGTTGTCGTCCGTGGTCTCCATTCTAGAATTCTCCGTGTCCACCTGTTGTCATTATATTGGGCTACGTGACCTGCCCAGCGCCATTTCATTTTTGTAATTTCTTCCACAATATCCCTAATCTTAGTTCTACGTCTTATCTCGGTGTTTCTAATCTTGTCTCTTAGTAGTATTCCAAGCATGAATCGTTACATTGCTCTTTGCGTTGTTTCCAATTTTTTGGCAGATTTTTTGGTAAGTGCTACTGTCTCCAAGCCGTAGGTACAAACAGGTAGTATGCATGTGTTATACACCTTTTTCTTAAAGTTTATAGGAATAGAGGTGTTTTTCAAGATATGTGCTAGTTTGCCGAAAGTGCCCCAAGCCAGTTGTGTTCTTCTTTTAATTTCAGCATCTTGATTTGGTTTTCCTAGTTTGATAACATGACCTAGATATACATAATGTTTCACATTTTCTATGGTATGATTTTGTATTGTCATATCTGTCTGGTCTCGGCTCAGTATTTTTGTTTTGCTGTAATTCATTTTTAAGCCTACCACTCCTGAAACTGCATTTAATTGTTGTAACATATCATTTAAGTGGTTTAAGTATGATCCGTCGACGTTGATACCCTTTGTTCCATTCCAGTTTCTTAAAAATATCTCCTAGAGCAAGGGTAAATAGTTTGGGAGAGATGGTGTCTCCTTGTCTTACTCCCCGTTGTAGTCTTATGGGATTAGTTTTTGTGCTTTCGTCCAGCTTTATATGCATGGTGGCATTTTCATATATGTTTTTAATTATGTTAATGTATCTTGAATCTATGAGTGCATTTTCTGGAGATTCAAGCACTGCCCATAATTCGATGTAATCGAATGCTTTATGGAAATCGACGAAAGCCATATGAATTGGAACATTATATTCGGTGCATTTTTCTATCAGCGTTCTTACGGTGTGCAAGTGGTCTATGGTATTAAAATGTTTTCTAAATCCAGCCTGCTCGATAGGTTGATAGAAATCGAGCTTATGTGTTAGGCGGTTGGTTATGATTTTAGTTAGTAATTTATACAGATGTGATAGCAAGGATATTGGTCGGTAATTCTCGATGTTTGCTCTGTTTCCTTTCTTGAATAGTAAAATGACCTCGGAGTTGTATCATTCTTGAGGAATCTTTGCTACATCAATTACTTTATTAAATAAAACATTTAATACCTGTTCCATTTTTCAGCCGCCAGTTTTCAACATTTCAACTGTAATCTTATCCTCTCCCGGATATTTATTCGTTTTAAGTTGATTTAGGGCCATATATAAGTTAGAAGACAATATTAAGTATACATCCATAAAATTCGTTGCAAATATTAAATTAATTAAAATATTAAAAGATAAAACTGGAAGCATAGGGGAGAAAAATAGAAGCATTACAATGGTAGATTATAAGAAACTTGTAAAAAGGAAAGAGGAACACTTGAATAGGAATAAAATATTTATACTTCATCTAGCTCAATAAAATTCTTAAATTAATTATCTAAAGCAGCAAATCTAACAATATAATTTTGTATTCGGTTTTTTCATACCCACATATTTTTGCTGCTTTTTTGGTTTTTTTGGTAACACTGAAGGTTCATAATTAATATTCTAATTGAAACTTTCGACGTAATTACATGCGTGTATAGTTCCGCGACTGAGTTCGCTATTTTACCCCTTCGTCGTGCGGTGAGAGAATTTCATATTCACCCTAACGTAATCATCTCGTAAATTTGATACCTACTAACTTCTATAAACGAGGAAATATATTAGGTTGTCCTGATTTAATGGAATTTTAATAAAAATTTTATTGTAAGTATACAATTTTTTCTGGGAATAGTCAAGTACTTACTCATGTTTACTACTTTTTTATGTTTGTTTCATGTTTCTTCATTCTCTTGTCATTCCCTCGCTATTGTGGTCTTTCTACTGATCTACTTTCTATTGGGAAACCATCTCTTGCCGTCTTCACTACTGTATTTGTTGTCATTCGGCTTATGATCGTTCCATTTTACTTTCCTATTTCTTATCCAGTTCTTGATGTTCTTCACCTTCCAACTACGTATATCTGTACTTCTAACTCTGTCCCGTAGTGTCTTGTTATTAATTTTTTTAGGTGTATTTATCTTTGCTGTTACTAACATCCTTTTTGTCCTCTCTGTGTGAGGTCGTGTTTTTGCCCTGTATGTCATTATTGGTCTGACGACTGTTTTGTAAATTCTGGCTTTTATTGCTTTTCAATATTTTTATTTTTTCATATTTTTTCATTCAGGCGGCCTGCAGCTCTGTTTGCTCTATTTACTTGAGCTTACACTTCGATTTCGAGCTTTCCGTAGCTAGATAATGTGATGCCTAATTATTTAAACTCTATCACTTGTTCTATTATCTGATCTTCCAGCTCCAATTTACATCTTAGTAAATTTGCTGTTGTAACCATGCATTTTGTCTTTTTTGAGATAATTAATATGTTAAATTTTCTGGTGGTTATATTAAATTGGTGCAACATACGTTGTAAATCGTCTTCGCTTCGTTCACGTATTTAATACCTCAGATTAAAGTTAAAATTTGACCATCTAACGTCTTCCTTATATGCTTAAAATTTAGGTTTAGTTATCTATTTTAATAGTTGTTAATAGTTTAAGAGTTTTTATATTGCAAAATATTCAGACAGACGAGAAAAATCATTAACGACCAAATGTGTTGGCTTAATTATAAAACAAAAAGCTCAATTTTTAGACCGCTTAAAAAAATAATTAAAGGTACGTGCTAAGAAATTTAATAAGTAGACATTATTGTATATACATAGCTGTATAATACATAACTACCCTTATCTAAATTTTTATGCAATTTGAAATTGCCAGGAAAACGAACTATCAGTTTATAAATGATAACGAACACGATTTTCGAAAAATTTACTATTTTTAAACAGCTGTATCTTTAAATCTAATAAATGCATTTTTCTTCTTCTTTGGATGCCGTCTTCAATGAAGGTTGGCGATAACCTCAGCAAAATCATTTCTGTCCCTGGCTTTTCTTATTAAAGATTGAGAATCCAAACCAGTCCACTCACGAATGTTCTTCAACCAGGACGCCTGCCGTCTACCAGGACCACGTTTTCCTTCTACCTTCCCCTCTATAAGAAGCTGCAGTAGCTGGTATTTCTCATTTCTGTATATGTGTCCCAAATATGAGGTTTTCCGTGTTTTCATTATTTTTAAGAGTTCTCTGTCGGTACCCATCTTGTGTAGGACCTGCTCGTTGCTCATATGCGCTGTCCAGGGGACTTTCAGCATCCTTCGAAATAACCACATTTCAAAACTTTCCAAACGCCTTAGTGAGTTGATTTTGAAGGTCCAGGCCTCCATTCCATATAGTAAGGTGCTGTAAACGTAACATTTCAGCATTCGGTATCGGATTTTGAGATTGAGTGTTTGGGACGTAAACATTTGTTTCATTTTTAAAAAGACATTTCTTGCTTGTTCAATTCGCGATTTTATTTCTATGTTTGGATCTATATCTTTCGTTATCCAGCACCCTAGATATCGAAATTTCTCGACATTTTCGATAATGTTACCATTCACGTTTAAAGCCATGGGTGGATGGATGGATGTTTTGGAGACAATCATTGTTTTTGTTTTCTTGACGTTAATGCTGAGGCCGTATTGTTCTCCGATCGATCTGACGCGATCTAAGAGTGTCTGGAGATCCTGTGCGCTCTCTGCAATTAGGACCGTGTCGTCGGCGTATCGTACATTATTTAGAACTCTGCCGTTAATTTTAACACCTTTTCTTGATTGCTCTAGTGCTCGTGCAAAGATTTCTTCCGAATATATATTGAAAAGTAGTGGTGACAATACACACCCCTGTCGTACACCTCGCTTGATATTGAATATTTCTGTGTCACCGGCTTCTGTTCTAACTGCTGCAGTTTGGTTAAAATACAGCGTTTGGATAATTTTAAAATCGTTCTCGTCTAGTCCCTTTTTGTGAAGGCAATCCATCAGCTTATCATGTTTTACTTTGTCGAAGGCCTTTTGATAGTCAATAAAACATAAAAAGAGATCCTTTTTTTGGTCTCGACATTTTTGCAGCAGTATAATAAAACTGGTTAATGCTTTCCGTGTCCCAAATCCATCCAAAATGCATTTTTACTTACCAATATTTTTTAAAAACTATTTACAGATCCTTTAATATACCTTTTTCCAAATTTTTTTCATTGTTGGTTAAATTTTGACAATTAATTGAAAATAATAAAATTTTGTAAGTTTTCTTTTCGTTCTTTTTGACCTATAAAATAAAGCATATCTTCTGCGGTTTAGTAAATTCATCAAAAAATTGACACACTAACAAGAAAATAAGACTGTAAGTTTTAATTGGCCCACTGGCTCAGAGATAAGGGCTTTTCAAATGTAGGGTAAAAGGGCTCAAGCCCAAATTTTAGATGGTTAACAAAATGGTTGGCCTGGGCCAAGAAATTCGATAAGTAGACATTGTTTTATACATATAGAACTACCATCACGTACATTTTTATAGAATTTGAAATTTTTAGAACAACATACCGGTTTACAAATGATAAAAAAATTGATTTCCGAAAAACTGTTAAAATTTTGTATACCTTGATTGTAATTTACCAATCATGGTTTGAAAGGTATTTATAAATCCTTTAACATACTTGTTTCCACTTTTTTTGTCGTTTGGCGAAATTTAGCAATTAATTGAATATCCTAAAATTTTTAAGTTTTCTTTTCGTTTTTGTTGACCTATAAAATAAAAAAATAACTAGCGGTCCCGACCACATTTCGCTGTGACTTGTTATACAATTAATAATATGTTGAATTCTACACAGTTAAGTAAATATCATAAAATTCATATTGTTGAAAATTGACATTAAAAATAAAATTTGTGATATTAGCAATGGAACTTCAAACAAAATTATTTTGTACTTCAAAATACAATTTATCTCAAATACAATTAATATTATATAAGAAATATTAAAAATTGTATTGTTTTACTGCTAACTTTTGTATGAAATAAATTATATAACTGAGATATATGGAAACGCTGATTTTTACTTAAAATAATTATATTATTCTAAACTATACTTATTAATTAAAATTAAATTAAGGGCTCATTGGTGCACAATATCTTTCGGTAATTGGTTTCTGCTAATATCAATAGGTATAGTAATTTAATTTTGTAAAAAATCCACAAAACTTAATTTAAATTATACTCAAAATTTTAAATATTGTTATTAATATTATACAAAATACCATATGGCGCAACGAAAATAAAATCAAAATATAAATAAGCAAGAAACTGAACACGCAGTTTGTTGTTTGTACCTTAAATTTGTGGAACACGTGGAATATTTTATTATAGAATTAAAGAAACATCCAAATACAGCGCTACCTATAAAATGTTGATTTAAGTAAAGTTTTTATAACATTAACACCATCTATTGGAAACATATTTATTTTCAAAAAATGCCGCTACATATGAAACTTAAAACTCATTTTCAACCCTTTAGTTATAAAAAATTGAATATAAAATTAAAAATAAGAAGGGTTCATTTTAGTCCAGTCGTCAAATAGTTAATCCCTAAAAATTATACGAACAAGCTGAATTTTGCTGAGAATATTGCAATAAAGTTTACTACTTTTACCCCTGGGCCTCCTCTTAAGACCAACCACGTAGCGGGGTAAAAATGCAAAAAAAAATCGGTGTACCAAGAATCTTTACACCGTAGAAAAAATTATTCAAATGAAAAATATAGCTTAGACAATTTTAAGAAAATATTTTGTGAGAAAAATGTAAGAAAAATTGGAACTTTTTGTGTAAAATGAACAGTTGTCTCAGAAATAATGCTTGAAGTAACCGTCATCGATTTTGAAAGTCAGTTACGTGCGCAAAATCAATGTTCAATAAAATTTGTATCAGCTCGACGGTAAAATTCGATATTTTTTTTATCCAAGTGTCCTCTCGACAAAAATCAAGATGCGTTCTAAAGGTAAAGAGTGCAGCTTTCGTATGCAGTGTTTGTATTTGCTACTAGGATACAATTATTTTAGATGGGATAAATGAATAAAAATTTCGTCACGATTTTGAGACTTCTTAAGGAAAAAATGAGTAAAGAGTAGAAATTTTTTAAGTTTTGTCAACAGATCTTAATGACACTCGACAATTTTTCGTAAATAAACTAAAGTAAATAAGAGGCAGTATTATCGATATCGTAAGGTGAAAAGATGCATTTAATATTAGAGAGATGGGAAAGGATCAGGAGCATGTTAAATTTATCTATAAATTGTAATTATTCGTACGTAGTCAAATATTGTAAGACTGATATTCAGAAACAGAATAAAATTATAGGTGGAGTGACTAAAAGATTCAGTGTTTGTTTTTTAAAGATTGGGATTATTATTGTTTAAAATCTATTAAAAATCTAAATGAGCGAAATTTAAAAAGCAGAACTTAGGAATCGGTTACCACTCAAAATTTTGTATCAATATAAGAACAAATCTATATATATATATATATATATATATATATATATATATATATATATATATATATATATATAATAACACACAATGAATGTTGATTATCTGCAGATTGAACCTTTGCGAGAGAGTAGATGAGACAAATGGATGAGGAAATGTAGGGTCTGGAGGTAGTGAAAATGTACAGGAACTGTAAACAAAATGTAAAAATATAACTAAGGAGGTAACAGAAATATGGGGGAAAACTAAACTGGTTAAACAAAATAAATGGTTTGACAAGGAGTGCCAAGAAGCTACAAATAACAAAATAAAGAGAAGGATTACATAGAAAAAAGATTACATGGATAAAAAATAAGACAATTTAAGGAAAATCAGTTAGAAAGCATAGAATGGCTAAAAATCAAAACAAAACTCGAAAGTTCTACAGTTCTTACAAAATAAGCAAAGAATTTAAGCCAAGAAAACGGAGGTGTAAGGATGAAGAAATATGGCCTCATGGAAATATCTCAAATAATATGGCCTCAATCTTAAACAGATGGGTTAAATTTTTCGACGCAAAATTTAATGGCCATCATATTGAAGAAGCAGATAACACCCTAGTAGATCAAAATGACCCAAACGAAAGCCCGATTAAAGAGGTTATCCAAGCTATTAATAAGCTTAAAAATAATAAATCACCAGGTGGCGATACCCTGCCTCAAACAATGAATAAGTTTTTACTTCTTGTCTGGCAAAATAAGACCATGCCCTTTGAATGGTCTCAAGACTTGATACGCCGAATGCATAAAAAAGGCGACCAGCTTTAGTAACTAAAGAGGTAAGATCGTATTAAGAACTGCGTACAAAATACTAGGAGTCATTCTCCACGAATTACGTGATGAGATGGAGTTGAAACTGTCTAAGGAATATTATTAAATAGAAGATGGCAAAAGGTCACCAAGAACCGAAGAATGGCGAGGAATTTTGAAGCAAGCCAGGATACACAAAATATTATCAAGGCAAAGGTGATGATAATAACACGATAAAAGTCAACCAAATATTTTAAACAATGAAAGAGCCAAGGAGACCAGGAAATTTGATCCAATTAAAGAAATAACATTAGAAACACCAAAAACAAATTCTTATGGAAAGAATTTAACATTTACAAATACAAACTCATATTAAAACATTTTATTATAACACTCCAACATTTTAAGATTAGCAGATCAACCAAAAAATTAATTATCTTAAATTTAAATCGTTCAATATTTTATTGTGCATAAACAAAATTGTAAAGATAATAACTCTTTACATTTTTTTTTAAATTTCATCATGTTTGTCTACATATAAAAAGCCTTTTAGTGAACAATGTTACCTCGGCAGAAGTATCGATTTTGACGCTGTATCATCATCTTTACACTTCTTTGAAACAAGGGAAATTTCGGCGGGACGCCCTCTAAAAGCTATATAGCCACACGTCATTTTCTTTCAGCTTCATTAACACGCCGATTACCTGTTTGGAGTTATAAATAGGTCGTCTTAAATGTGATCCTGTCCCACTAATGAAACGCTTAAGTACGTAGGAGGAAGGCGTTCTAGAGATCATTATCGATATCGTTACGTTACAAAACGGTGGAGTGAGTTAGGACATCTCGACAGTGCGCATAGTGCGATTGACACAACGCAAAGTTTATTCGTCGGAGTTTTGACTGAATCTTTTTTATTTCGTAAACTTTAGTTAGTTTTGTCTTTAATCCGAAGTTTTTGTAGAACATTTAAATGTAAGTATTTTTTCTTTTAAATAATCTACACTTATATTTTTTCACTAACTTACAGATAATTATGAAGCAGAAAAATTTGCTGTGTCTATTTCCTTAAAATTTACTTTTTTATATTCTGTTATTGCATATCAAGTATATTAGTGACATCTATAATATACATTGATGCCGGAACTTACTTTTTAGTCTAAAATTATCATTAACTTAAAATTATAATTTGAATGTGTTTTTACAATACTGAGTGTGATAAATTTGTGTTGTAATTTTGTTGGTGGTTTCTGTCATCTTATGCATTCTGTAACCTGAACGTATTTAATGAATGATAATTAATTACCATAAATACAACTCGATAAATATTTCTTTACAATACTTCATTTGGTTTTTAATTATTCTGGAAAGTTTTCTTTTCTGCCAAATTCAGCTTAGAATGGTTGATTCTTGCACATGATTTAGGATATTTTAGTCATCACACATTTAACCATATTTAAAATACTTTTGACTCTTTTTACCCTTCACTAAATTCCTTTTTTTTACTTCAATATAGTCTTTATGACAGTATAGGATTATTGCATTATACTTTCTATCAGGAATTATTTCTCTTTTTGAACATATTTATGCCACTCTTAGCGTTTTGTAACAATGTCAGGTGTTTGTTCCTCATTATGTGTCCAAGGTATGCACTCTTGCGTACTTTTATTGTTCTCAACAATTTTTTGTCTCGACCCATCCTTCTCAGCACTTCCTCATTCCTGGTAGTCCATGGAATTCTCAACATTCTTAAGTATATCGAAAGTTAAAGGTTTTAAGCTTCTTAACTATTTGCATATTTTTAACGTCCATGTTTCTACCCCGTACAATAGTTGGGACCAGACGGAACATTTAACAAACCTCAGTCTCAGCGTAGTATACAGATTTTTGTCACAGAATAATTGCTTGAATTTTAAGAACCCTGCCTTTGCCATTTCTATTCATACATTGATGAATGTAATCTCCTAGGTATTTATATTATGTCACTCTCTCTATTTGCTGTCCACCTAGGGTTAGTTTTTTATTCTTTATTCGACTCCTTGATACTATCATAAATTTGGTCTTATCTTTGTTAATGTCAAGTCCCATTTGAATGCATTCACTATTTATTGCATCTAGTAAAGTTTGTTGTTCTTCTATACTATCAGCCATAATTACCGTGTCATCTGCAAATATCATGGTGTTTATAATTTATTTACCAATTCTCATTCCCTCTTTTCTTTCCTATAAGACTTTTCTGAATATGATCTGTGAGTACACGTTGAAAAGCATCGGAAACAAGACGCATTCTTACCTGACCCTTCTAGCAATGGTTCCAGTATATAGCCTTAATAAACTCAATGTCTTTTTTGTCTAAATTAATGTTTTTTAATTCATGTATTAACTTCATATGCTGCACTCGGTCAAAGGCCTTCCTAAAGTCAGTTGCGTGCCTCATTATATATCCCAAATATGATGTTTTTCGTATTTTTAACTGCAGTCAGGTGTTAATTAATCATTAATTAAGATTCATTTGTTAATTGGTCCAGTTTTTCTTCAGAGGCTGTGTTGAACCCTGTACCAGCTTGTACATGTCTAGAAGATGCGTACTATGAGTTCTTGTAGTCACCAAATATATACATATTTTGATATAAGGTTGAATGCTCGAATAAATGAACTTTGATAAAATGAAAGGCTGAGATCCCTGCCCAAGTACTGTCGCTTCCTAGATCAACTTCAGGGGCATTTCATCAATTTTGGGCTATCCATTAATCACAGAATGTATTAAACATATAATTGTACATAACCCTACACTAAATAAGGACAAACAGTTTACAATTATTTAAAAAATAAGCGAAGCTACATTCTGGACTACACCTTCTGTATTAGATGGTCTAGTGATGTGTTTGTAGAGATTCCTGCTTAGGTGTAGCACTACCACATATATTATTAGTCACTATGTGAATATTAACCAACCATATCGGTTCTTTTCTTTGAACTTATGTTCTGTTATAATATTGCCTTCCAGTATCCACTATATATGCTTTTTTTAATTTGTTAGTTTCTTCTTTAATGTTCGATAATGCTATACTGATTCAGTTCTTATTCATTATAGATTTTCTGTTAATTATTCATTTTCAAAATGTCTACTATATTTACACAATATTTTTATAGACTATATTTATGCTTCATATATAATTTAATCTATTGTGTATGGAGTATTGCTCCTGTGACCATTTTCATATATTACCATCTGTTACCATGTATTATCACCATTTTATTTTTTGAATATTGTGTTTGATAATTGTCAGAGTTTTCTTTATGGCTCTAATTTGCAAATATGTATTTTTGAGTTCTTTTTTGTAGTTTTTAATACCAACATTTTTTTAAAAGTATTTTTAAAATAACCATTCCAAATATTTTTCACACGGAAATTGCCCATGGTTAGTTGTTTTTCCAATAAAATTGTTAATTTATTAATACATATTATTTAATGTGTTTCCTATTTAATTGCGATTTTTATTTTTCTTTTATATAGAGTAAAAAATTTTCTAGTAGAAAATCTCTTATTCAATTATAACTACAAAATGTATTTAATTCGTACGTATCCAATTTTCTTAAAGCTACAAAATAGCGTATTTGTTCTCTATATCTCTAATTTGTTGCTGCATGGTGGCGAAAATCCTGCTTTAGTTATTTACTTTTGCTATGGCCCCAGGCGAATTGTCAACTAACACAACAGGAAAATCAAGTTTCTGTTTTCTGAGAGTCGCTTTTCTTTCCCGTACATTATTTAATAGTCAATCTTTGTATGCCAGAATAAACTTATAAAGAACTTGAAATTTTCTGATATATTACTCCAACCGTTTCTGTAGCTCTAAGACACTCAGTTGTTTTGATAATGAAAAAGATTTTAAGGATAAAGAGTGCATTATTTAAAATTACATTTCGCTATGACGAAAAATATTGCTTCTAACTTCTTGCATTATTTTTGTATTTGTTCCTTATTAATTTTAAACGAAATATATAAGTATATGATTTTTATTGCCAATTTATATTAATTAATATCTAGTTAGCTCTTAAACTATACTGTAATAAATATTCTTATTGAAGAATTTACTATCGAATTACGAAATAAAATATATACAAGTTAGATAAGAATCTATGTTCTTAAAAAACCATTATTTTTTTTATAAAAAACTTACGATGAAGTAAAAAACTTTGATATATGATGGTATATGTTTATTATAAAAATTTTAAAATTATCCAAAAGGCTTTAAAGTGTTTTCAAAACGTTTTCGGTCCGTGTCGACCATTATAAGTGTAACATTTTAAAAATATTTGAAACTAGCCACACATCTAGGTATAACCACCTTTTGGTTACAAGATAAACATATTAAATTTTAAAAATGATGTCCATGTTATAGGATTTACTTAAGGGAACATACAGATTCCCACTCGAGAAAGGACTTAATTAAGGATTGATACCAACCAACTGAGCTATTCCTTTTTCGAAGAAAAAAGACAAAATTGGATAAAAGACTTTTATTACTGTTTTGCTTTATAATTTTGTTCATATAGGCTTCATGTTGTAAAGCTGTCTATTCGGTTTTATTGCTTTTTGTATTTACTTCTTATTCCTAACGGCATCATTCGTGATTCTATAGTCGGGTTTTGTGCCCACAAAGATTCATCTAGTGTTGATTTGCCAACTAGTCTTTTCTTACATATTATCGCCAGTTTTGTTATATAGGTTTTTGTTCGTCCTTAAGTCCTCTCTAATGATTTTATCGATGCAAATTATCAGTAAAATGTTTCAGTAGAAAACTGTGAAATTTTATATTAAATTCTAAAGTTCCCTAAATTCAATTTAATTAATCTCTTATAATGTAAAAGATAAATCATTTCTCAGATGGTTTGATTGCATAAATGTTCCCAGTGAGATAAGTTCTGATGGCGTATCTGAGTTTAGCTACAAAACTAATTCCTATGGTACTAGTGATCTGGCTACTAAACACATCATCTTTTTACGGCTTTTCGGGTTTCCTTTGATATTCAGAAACGCTTGCTTGTGTAAAGTGGTCGGACTGCACCTGTAGACTTTTGTACTTTACATAGTTGTAGACTAATGTATGGATTACAGTACAAATCCCTATATGACCGTTCGTCATATGACTGCTTACCAAACAGGTCACATTTTGTTTTAATCTCTTGGTTATATTTACATATCCTCCCCGCAGTTTTGGAACTTTTTATGTAATCCTTTTATTAATAGGATTAATACGTGTAACTCACAGTAGTATTACTGTTCACATCAAGCGAAGAATACTGCATGAGTTCAAAAACTCAAGCCAAAAACTCGAGTCAGTTTTGGTTTTAAAAGACATATAAACAACAGTGAGTGGTTCAGCAGGAGATCAGTCGGTTCTAAACTTTGAGCGTTTTCATTTTGAGTCTCCTTAAGAATTAAAATTAAGCACGCTCTCTCCTGATATAATATATTATACTAAAGTTATACATCTTCCATTATGAATTGTGGAACCCTTTACCAGCTTCTACAGATCTAGTTATGAAACAGTCCCATTGTAACAAGCTGTTCCTTGATTGGCGCATATCCAGTAGTTTGTTCCTATACTTAATGGATGACTGTTACCTTTGTAATTTTTTTATTTTAATTCATCCAATATAGTACACTATAAGTTAAATTAAAACTTCGATTTGTGTTACAGTTAGACTTATAATCAAAGATTCATTTTACATTCTATATTCCATATTTACATCCAAGTGTATTTTTTATATCTTATGGATAAATCTGGACTATCTGCAAGAGTTTACAATTAGTTTTAAATATTTATTTTTGGTTTTAATGATTAACTATACAATATATAATATGCTATATAATAAAACATTTAAAAGAAATTTGTTTATTGATCTGCACTCGAAAATTGTTAGTTTTTCCAAAGCATTAGTCCTACTAAATGTCAGCAGATGTTTTAGAAGGAAAAAAATTGCCATTGACATAGTTGTCTAAAAATAGAGATGTACACCAACTTGACATAAATAGTTTTTTTTGTCCACATTCCAACATCATCATAAATATCTTAATTAATATAGAATCTCGTTGATCGTTATATTCTATTAGCACATTAGTTTTAATTTACGAACACATTCATAAAAAGCACTAAATTTTTAATTTGTTCCCGAAAAGCGGAAGCCTTTTAGTAAAATACGAAAGTAGAAAATATTTTTGCGATGTATATCCATATTTTCTTTAAAACATTAATGTTCTATTACGTTGAGAACGAGCTTTTATAAAGAAAACCCTCTTCTCTTTAAGACATTCTGAACCCAAATGGTAATGGGGTGTTTACAACACCAAATTACTCAGGGCTTTTTACAAAGGACCTCCAAGGGTTCTTAACCTTTTAGCATTTTGAAAGTGATTGACCGTATCAACGAAAATGGTCTGTAAAATTTAATTTGGACATATCATTATCTTTTTGTATAAAAAAATATTTTGTGAAATATAATAATTAAAATTAAGATATTTTAATACTATATTCTTGTGGTAGGTATCTCAAATATTTGTTTAGAAATAAAACAAAATTAAAAAATAAATTTCGAACATAAATAAATAAAAATATGCGTTGACTTCTGATCTCAAGCCGTTTTAAAAATAAAAAAGTAAATACATAAAAAATTACAGTGGATCACAAAAACAGCTCGTATTTAAAAATTGAAACGTAAAATAATAGCTTATTAGTGTTACAAATGTCCATTCTTTGACATCATCTTCTTCTTTAAACCCTGTGTGAATCTTAGCTTCTTTAAGAATTTCTTTCTAGTCGTACCTATCCATCACCTTCCTCCGCCAAGCACATATTCCTGTATTTCTCATATCTTAATTGATTATATCATGGAACGTTTTTCTATATCTTCCACTTCTTCTCTTCTGATCAATGGGTCTATCAAGGAACTCTTTTCTACCTCAGACTTCCTATCTTAAATACATGGTTCCTGGTATATTCTATTCAATTTTATTAAGTTTGAAATTGTATCATCTTCTCCATACTTCATTGTCATCCACAGCTCCATAGATTTGCCTTAGAACTTTTTCTTCGAATCTTAACATGTTTTTATTACTTTTATGTTAGGCCTAGGCATATTATTGTTTTGTATTTCCTACGTCTTTCTTGATAATTATAATTGAGAATTCAATAAGAAGAATGAGTGTTCTCACTGAGGTTTTTTAGTGTAGACAAGAGCTCCCAGGTATAAAAATTCGTTAACTGCTTCGTTTATGTCGTTTTCTCAGCAGTTTTTCTATCATATTCTGTGACCGCGTTCATATATCTGTATATCTTACTTTATTGGTAAGATCATCTATTCAGAGTTCAATCATATTGTTTTGGTATATCTTTTTGATAGGTTTTATTATATCAACAGAAATTTTTCTTTTATACAAAATATGGATTAGTTAATAATGATGAATACTGAATCCATACAGATTCAGCGAGTCCAAAAACCTTGCTATTAATCTGATAAAATTATACTCCACAAGAAAATGAAATTTCTGTAGGTGGCTGAATACCACGAACCACAAAAAAGTTTTATTTAAAAACGCTTTATAAAAGGTATATAATTAAAAAGACCCTTTCGAACTTTATCACAGAACGTTTTAGGACTAAAAAGTTTATCATCAGTGTATTACGTGGAATAAGTATTCCCACTTAAGTGAATGCAAGCGTAAAGGTTAAATTTTGACTAAGATTGAAAAAGCAATGTGGGGAAATACTTACCAGATGTATATAAGCCAAGTCATTCAATATTTGGGTAAAAACCCTTAAAATGGTACAAAATTTAATATATGTTACATTTTTGTTGCAAAGATAGTATGATGCTAAAGTTTTTCACAGATAACCTGCATGACAACGTAACCCTCCAATGGGGGTTGCTACTGACCCTGAGATAATGTTTGTGAATGGGTTCTAGGCGGTTACTGATTAAAATGACATTTTTTGAACGTATGTATGAACATAGCAGTCAATGTAACTTGTAGATATCTTAATGTCATACTAGCCAATAATATTTAAATAAATATGTTAAAATTTTTATTATATACCTTTAACAAAGGATTTTTAAACAAAACTTTAATCATAATTGACCCTCATTCACTTCATTAAAAAATAATTTGAAATGATTACCTGCTTTAATTTATAATTGTATGATTTTTTCTTTATAAGAGTTATTTTCACCCCTAAAAAATAAAAAGCAACCAACGGCATGTCCAAAAATAAAGTGGACGATAAGTAGAACCTAAGTGAAAATTTCCATTTCATTCGGTGGTGACACGGAAAATTACAGGGTACTACCGTATCTCACGTTCATTAACTGTCCTAATGAAAAAGATCTGACAATACATTTAGCTAGTTTTGCTAGAGTAAGTGTTAACCTACATTCTTAGGGATAACACTCGAAGAAGCAGGTAGACCAACTTGCTATATGTAATGCAGATCTTGAGTTGTGAATTAAGATGGTACTTAAACTGCAAGCTTCTTAGCTTATCCACACCTCTTAAAAATATGGTGAACGGTCAATAATGAATAATTGGACACAATAAAAAGTATAAAAATTAGTATTTGTACTAATTTTTACACTTTTGTTAAAAAGAATTTAACAGAATAACAACTGGCGCGTTTGGAATTTAAATTTTAAAAATACAATAGTACGAACTATATACATTATAGTTATGCACTATATACATACATTATAGTTATTACAGAAATAATTTCTACTGTTATGCATTTGCGGTCCCATAAACCCATTCAACAATGCAATGATACAATTGAAAACAAAGAGATGAATACTAATCCCTCTGATTAAGCTGACGGTAAACCCTTTAATTGAGAATGAAAACCAATGTATTTCTCCGACAAATTTAAATGGTAATTGAGGAAAATCTGATTTTTCCGATGGAAATATTTCGCTGCTGCTGTAAGCATTTTAACGTAGAAATGTTTTAATCAAGAGCATTGATCAGAATTCACCCGGTTTCGGTAAACAGTTGGAGTTGATTTTTATTTTGCTGTGTGTTTTAATCCTCATTTTTTACGAAGTTGTTTGTTGGAATTCCATATTTGCTTTGATTAAAAGGGAAACGGATTCGGTGGAGAGTAGGGTTTTAAAAAACTATTGACAATAATATTGGTTATTTATAATTGGAATAATATTTTGTTTCGATTTGGTTAATGGAATTTATCGTAATCATTCTCTTCGCTTTTACAACGTGCGTGTTCTGCTGTCCAAATCTGTTACAGTTTACATAATTCAGTATTTTACAGTTTACTTTTTTCGAAAAAGAATATTATTTAAAGAATATTTTTCTTACAGTTTACATAATTCTTAATATGGTGCTAAAATTATTTTCTTGTAGCATATTTCACACTGCATATGTTATATTTTTAGAATAAATAACGATGATTGTAATTAAAATTACACATTTTGTTTTGTTTTGGGTTTTCGATACCAATCCGAAAATGATTAAAAAAAATTTAAACAAACTAAAAAAATTTTAAAAATTTTATAACTTGTAAATATTTTTTGAAATTAATAGAATACATAACAAAATTATAACAGTTAATTGTCCTCCTCTTTCCTTGAGCCCTTGTCAGGGTGTGGTGACACTAAATATTGTTAGCTTGGCTTGCATTTTGAGATTTTTTGTTTCTTTAACTCCAATATGTTGCATGTGTATTAGTCCCTCATTTCTGTCTACTTCGTTGGTGATGATCATTATTTCCGATTTTTGGGTATTTATTTTTAAACCGATTTTTTTCATTTTTTCGGCGTATTTCGATCTTTTGATTCTTCTGTGTTCCTTCTGAATAGTAAATAGTACATTAGTTGTTAGAGTTCTTGGTTCTAGTTTTCTGTTGTCTAGTTAAAGTTCTTCAACCTGCTTATTTACTTTCTTTGCAATATAGTCTATAAACAAAAGTGGGCTTAGAATGCTTTTCTCTCAGAGTCCTTTATTTCTACTTAATATGTTCGTACAATGTTTTGAGTATTTCTATAGAGGCTTTTTAAAATCCTAATTAATCTCTCCTAATCTTAATCAACTCCACAGTTTCTCACAATTTACACTATCGCTTGATTTTTATAGGTCTAGGATGCTAATGTTTATCTTTTTATTTAAAGCTAATATCTCCTAAAATCTGTCCCATTACAATTATGCAGTCGCTGATAGATGTTTTTGCTCTAAATACTACTTGGGTATCACTTATAACATCAATTATTTATTCATATATTTATACTTATACATGTACTTTGCAAGTCATACAAAGTAGTGATATGGACGTGATAGTTTTACAACTGGCATAATGTCATTTTGCAAATAGGTGTAAATACTGTTGTCTTTTATTCTTTACGTACCTCATTTTTCTTCAATGATAGTTTATTATCCAATATAATAACAGATTTCCTTTTTCCCTCTCGTATTTTGACATCTGTGGTGGTCGATTTTTGAGGCTTTTTCCGTTTTTGTTTTCGAAAAGTCACTGCGGTTTTTTCCAATTTAATTTCGTTTTCGTTTACTTTTCCCCTTTTTTGCATATTGTATTCTCTTTATTCTTAACTTTGCTGTTGTTCTAACTTTTGTCTAAGTAATTCTTTATAGTATTCTCTTCATCTTTCTGACATTGTCTGTGATAATTAGTCCATCTTTATCTTTTTTATTTTTAAATGGTTTTTTGTTTTCCCTTTTTAAACCTTTTATGGTTTGTGACAATAAAACTTACCTCAGAAAGTTAGGAGCAAACATGGAATAATAAAACTCCAACTTACGTTGTAAGACAATTGTTTAAGGCTACGTCTAACTCAGTCTCTCAGGTGTAAGTTACAACGTCTTATTGTAAATTCAAATCTAAAAAATATAATTTAAATCTAAAAAATATAGTTGAATCACTTGTTAAACATAGTTGGCGTAGTTGTTAACTTCAAATGATAGCCAATAGGAATATATAGCCTTTAATTTTTTAACGCTTATGTATTATATAGAGTATTTAACTCTCACTGCATTATCTCTATTTAGTCTTGTATCTGTACAGATAATAATATAAAGCAACTAACGATAAACACAAGAATGTCAAAAAAGTAAATCAGTCCTATCTCAGATACTTTCGAAGAATGCGCGAAGAACAAAAGGCCAAGAGTCAAGGGTAAAATTAATGTCAAACTTCTGCGAGAAAGGTCTTGCTGCTTGGTCTGCGGATGATGGAAATCCATCATCCGAGAAAACGAGACGTCAACAAAAGAGAGAATCAACAAAAAAAAGTTCAAAAGTATTTTCCAAACTGTTAAAATAAAAAAAAAATATCAGTAATTCAAAAAGGATTTATCATCACCATTATTCTGGCTTTACAACCCTGCGTGGGTCGCCGTCTCAAGAATTTCTCTCCATTTGTCCCTATCCATTCCCTTTCTCCGCCAAGCACCTATTCCCATATTTTTCATCTCTTCATCGATGTTATCAAGGAACTTTGTTCTGGGTTTGCCTTTTCTTCTGTAAGCAATGGATCTATCAAGGAGCGTTTTTCTAGCTGGGTTATCTTGCTCCATTCGCATTACATGCTCTATCCACCTCAGACGTTCTATCTTAATATGTTTTTTGACATTAGGTTTCTAATATATTCTATAAAGTTCGAAGTCGTATCGTCTTCTCCACACTTTATTGCCATTCACTGCTTCATAGATTTGCCTTCACTTTTAGTACTTTTCTTTAGAAACATCCTAACATATTTTTATTAATTTTGTTAGAGTCCAGGTCTCTGAACCATAAGTTGGGACTGGGCGTATTAATATTTTGTAGAGTCTGGGTGTATTTTTGTATTTCTCGATAAAAGGTATACTTCTTCTTCTTTATGTGCCTTGTCTGTTTCGAACGTTGGCAATCAACATGGCTATTCTGACTTTGTTTACTGCAAATCTGAATAGTTCAGCACATGACAATTCGAACCATTGCCGCAAATTTTGGAGCCACGAGTTTTTTCTCCTCCTTGGACCCCTTCTGCTGTCTATTTTCCCTTGAACGATCAGCTGTCGTACTCTATATTTATTATGTCTCATAACGTGATACAAGTATTCCAACTTTCTTGTCTTTATACTTATTCCTACCTCTCTCTCTCTCTTTACCTGTCCGGCATAGTACCTCTTCGTTGGTCACGTGCTCAGTCCAGGATATACGTAATATACGTCGGTAAGCCCACATCACGAAGGCCTCTAATTTTTTCATCAATGTTGCGGTCATTGTCCACGCCTCCAGTCCATATAACAAAACCGGAAATACATAACATTCCAGAAATCGAATTTTGAGAGGTAGGGTGAGGTTTTTAGAGGTGAAAATTTGCTTCATGCTAGTGAACGATGCTCTTGCCTTTTCTACTCTTATACGTATTACCTTCGCTTGATCCCAATTCGAGTTAACTGTTGTTCCCAAGTAGATGTACGAATCCACGTGTTCAATTTTTTCATTGTCTAATATCAGTTGCTGTGGTGGTTGTTGGGTTTTGCTTACTAACATCCATTTGGTTTTTGTGATATTTAGTCTGAGTCGGTATTGTGCACTTGTTTTTTGTATCTTATTCATTAAGCAACTCAGTTCCTCCACGCTACTTGCTAGAATCACAGTATCATCAGCATACCTTATGTTATTAATTATTTCTCCATTTATCTTTATGCCTTCTGTGCTTTCCGCCAGCGCTGTCTTAAATACTTCTTCTGAGTATATATTAAAGATAATAGGAGACAAGATACAGCCCTGTCGTACCCCTTTCTTGATCTCAATATTATTGGTCAATGTAGATCCTACTTTCACTTTAGTTGTTTGACCCCAATAGAGACTCGCTATTGTTCGAATGTCGCTGTAGTCGACTCCGATCTTATGGAGAACTTCAATTATCTTTTCGTGCTTTACGTTGTCGAATGCTTTTGCGTAGTCTATAAAGCATACGTACACGTCTTTATTCATATCTCTGCTGGATGAGTACCTCTAGACTAAAAAGTAATTCTCTTGTCCCAAGAGATTTCCGAAACCCAAACTGCAAATCTCCAACGTTATCCTCGCATTTTTTGCTTATTCTGTTGTAAATAACCTTGGTGTATGCCTTCGAAATGTGGTGAATTAGACTTATCAGCCGATATTGATCACAAGACTTTGCTTTTGATTTTTTCGGTATGACAACAAAAGTTGACTCTAGCCAGTCTTCAGGAAACTCCCCGCTGTTATACATATTGTTAAAGAGTCTGACGAGTGAGTCTAGAAATTGACTGTATACAAAGAAGAAAAGGTATACAGGTATACAAATTCGTTCACCGCTTCGATGACGTCGTTTTCTATTAAATTAATCTATTAATAAAAAAGGATTAACTGTTACTAATACTATAAGTATTAATAAATTTAACGTAAAATCTAAAAATATATTGGAATGTAGGGTATCCTATTAAAACAACAAAGTTCAAGGCAACTTCCAGTAATACCGAAAATCATGGCGAGTTGTCAATATTTAAGACGATAGATCAACAACTGCAGTTATGCGGATGTCTAATTATTATTAGAGATAAGTATGTGCGATATATGTGAAATACCCGGTATATGAAAGAAACTAACATATTTTGTTTCCTATTTTTGATTCCTAATTTTGCATTGCCTTTCTGATTCTGCCTCTCTAGAATATTTTACCCCTCAATTTTTGTTTTAATTAAATAAATAAGACTATATAATACTGGTACATACATTTATATGTTTTTCTAGCCATACAGTTTACAGTTTTTATCTAGTTTTTTACAGTACATAATATTGCAGAAAATTGCGAATCCAACCCTGACTTTGTTACTGAGACTATTTTTAATTTTTAAAAATTATTTCACTTCAATGACATCAAAAATTGAAATATGGGTTAGTCGTTCCAACATCAAATAAACGGTGATCAAATCTTTAAAGATAAGTGGGTTTTATTGTTTGTTTACTATTAATATAAGAATAGATGATTTCGAATTCCACAGTACTCTGACACTAATATTATTAGATAATGTATAGCTAATTTCATTATTTTTCTAGTTTATTTTAATCATTCGATTTCCTGTTAACGCAGTTCTTAAGAGCTCAGGATCGTAGTTTTTACTTTTTCCATATAATTCACAAGTATTCCATTCAAATTGTTTTCTTTGTTTATTGTTTTTATTTTTAAGATTTGCAGATAGGTAGTCTCTTAACTTGTGTAAATTTTTTAAAGCCTGTTGTACAAGTTGGTTTCTTTTTATAATCTGTTAAGTTAAAACAGTAGAAAAGTGACTTTCCCACTCGAGGAGGTAGGGAAATAGTCATCCGGCTAGTATGGTTAATTTTCATACCTGAAATATTCACTGTTATTCATATATGTAAATAATTTATCCAATTTTTTGTGTCATTTTAAAATCATATACTATTTTTATTGGGAATTAGTCACAATTTCAGTTTAAATTGGGTTTATTTTGACATTTCAATTTCCATCTCGGAATCAGTCTTAAAATATAACTTAATAATAATATATAATAATATATAATATAATAATAATAATAAATTTTGTTGTGTTACTTGGTAATACAAGAAAAATCTTCTAATAATTTAATTTTATCTGCCCCATTCAGATTGATAAATCACAACATTGAACATCAAGATGGAATAAAATAGGTCCTAGTACACTTCCTTGTGCAACACCTGCTTTGATAGGGTGGAGCTGAGTGTATTAATCGTTCTTCTATACCAGGAAGTATCTATCTGAAGGGTAGGATTTTAGAAATAGAAAGAAATAATATGGCAATTATTTCTTTATCTTATCAAGTAGGCCTTCATGCCAAAATTTATCGAAGGCTTGACTGACCTCTAGGAAGGCTGCTAAGAGATAGGATTTACTTTACAGCGAGTTGGAGATTTTTTTACTCTTCTGTGGACCTTGAAGATTGTTCCATGCTTTATCATAAAGCCGAATTGGTTGTCTGGAATAAGTTTAGTTTTTTTTTATATTCGAAATCAATTTTATTAATAGAAACCTTTTCGAATACCTTTGATAGAATCGGCAGCAAACTTATAGGTCTATAGGATTTTA
Source organism: Diabrotica balteata (assembly GCA_918026665.1). Classification (NCBI taxonomy): domain Eukaryota; kingdom Metazoa; phylum Arthropoda; class Insecta; order Coleoptera; family Chrysomelidae; genus Diabrotica; species Diabrotica balteata. The sequence goes on from CAKJVB030000002.1 coordinate 4,116,949, forward strand.
GGTCTCATGTTTTATTTACGGTCCAGGTTTTGGTGTCAGGATAATCTATTATTTATTAGTTAACTCGAAAAGTAACCTCTTCTGCGTTTAAAATGCGTCATCCATATCCTTGACATTGCAAGCATTATGGTATAATTATCTTAGTTGGAGCGTGGTGATTAAAAAACTACATTTGAGTGCAATAGATGTTTCGTTGTATGTCTTTGTTATTTTTATTCTGTTTTAGATCTATAAAGAATTTAGGCAGTAGTTTTTCCTGGATCTCTGTTTTATATGTCAGATGTTTATGAGCTCGTGTTCAAGTCTTTTAAATTTTTTCTATGTTTTTAATGTTTGTTGATAAGTGGATGTTCTTTACTAATACTTAAATGTTTTAATTTCTTGAGTTTATTATGTATGATATTACGTGCATGAGCTTTTATGATTTTAGAGAAAGTTTGTCTATCTCCTACCTATAGTTTTACCTCCTCAGTATTGGCAATACTGTACTTATGTACCTGCAATTCCTTCCTCTATCAGTGCAGATTTATATTTTCTACTCTAGTGAAAAATGTTGGTGGTGGTTTGGGTTATTTCATCTGGTATTTCTATAGTTTCTTTTTCTGATTTTTCTTTAAGGCTACTAAATTTATTGCTTAGCGGGTATTCATTTTTGTTTTCTTTTTTCCTCTGGATTTCTTAAGCATCTTCTAAGCCAATAAACAAAAATTCTAATTTTGAAAATGTTACAGTGCATTCCCTTTAAATTTACTTATAAAAATGCACTAAATAGATAAAGAAAAATATAGATAAAAATAGTTATATTCTAAATATACTTGGAATTATTTTAACTAAAATCTTTTAAGAATTATTTTGAAGTAGTTGTTTTTTCTCGTGCTTTTCACCAGCTACGCTAAAAACGAATCCAGGTAGGGAACAGTCCACGGAAATCCCAATATTTATTCTGGAAGCCTATCCTGCAAGCGTAAATACTCAAATTTGTTGGCGAAATAGAAAGAGAGAGCAAGATAATAACGTTGCTGACGGGCGTGGGGAGGCGAATGTGTACTTTGGGTGACATTTTCGGGCTCGCAAGGAGCCAGCACAAGATGAAAATTCAAAATAATGAAGAATTCTAAGCTCTGTAATATGGAAGATATGTTTTCAAATAAATATTACGTAATATTAGGCGTACATTTACTTTCAACAGTTGATAAATTTAAGGAAATACTGCAGTAACTCTCTGGTACATTATTACAACTTGGTAAATTTTCGAAACGTTAACTCTAAGTATTTGTAAAGTAAAATATATTTAAATAAGACTTTCGTGTTTTATATAATAACATATGTACAAAGAAGTCTAATTTAACTTTTTATCCAAATCAAAGGTTTAATGTATATTTTCCAAAAAAATATACATTGTTTCAAAAAAGAAACAGTTTCAGTCACGCATACCAGAAACCCTAGAACAAACCTAGACAGTCGACCAATCAAACACAAAAAATGTGGAACAATGGCAAGCAGGCTTTGAAATTAGCAGTCAAGTCCGAGATATTGTAATTTTCTTGTTTTTATTGTATTTAAAATTTCCATTTCTTTGTTCATCCTTCCCAGAACCTCTTGTTTTGTGACGTGTTCTGTCCACGAAATTTTCAGTATTATTGAAACAGTATTCTACAGCTCGAATGATTCCAGTTTTTTCTTGATGTCGCATTCAAGGTCCAAGATTCCATTCGACAAAATAAAGTCGAAAAAACATAGCACTTTGCCAACCCAACTCTTATTTCCAGGTTTAAGTCCCTGGTATATAGCACTCTTCTCATTTTGTTGAAATTTGCTCTAGCCTTTTTAGTTCTTATTTTATTTTCCTGATTGTAAGCATTTGTTGAGTTAATAATTGTTCCCAGATATGCATATTTGTCCACTTGTTTGACGTTGGTTCCGTTTATTAGAAGATTCTCGTTATTTCTTTGAGTTTTCGATATTCTTATAAATTTCGTCTTCTTGATATTCATTGTTCGATCATACTCTTTTCCATTCTGCTATTCTGGTCACCAGTCTATGAAGATCTTTAATGTTTTCGGCTAAGATCACAGTGTCGTCCGCATACCTAATGTTGTTAATGGGAACTCCATTTACCTTTATTCCAGCTATTTCAACCATATAAGCTTTTTTCAGAATCTCTTCGGAGTAGGTATAAAAAAGAATTGGCGACAATACGCATCCCTATCTCACTCCACATCTTAGTTCAATTTTTCCTGACAGCTGTTCGTTAACACGTACTTTTGCTCGCTGTTTATAGTATAAATTTGATATGATCCTAAGGTCGTTGTAGTCAATCTTCTTTGATTTTAGGACATTCATTATTTGTTTACGTCGTACTTTATTGAATGCTTTAATATAGTCAATAAAACATGCGTATATATCTTGATTGACGTCCATGCATCTTTGTATCAGTATAAGTGAAAAAAGAGTTTCACGCGTTCCTAGGCCTTTGCGAAAACCAAATTGTGTATCATTAACGTCTATGTCCAGTTTGTGATGTATTTGGTTATTAATGACCAAACAACAATAGATAGAAACAAAAACTTAACGCATACATCGGAAAAAGAAATAAAAATCAGAAAACGATATATTATTAACGTAATAACAAGGATGGAAACTTGCTTAACTAGAAATGAAAATATCTATACAAAAATTTAAAAACTACAAATTTTCAGACAGTGATCATATCTTAGGAGAGCTATATAAACAAGGTGGGGAGCGAATTACCAATCTAATGAAAAGTGTTTATTAAAATTTGGTCTAAGGAGGAAATAATTAGATATTTTAAGTTTAATTATTAAAATTTAATAATTTAATAATTAGTTTAATTATTAAAATTAATTAAGTAGAAAATACTTAGTTAATAAACGCCTGTCTCAAAAAACTTGTATAAAACTGTATAGAACACTGATAGTTCTCGTTCTCACATATAGATTAGAGGTGTGGACCCTTACCAAAACTGACGAATCTTCTCTATCGATTTTTGAAGGAAAGGTACAACCTACTCAAGATATTTGGAGCGGTCTATGAAAACGAAAAATGAAGGCGTAGATATATCTTTAAATTGCAGAATAGGTACAAGCAGTAAAACATATTACCAGCATAATCAAGCGAAACCATCTGCAGTGGAAAGGAATGTTATTTATTATCCTTTTTATGAGCAAGTGAAAAGATATTCCTTGTGAACTTCATTTTGTAAAATGTTTTAAATAGTTGGCTGAATCCATTTGCACACCTTTCCATCAATTTAGTGGCCTTGTGGATTACTCAGTCATCGTATCTCTTTTTTTTTTGAGAAGATGATTGGTCTTTGCATCAGTCTATTTATTTATTTTTAATTAGTTATGAATTTTTTTTAAGTGCTTTTCTGGTTGATATTACCTTTCGTTGCTAAGTTCTCCATTATTTCTTGCTTTCAAATTAAATCTTAATTTTTAGAATCAAATGATGGTTTTTAGTCCAATTGTCAAAGAGTTGACCCATAAAAATCATACGAACTAGCTAATATTAGTTGTGGAACCCCAAAAAAGATGCAAAGATGTTTATCACTTTTACCCCTGGCTTCTCCCTAAAACCTCTTTCGTAGGGGGGTAAAAACGTGAAAAAATCGATTTACCAAGAATCTGTACTCGCTTGACATGAAATTTCAAATTTAAGTTGTGGTAACAAATATAAGGCATTTTAAATATGAATAAAAAACGCAGAATTTAATGTTTTTCAGTAAAAACGATAACTCGTCACGAAAAATGCAACTAAGAAGACTGTTTTGGGTGCAGATTATTGCAGTAGTGTTGTTCTTTTGAAAAACGTAGGTACTATACTCTGTTTTTTAACCAGGAGGAGTAAACCAAAAAGACAGATTCACACCCAAGAAAGTTACTAGAAAAGTCACCAAATACATCTTCTTTTTTGTTGATTATCTCGGCCTTGCGGTAATCGAGTAATCAATATCGGACAACCTTTCACGTCAATTCTAACCTAACTTTGTTAATTTATGTTTGAATTATAATTTTTTTAATTCACTTCCAATAGATATTACAATTATTACAATAAAAAAAGGACGTTTTTCACATTTTTCACATTCATCTAAGTTTGGTTTTTCACATAAATTTGTCTTTTAATTTTCAAATAGATCTAATAAGTATGCAACAAAGCTATGTAAATGCATGTATCAAAAAGTTAGAGACAGTTCAAAGATTTCTGAAATACTGTTCTTTTAAACTGCGTAGGCCATATTTTTATTCTGATGTGATTAAATTCTTGAATATAGGTTTTTTTTTTACCAGAAGAGTTAACTTTGACTTTGATCATTATTTTTAAGCTTAATAATCCAATCTCCTGAATTGCTTCAGGCAATTTGTTTTACATACTCCTTCCCGTTCACTGCTTTAAAATTCACATCACAGAATAAATTATGGTTCAAATATAGGTGTGGTATTTTGGTAATCAGTTACCTCATTAGATAGATTTGTTTAACTTATGTATCAATATCTTCAGGTTCTATTTGAAGCACTATAATGCAAAAAGATACTTTGTATAAATAAGTGTGTACTTCCAATTTTTTTAATGCTGGATTCTTGAGTTTGTTACATTTGTTATCAATAAATAAAATTGACTAAAATTAACAAATTCAATCTATTATGATACATTCAAGCATAATTGGGCAGTTTTCTTGTGATTATCTACAACCAGGAAGAACAAAACCAACTGCATCAATGCAATCAAACTAAAACACAATATTACTTTACTAATGTTCTTTTATTGTGATGAAAACAAATGAAAATGCTTCTTAACAATACTTTAAATAATATTTAGTATAAATATCATCTAGAAAAATATCACATTAAATAATATTCGCATATTACCAGTCTGCTTATATTCTTTAATTGTTTGGTTAATAGTTGAATTCGCAACACCTAAAATTAGCACATTATTTTAGTAAGTTTTGATTTTAATAATAACTATTCTGCAAAACTAACCTGCTGCCTGTTTTACTTTGACCCAAATCTACTCGGCGTTTTTAAGGTGGAGAAGAATAATTACCACTAGTACTTGGCATTGAATCCATATTGTTATCTTAATAACACTAAATAGTTCTGAAAAGAACTGTTCTTTATATAAATGCAAACGAAAAATCTATGGATGTAAGGAATAACGCAGAAAATACAAAAAATCGTCGATATAAATTTTGAATTTTAAAATTTCACAAATGTCATTAGTGTCAATATGTCATAATTTAGTGGAGTAAACTTGCCTGCGGTTGGACCAATTACAAACAAGAATTACGGCGCGGAAAATTTGAATTACTCCTCCTGGTTAAAAAACAGACCATAGTATAATTGAAAAAGATAAGTTTAAAATCTTTTAGATCGTTTGTTGTGTGAAAATTTAAATTCAACGGTTTTAAGCATATTTCAAATGCATCACATTTGTTGTTAAAACGCAAAATTAAAAATTCATGCTATATTTTAAAGGTTAGGCTCTAGTAATCAAAACTTCGTAGTGGCCACTCAATGAAAGGGGTAGATTGTATTGATCTCATTAGAATCATAAAAAATGGCAAAAATCGCGCCACGTTTATTTATTTAACACCTGTATAAAATCTGAGTTTATTATTTTTTATCTGAATTTTTACCGTCGAGCTGATGCAAATTATTGAACATTTGTTCAAAGATCGCACTATTAGCCAGCAGAATATTATTTCTATTCAAAAGCAGAATCACCATTATGGAATGTTATACTAGAATATCCAGAAAATGTTATCCAGAAAAGTGTTTGAAATACACCCAGAAAGATCCATAAACAATTTCTACATGTTGCCAAACTATAAGATGAAAGCATTTTATGTGAAACCGTATCATTGTAATGGATTATGAGAAATATTTTAAGCTCTTACACTGAGACATATAAGTCGAAAATGCTTGGAGCAGAATATTAAGGTCCATTCGCTCAGCTCTGGCAAATTTTGACAGATTCATAGCTAGAATCCTACAACACAAAAGTTCCTATCACACAGTATTAAGGCTGTTTTATCGATACACCAAAACCTAGATGGTTTAAACTGATGGTTTTACTTTTTTAATTTGTTTGAAAGTTCTTTTGAAATATCGGATTATACAGTTTAACGTTCTATTATAACCAAACTTTTTACGCCCATCACTTGAAAGAGTTTTTTTTTTTCTGTAATCGTTGGTTTTTTTTTCACCTTTTTATGTCCAGTAATAATCGAGAAAAGCGTGTTCAAACTTTGACGAAAATTGCTAAAAAATACTAAAATCTAATAGTGAAACGTGTTACTCATCATTGGCATTTAGTTTCACCGTTATCGGCTGCGTGACGTCAAATCTCATGAACGTACGGTCAGTTAGTTTGATTTGAAATCAATTTCAAGCTATAACTGCGAAATTGTTTATTTGTTTGTGACAACAAATTGTATTTTTTTTTTGATAATAATATTTTTATGTTATTTTAAATTTATTATAAATAAACACCATGATGTTTTTTGCAGTCACGTTTCACAAATTTATATTCAATACTATATTTAGCTAAAACATATAAATTTAAAATGTGATAATCATTTTTAAAACATCTACGATAATCAAACAAAAAAGGTAATCCCGACAAAAGTAATTTAAATGGAGGATAATGCATTTGTTATCATTAAACCACCCACCGGCCGGCGCCACTGCGAAAACAGCTGTACCCGTCCTCGGCTGGCGTAAGCAGTGAGGAAAAGTAAGTGATACGCCCATTTCAAATCGCAGTGTGTTTTGACTGCTAAAACAGCCTTAACAGCTTAAGTAAACTTTTATTACAGACATCTTTCATTGAAAAAATTAGAATTATCATAAATAGTGGAAGTGTATATTAATCCCATAAAATTTTGGATAGTATATATTTAAAAAATATATTTCAGTTGGTATAATTTAACATATTTCAGTAAATATTTGTATTCACGACGCTTATAATTATATTATTTGTTATTATACACTAAATGGTGCAAATAAATAAATATTGATTGTGAATAATTCGTAAAGTTCTATTTTATTTACGTTTAATAATATTTAAGATTGTGTAACATTAATTATTATTTTATTAAGTCTACCCATTGTGATCAATCTAAATGATCTTTATCCATTTATTGTACTTTACAACAAACTAATATGTTGTATTCTTTTTGAGATTTATTTTAAATTACTAGAAACAATATTCTGTATTGAAAAAACATTTATTAAATCTACACAATTTTATTCTCGTATTAAATAATCGTTTATCGGTAAATATCTAAACATGCCAATTTATCGCTGTATTGTTTCAGGATGAAATCGGAATACGTAGCGGTGGCGATAGTGGCTTTGGCCACGGCGTGCTGTGCTGGCTCGACACCCTTGGCGGCGGCGGAAAATCGATTCGGTAGAGACGGCAACAGGGCCGCCAGAGCAACAGATTTCCAGCGGGCGAATACAGCTGCTCCAGCGGCGAGTGCAGTTTTTCCCGATTCCGATGAGGACAAGGCGGATAGATGGAAAAGAGCCAACGATCCTTGGGATGGAGAACATTCCGAGTTTAAGTCGTAAGTTATTTTGCTGATTCTTTTACAATAGGGATAATGAAATAATAGGTTTTATCGTGAAATATAGTTTTTTGATGCAGTTACTATTTATTATCAAAGAACATATCAATTCATTGCTGAATAGTTGTTTTTTGCACTAGTTACAGACAGTATTCTTGCCTTTTATTGCATATTTTATTCAATTCAGTTCAAAGGAGGAAGAATAATACTTGGAGAACTTGGCTGTCTAACTACAAATAAAACTGGAGATGATAATCTGGAATGATGAATAGCATTAATCAGGTCGACGCTTGAAAGGTAAAATGTATAATACGCCACTTTTTGCAAAATAGACTTTATACACGATAAGATTCAGTGAATTTTTCTATGTATGTACAAAGGGAATTTAGGCTGTTTGAACTACTTTTTTGGCGTATTAAACATTTTATTTTTAGGATGGTTTTGAAAGCAACTGTGTCTTATGCTCCAAATTTTAATACAAAAATATGTTATCTGTCGTATAACACACCTAACAAGTTTACTTCTAGCAAATAAGACAATTTTACTTTCAGATATTAGAGCCTTGAAGCCGTGTTAGTCATTTCATATGGCAGAATATATATTGCATAGTGGTGCTTAAAACAATTTTGTTTACGGCAGTTACGGGTACAGATGGCGTATTATACATTTTATCTGTTTAAAATAATATCACACGTGCTACATTATCTACTTCGAAGACGGTCCTTCCAAAGATAAAAGGCATTTTAAACAATTCACACTTTGTTTTCATGATACAAAATATGCAATGTTAACGTTCTAACGGATACTTTTGGCCAGTCTTGTATTATTCGGCTTGTAAACAACTAATTTTTCTCTGTCAGTTTATGTATCAGTAATAAATTATGAACTACATCCAGAGAAGATCACGGGTTTATATCACGCTGCTGGTTCTTTAAATGTGATTGAACAACATAATTTAAATACTTGCAGCCGCACTTCTATGGATTATTTAGAACAAAGCCAACCTGTACCTGATTGTTCCTCTGAACTTATTTATCAGTCGTCGCCAATTTATACAGATTTACAACCAATTCAAAACAATGCATCTGCATTAGTTGCTCCTGCTATTGTGTCTGAAGTTTTTCCTGAAAATTCACTATTGACTGATGAATGTTTACCAATAATTTCCCAAGAAATGCAGATCCACTCAAATAATAATCAATGTTTGGATATTGACAACCCCAGTTGACCAGCAAAATTACTTCAATACAAATCAAAGATTGGTACAAGATGTTCAAAATTCACCAGTTCTTGAAGAAACCGTGGGTATAGACTTGTATAGTGGTAATGCCGGAGACGTTTCAGCTGATGATACCACATCTGGACCTAGCAAGGTAGTTAACTTTCGTAGCCGTAAAATGGTTTTGCAATCGGCCTATACAGACTTCTTAGATGAAGAAGAAAGAATTTTAGAGTACGACTGCGATTCAAGTTCTTGGGAAGGTTCGTCTGAGGAAGAAGATAGTACAGAGGAAACAGCAGCCAAAAAGAAATTGAAAAGGAAAAAGAAGAAAACAAAAGTGGTTGCTCCTGAAAATGGAACAGTGGGAGAATCAGCATATAAGAAAAATCGGTCTAATAAAGCGAGCGAAAGGCAAGAACTATATCGAAGTGACAAACAGAACAAGAAAAGAAAATAAGAAGAAAAATGGCATAGAAGTTCCAGCAAAAGAAATAGGACCAAATCCATGTCAACCAAAGAAATGCACTAATCGCTGTGACGATATATCTGAAGAAAGAAGATTGAATATATTTAATTACTTTTGGTCACTATCACCACAACGACGTCGCGATTGGCTTGTTTCGATGTCAAAGAAAGAATCTGTTAAGAGAAAGAGAGTAAAACATGAAAGCAGAAAGTCCAATACATTTCTATATTTTATTAATGAAGGTGAAGGACAACGTCAAGTTTGTCTGAAGTTTTTATTATCTACTTTGAATGTATCACAAAGATATGTTTATTACACACTCTCTAATGCTTGTTATGGTTTGAGAAAAGAGGATATGCGAGGAAAAACTATCCCTCCGAATAAAACAAAAGAAGAAGTGTTGAACTCTGTAAGAAACTTCATTACAAGTTTGCCAGCAGTGCCGTCACACTATGCAAGAAAAGACTCCACCAAACTTTATGTGCCCAATGAGTTTAAGAATATTACAAATCTTTATAATCTATATAGGAAAAGAGAAATAGAAACAGGTGTAGATGTTGTGTCAGAGAGGTTATTTAGAAAAATATTTACGAACGAATTCAATATCGGAATTCATATTCCCAAGAAAGACAAATGTGTCAAGTGTGTTGATTTCGAAAACAACCCTAGACCGGAAACTGAAGTAGAAAAGCAAGAACATGATAAAGAAAAAGTTGAAAGTAAGAAGAGATTTGAATATCACCAAAAAATTAATGAGAAAAATAGAAGTATCCTGTGTGTCGCCTTCGACTTACAGAAAGTTTTAAATACACCGTACGGAGAAAGTATGTTACTTTATTACTCCAGAAAATTGGCATTGTATAACCTTATTTTCTATGAAAGTACAACAAGGAAAGGCAACTGCTATTATTGGAATGAAAGCCAAGGAAAGAGAGGAGCTAACGAAATAGCCACATGTCTAGTATCGTTCATGAAAAAAATTGATGACCGTGGAAAAATCACGAAACTACTGCTTTATTGTGACTCATGCCCAGGTCAAAATAGGAACCGTACTGTTTTGGCCTCTCTCCACTACAACTTGATGTCCTGCAAAAATATAAATGTGATCCAGATTAATTATCTTCTGCCAGGTCACTCCCACATGCCAGTTAACAGCATGCATTCTGTCGTAGCTAAGCATATTATTTGGGCACCTTCACAATGGCCAACTGTTTTTGAATTAGCTCGTAACATTCCTGAACCTTATGCAGTTCACCCCATGTTTCATAAAGATTTCATTTCATGGGATGACATATCAGACAAATATTTTAAAGGAAATCTTGCAGGAAAAATAAGTAAAATAAGAGTCGCTACATTCAAGAAGTCTGAACTAACTAAGATGTATGCAAAGTTTTCAATGGCTTCAGATGCTCAAGAGGAGATCATACAAATCAGCGGTAAAGTAAAGAATCCACCAAATTGCAACTTATATCCAACACCTTTGTCAATTTCCAAACAAAAATATAACGATCTGAATAAATTGTGCCACTCGAATGTAATACCCTTGCAATATCATAATGAATATTTAAATCTACCTAGAGGTAATAGTGTAAATGATGTCCTTCCAGAAACTGACGAAGAAGATGGACTTCAACTTTAATATTGCTGATGTGTTTTTTATTGTTTTTGTCAAAAAACCTCAAAAAACCTTTTTTTTTTTCGTAGTAATAAAGTATTTTCCATTAACTTGAACTATTTCTTTTCGTCTTTTGATGTAAAATGTCTAGAATATCTAATATTGATGCAATAAATATAATACAATAATATTAGAATTTAAACCGAGAATGACTTATATTCTTGTAATTTTCACAAAAGACACTTCTAATAGCATGCATCTCATAACATAAATACATTATAAAACATTTCACCTTCTCACAAAGTTACTCATATTTGGTAAATTAGCCGTTTTCAGTTACCTGGTTATGTAATGCATCATGTTTATAATACATTTCTCCTGTTTGAATTCAAGAATCACTTTGTACAATGCGCCATTAATTTTAAAACTAGATAATATTTCTTTTAGAAATTTATAGCATAAAAGGATTCTACTATATAACATTTATTTTCCTAAGATTTGTCAAGATAGTATGCTTACAACAAAAATTATGATTTTTTTTTCAAAATTTCAAACTTTAAACGGTTCTCCTGTAAAATTCACAATTGGCGTATTAGCTGTTTTACCTTTCAAGCGTCGAGGTGATTGTTAACACATTCTTTTAAACGAGAGAAATCATAATTATCACAAGTAAACAAAAAATCCTAAATAAATAATTTCATTACGAGAAAAGGAAATATGCGTAAATGTAAGGACTCAAATATAATAGTTAGTCAGACTGTGAGCCTACAACATAAGTTATTTGTGATAAACATCGAATAAAAATCGAAACTAAACCAAAATATCGGAGCGACCTACAAAAAATCAAGCATAAGTATTCAAAGATGAGAAAGATATATTCAGGGCAAAAATAGTAGAAACAATATGCTGGAGCATGAAAGTAACTCCTAGTACAATTTGGAGAAGTATTATTAGAAATATTTCTATCGAAATACTTGAAAAAGCTTCAAAACAGAAATTTGAGAATGAAGTGACATGTGGTGGTTGAACTACGTTCAAGAAAAAAGTAAGGAAAACAGAAAATACATATACATTGGCAACATAGGATGCACAGCGAACACAGTTCTTCAAAATTATAACCTTTAACTTACAACAAGAAGCAAATGTAGTAGTGGCAAAAGCTGAATCAGAAACGCATCTAAATCTATACGATCAACTTAATGCCAGAGAGAAAGAAGTAGTCTAGGATCCGAATCTAGACCGACTTTCATATACGTCTTGCATGTATTGTCTATTAAGATCTGCTGCTCTCTTTTCATATGCTGGTACAATTTAGCGTCAACGTAAGTCAACATTAGCAAAATCATTGGAATTACAACTTAAAAAAGTCAACAGCCTATATTGATGTTGAAATGATTGATGATTTTTATTATTTACACTTGATAGGACCCTCATTGCCTCAGATCCTCATCTGAGAACAATACATTGCTCCAATCCTCAGCACTCCAGTTTTCATGTTCTCTTGCAAAAGAAGGCGGGCTCTGCGATGTTCTATGGATAGTATTAGAGATAGGGCTGGCCTTCTGGATAATAAATTACCTCCTACAAGTCGTCAACGAACTGTCCATCTGATTACATCCACTTTTCTCACTTCGCTCAGACGATTTGCCAGTTCAACTGAAGTTAGATGCCGATTTTTCAAACATGATGAGACGAGAAATCGATCGTCTCTTTTGGATGTTACCCTTCTACGACCCGATTCTGGTCTTCTTGTGAAGTTGTCGGTGTCGCTAAAGCGCCGAACTGCTCTTTGAACCGAAGATCGACTAACACCCAACATTTCGACTAACATTTCAGCTGCATAATATTGGCTGCGACCATCTTGAAGTAAAGTCGCCGCCCTTGCAGCATCTGTCGGAGTTAGAGACATTTAGGAAGGATAATTAAATATAAATATAACACGTTTTGAAAATAAAAACACTACACTAGTATGGTTGTTGAAATAAAAACAACATTCAATAAATATCTACTTGCTTCAGACCCTTTTTGACAAATACCTGAAATACCAATTTGTGTTAAGAAATATAAAAAGCAATATTAAAAATATTATTTTATTTCTCGTATACGAGGGTACACCTAAATTTACATACGTAATTTAATGTCTCTAAAATTATACAACTTCAAATAAATAAGAAATAAAGAATGGATCGATATTTTTGCAACTGAGTGTATATATATATATATATATATATATATATATATATATATATATATATATATATATATATATATAATCTTACACAAAATAGATCAAATATGAATTTCATTTGAACGTTGGTATTTGTCATGATTACAAAACTTAATATTACAATGACCTGCAATAATTTTTTTTTGTTAGACTCATTTCAAAAATGTTCCATTATTTACATAAAAATTGATTATTGCGATAAAATACAGCAGATATTTATATTAAAAACGAGCATTTTATTCTACTGCATTCCATATCAAATTAATTTATTATACATTCCAGGACTTTTCTCTATTGATATGTCAACCAATATACTATATTTTTTTAATTTATAATATTTATTTTATCACTGATTTTACAAGCTTTGTAAATGATTTTTATGTATCCATTAGTACTCATTAGACGAATATAAAATTATTATTCAGCAGATAATACTATGGTCTATATCCATTCCATTATATTCAATTTTTCTTTCTATTTACAGATTTACGACTTATTCTGTGTGGAAACCACCAGTATATCAACTCAGCAGACCGTACTTTATTCCGATTTACGGTGCTAATGGAAGAATTCCCATATATTTTGCTCCACAGCCTTACGATAAACCACCATACGTAGGTCCTTCCTATCTTCCACCAAAAGAATATCCTATGAGCACAGAAAATCCCATGGAAACCACCATGACCTTGAAAAGCAGATTCGATTTCGACGATGATGATGACAGACCAGTATGGGATAAAGGTAAATTATGAATTAAATTAGGTATATTAATTTTTATTGTTTTATCGGTTATACAGAGTCATGAGGAACTGTACATCCTCCTACCTTGTACGGAGGCCCATATGGGGAATATCAAATCACCCCATAATATATAGGGTGAGTTGCGAATTTTGACTGAAATTTCCATTTGTGAGAATGATAAGTTCGATTTGTCTCATAATTGTTTCAAACGTTACACTAATATCACCTAATCAACTGATTTATTCAATCTTGAAAAAATCATGTCCGGCTTTAAAAATTAGTTCCTTTTATTCATAGCAAAAATTCCACCTTGTATACGGTTTTGAAAATTCTAATAAGAATTTTCTAACTTAGACAAATGAACAATTATTATGCAATATTTATTTTTTTCCTCATACAATTACTTAATTTTTAGTTCAAAGATTAAATTTGACTATGCATTAAAAGTTTAGCAGAGTGAAAAATATAAATTTTCTTGCAAAAATTAAGTCATTTTGAACCAATATTGAATTTAACATTTAACAAACAAACCAGACCTGATTAAATGTAATAAAAAACAGGTCTGAATTTTAAAAATAAGTCGTCTTTTCCTTAGAAAATTTTTTTCCGCAAATCGCCAGGAAATTTTGACATTCCTGTCAAAATTTCTTGAAGAAAAAGTCAGGACTTCCTTACTGTAAGGAAATGATATTTCCGTACAGTTGTTAGTGTTCTACATAAATAATAGAAAACAATGACAATTCAACCTCAATACGTTCCCATAGTAACCCAAGTAATTTTATTAGGAATTTCAAAGCACCATTTATTTGGGAATAAAATTATCGCGTTTTTTTTTTAAATCAATCAATATGTCGAATTTTAAACGATTTGCGGAAAAATAGTATGTTTACCTCGTAGGAAAAGCCACATTCCTGTGTTGCTAAGTCTCGGCTTGCGCTTCGACTTAGCAATCTTCACAGTCGTCCAGGAATGTTAAGCTTTTCCTACCCGGTAAACAATGTACTATTACCATGTATACGGTTTTTAAGAACTCTAGTAATAATCTTATAAATTAAACAAATGAGTTATTAAAACGGAATACTTATTTTTTCCCCACATACATACTTAATTGTTAATTGAAAAATCAAATTTAACTATGAAAAAGTTAGCAAAGAAAAATTTGCTTATATCTAAAAATGTCTAAAATTTAAACAAAGGTGCAGTGTAAAAGTGTTACTTTTTCCGGACTAAAAACTGGAAGTTTGATTTTTCTATTTCATCTATAAAAAATCAAGAGCAAACAACTATTTTGTCGATTTATCGTGAGTCCTTCCGGTAATGATCCATTTTAAGCATCAGGACCGTGTTCAGGTTATTTAGCCCAAGCATGGAAATGGATTCAACAGCAAGAACTTCTACCATGGAAATTTCTGGAAATCTACTTGTAAACCAACCATCAAGATTATATTCTACAGCTCTTAATCAACGTACAAATAAATTTCCATACAAAAAACAAGCAATTCTACTTCACTTACTCGTGAACTCTAATATTGAAGTTTACTTTAATGCAGTAACCTCTAAAGTGGATCCTAGAAAAATACATTCTATTTCTAAAATTATAAATGATCGCATTTGTATCTTTTTTACCAGCGAAGAGACAGTAGATGAGTTTCTAGCAAACGACAATCGAATTGTAGTAATTAATCAAGAACGTATTCAAGCCCGAAGACTAATAAATCCAAATGAACGATTGATTATTTCCAACGTATATCAAAGTATTTCGCACAGCGTTATATAGGAACAACTCAAAAACTTAAGTATACATCTAATAATGATGATACACTTTTATAGCGCCTTACAACTTAGACAAATTACCTGATTCTATGTTAATTAACCATGAGGATAACAACTATCGCATTTTCTTCTCCATCGAAAAGCAATCTTGCTATTCATGGAATCAGCAAGGACATTTTCCATCTCAGTAAACCAATAAAAATAATCAGGCTCCTTCAAACAACACCTGAACCGTTTATCTAAACTCTTTACAGAAAGTACACCAATCAGCTCCCCCTTTGACAATTTCTTCTACACTATCCTCTCCTAATGAGACTGAAATTACAGTACAACAATCAGCTCCTGTGACGATAAATTTCTCTACACAATCCTCTCTTACTGAGGCTGAAACGTCTAGAAAAATCATTACCTCTCAATTAAATAAGCATATTTCGATAAACAGCGACCTACTCAATCAGACTGAAATGGATATGATCAAGATTTGAAGAAGATAACGAAACCTATCTGAAATAATATAAGAGATAACGAAAATGCCTTCGCTTAACCGAAGCCATGAAGCAAAAAACCAAATAGTCAACAAAAAAACAACAGAAACCTAGTAGAAGATCTTACCAAGTTCACCAGTTAATTTTTCAAAGAAAACTCTAACAATGGATACTTGACATAGAAAGAACTTATTGACTACTTTTAAAATGCGCATAGTTCTTCAAATCCTCTCAGTATCGCTAGAACTTACTCGGAGGATATCGAAGGATTGATAGACTTTCCAAAGAAAATACACCCTATGTTAAATCCAAGATATCTTAAATCCCGTTGTTTTAGAATTAAAAACAAAATTACACAACAAATTTTAAGTAATACTTCTACCGATGATTCTAGCGATTCCTCTCCGGGGACATTAATTGTACTATTTTTAATTATATTATTCAATAAAAACTAAATGGGTACCAAACCCATTTAGATCTTAAAATTCTTATAAATAAATTTCATCCATCGGCGATTAGGACACACCAAGTACACACATGATTTCCTACTACAGAAGTAAACCAAACCTTTGTGCTACGCGTGTGATAGTGATCTAACAGTATATCACTTATTAGTGAAATGTCCGTGTTACGAATTCGAAAGACAACATAAACAGTTACCTACAACAATAAAAGACATTTTAAGTGGACATAGTGACCGCAATCGTATCATACTTTTTGATACTTTTTTTTGGTTTCCTTCGGACTAATTAACAAAATCTAATTGTATTCTTTATTTTTTTTATATTTATGTTATCTGTAAAATCGACCATTGCTAATAACCCTTGTGGTTGAAGCTGTTTCAAATAAAAAATAGTGTTTTGAACAAACTTTTAACTTAACATTTAACAAACAAGTCGGACCTGATTTTTTTCCTTTTTGATTTAATTTATTCAAACTGGCAAAATCAGAACCGGTTTTAAAAAGTTAGAAATTAGAAAACAGAAAAAATTTCATTCTGTATACGGTGTTTAAATATTCTCATAAGAATTTTATAAATTAGAGAAATAGGCAAATACAATGGCATATCTATTTTCTTTCCCACTAGATTATTTGCCTTTTAATGAAAAAATCAAATTTGAGTACAAGAAGTTTGGCAAACTCAACCACAGATTAAACGCAGATTATTTTAAAAAATGGTTATTATATTTTTCAATAACTTAATAATAAAGCTGATTTTTTCTGTTGCCTTTTCTTTTGAAAAGAAGTAAAATAGAATTCTAAGACTTTAATAAAACGACACTATCTATGAATTACTAAACACATATTCTACAGGACGATATTTAAATATTATTCAAAACAGCTTGTACCATCTGAAATTTTAGAAATTGGCGAAAGGGTTGTATTATTTAAAATGTAAAGCACGAGCTGGAAAATGAATTTTCAAAACAATTAAATTTTTGCAAGAAAAGTAACTTTTTTAAATCTATGGTTCAGTTTGTCAAACTTTTAATTCATAGTCAAATTTAATTTTTTTAATTAAAAAATAAGTAATCGTGTAGAGGAACTAATAAATATGTTATTTCAATTGCCTCTTTAACTTATTTATAAAATTCGTATTGAAGTTTTCAAAAACCCTACACTGGGTGAAGTTTTTTCTTTAAATAAATCGAACAATTTTTTAAAAATCGGTCCTGATTTTTGCCATCTTGAATCAGGTCCGGTTTTATTGTTAAATGTTAAATTAAATATTTGATCAAAAATGTTTATAAGACAAGTTACATTTTTTACATCGATTTACAATTTATAAAATTTTTATGAGTTGTCACAAACCGTATATAGGGTAAAAATTTTTCTATGAACAACACGAACTAATTTTTTTACGCCAGACCTGATTTTTTGCCAGTTTTAATAAATCAGTTGATTAAGTGGTAGTAGTGTAACGTTTGGCCAAAATTTAAGGCATATCGAACTTACCGTTCAAAAGTTATGACAAGTAGAAATTTCACTCAAATTAGACAACTCACCCTGTATATTATTAAACAATCGGAGCAGACACTTTTTAATGGTCATTTGTTATTTGCCGTAGGTGCGTTCATATGCGGTAGTAGTATGTAGAGTGATCATCTACTTTTTTATGAATCTGCCTATTCCCTATTTAATGATCATGCGCAGGAATATGTCTATTTTCACGGTATTATGTAAAGTTCTTCGAGAGTCCTTTAACTCATCCATTCGCTTTAATTTCATTATTTTTTCTGTACTTTCTGTACTTATTCCACATTTTCCATAGATATTTTGAGAAAATTATAAATTAGAAAGGTTTGGTTTAATTTTCCATTAAACATGGCATTAACGTTTCGATTTTTAGTCCAACTAGTGCTCCGCAGTCGTATCTGAAATCGGACCGTAAATGGGCTGGTTTAATTAGTTAGACAAATAGTGGTACGAGTTGGAACATATAGAAGGACGACTTGAAGGTCCGACTTCGCAATGGCGACGAAGTAGGAGCGTGAATGGTAAAGTTGGAAGTCGGATCACAGGTCGGATAGAAAATTTCCTCAGCCAGTTGTCAATGGCTACCTGTTACGTATGATATTTCTATGAATTACTCTACACAAAGATCCCTAGTTCGCAACTATTTAATAGAAAATAAAGTTTCAATTGAACCAAAATTACCCCTATTAAAATACGAGTTCACGATTCTTCATCATCATCTACTTTTTTTAGAGCAAATCATTTTCCATCCTGTAGATCTATTTCTGACACTCCCTAACAGTTACAATTTCCAATACTCCGGATTGGTTACAGAAGAATTATCAACAAACAACGAAAGTTAAATCATAGTTGTACTGAAATTAGAAGTACCTGTTTCTTTATATTGTTCTGAAGTTATTTTCTTGTGGCATCTTATGCAAATTTACTATTTTAATTGGAAATAAGAATGAATAATATTTAGAAATTAAATTTATCTGACGTTTTGACTTCAACTTAGGAATATTTTAATAGCGATTTTTGGAGTGGAAGTCCAAACGTCAAATACATTTAATTTCTAACTCATATTGGGGATTATTGCCAATTAAAATAGTAAATTTACTACAAGATCACTTTGTAACTAATATTTCTTCCCTGTATAGAATTTGGAGCATTAGCTCCAAACAAAATCTCAATTGGTGCTCTCTGTCCGACATCGCTGAGAAAAGATCCCAATTTCGCAAATAAATAATAGAAAATAACTTTAAATTGCAAGAAAAATTATTGGAGCCCTGCAAGTTTCTGATATCACCTTTCCCAATAATTGTGGATATATTTTTAAGCTGAACTTTAGATTCTCAAATGACCTTCCAGTGGCCAGAAAGCTTCTACAAGGCGTTGTTCAGTACTGACACATTCACGCACGACGTTATATTTTTAAAAAATGATTAGACCAAGTTTTTCCAGCAACAGCTAAAAAGTGAAGTGGTTCATTGAGGTAGTTTTTGTAATCTTCTTTGATTTGAAATCTTGAGCAATTTCTTTACACAATAGTACACACGATCAACAAATAATTTTTTTATTTAACATTTTTTCTTTTGTTTTTCAAATGATAAGAATAACAAGCACAATGCTGCCTATTTGCTCCTCCTAATTATCTTTTGCATTGTGTTTATTCGATACATTTTTGGTTAAACGATGTACACCGTCGTGAAAACAAACTAGAACTGAAGTTGAACCGCTAGTTGGATAGCAAGTCGGAGCCTGAGTGGAGACGAATATCCAACTAGTAGTCCTACTAAGTGACTTAGTAGGAAAATACTTTATATACGCTAAATTACTAATATAAAACGAACACAACATCTTGCATGTCTCATTCTTGTATCCTTATTGCTACCACCAGCAGTCTGTTTTTAGTACAGCCTTTTTTGCTAAATTTGTGTCATTGTACTCGTACTATGGGTATTGTACGTACGTATATATATATATATATATATATATATATATATATATATATATATATATATATATACATATATATATTCCATTTATTTTGTACCTTTAGGATACCTTTTTCTCTTTTTAAATGTTTTCATGTCTAAACTGAAAAATAGTAGTAACAAAATACATTATGTTTTAATCGTCTTCTTGTCTTTAAGTTACTCATTCTTAGTTATATTATTAGATATAATGTCTGTTATTATTAATTATATTTAACTATTATTCCTTTATATTCATTTAAGGTCGGTTTTGCATAAATTTTAATTTTATTGTTATATTTCAGGTACTAATGACATCAACAACAAAGAATATAATAACAAACCTGCACGACCTCCCACAGATGGCGGCACCATTCCACTTTCAGCCCAAGACGAAGACACCTTAAATGAAATATTTACCACAAGACCAACCCAATCTCCTCCCAATAGGCAAACCCGACCAACTCGGCCAATTACTCCAACTCGTACACCAAAACCAACTCAACGCACGAGACCTACAACTCCCAGAACTACAACCACCACCAGACGTACCCCAAATACTGTTGGGCCTAGTAACTGTGTTTGGGCAGTTGTTTCATGCTGCTCTGCGAATAGTGACATGTATCCGGAAGCATGTTTCGAACAAAGAGGTTGTCCGGGTCCGTTTTGGGGTGATAGTCCTTGTGGTACCGAATTCGCTAAGGCAGCTGTAGAATCAGCTTTAAAATATTACAATCCAAGAAAATGATGACATAATTGGTTTTTGATTGATTAATTGCTCTTACGGTGATATATTAGAAAGTCACTGCCATATTTTACAACAATGAGAACACGGGAAGGTACATAAAGTTTTAAAGCAAAAAATGAAGGAACACTTTAAATACAATTTATTCTAATCCCAGTAAAAATAAAGTTATTGTAAATATTTTTAAAAAATTGCAATATATTTTATTATTTTAAATTTTTGTTAAACAAAAAAATATCACATGATTCCTGTTCCAAAATATTTTGTCATTTTTAAAACTTTCAACAGTATTTTAATTTTTCTATTAATATTTAAGTATGAATTTAAAAGAGTCGAATATATAGTTTCTTTAAAGTTTTAAATTTAGGTCACAAGCATTTTTCAATTGAAAAACGAATGGTGTGATCTATGTTTGAAGGATGTATGTCGTTTCAGTAGAAAATGTTTTTTAGTAATAAGTATGTATTTATTTTTGTGATAACTGTTTAGTGTAGCTTTTGTATATTAATGCAATCGTACTGTGTAGGAGACTTTAATAAATTTTTGAAAGTAATATGGCTTTTTATTTTATGGAAAAAAAAACAAATGTTCCCTGTCTGACCGGAAATTTATAGCAATATATAGCAAATAAAATATCATTATCAATTAGCCCATATTTGTCCACTGCTGAACGTTGGCCTAAAATTTTTACCTATTTTTATCTTGAGCTCTTGCATCCAGTTTGTGGTGATGCGCTTGATATCATCCGTCAATCTAGTCGGTGGTCGTCCTCTTCTTCGATATGCGTCTTGCCTTGGTCGCTGAGGTACTTTATCTCTGACGGTAATAGCTTATATTGATCTTTCCATAGCGCGTTGTGTAACTCTTATTTTATCTATTGTTCTTCCGGTAAAACGCACTGGTTAAAAATACCTTTCTTTTTAAACAAACTGGGATAATAGACTTGAAAATGTTATTCAATCTACCAAAGGCAGCCCATGTGAGACCTATCCTTCTTTGTATTTCAGTTGTCTGATTATCTCGGCCTAATCAGATCTCATGTCCTAGATATTTTACCCCCTCTTAATCAGAATTTTTATACTGACTACAATTACTAAACAATTTAAGGGAGCTAGTATAACCCTGTCTAATTTCACGTTCTACTCGAAACTTCTTGGTATCTTCATGAAGAAGGACACTAGCTGTATCAGTTTCGTAAATACTTTTAATCAAGGCAATATACCGGTAGTCAATGCGGCAGTCAGCCAATGCTTAAAGCATTTTATGATGATCTATAGTATCGAACGCCTTTTCATAATCTACGAATATAAGAAAGATAGGCTTGTTATACTCTGTACACTTTTCTAGTAGCGTTTTTAATAACTTGTAGATGATCGTTTGTTCCGTATCTGTTCACAAGCTTGGTAACTATCCAGTTTGTTCACAAGCCGTTTTATTTCACATTTCAAAACGGCTTGTGAACTAAAATATCTTCTTCTTCTACAAGTGCCATCTTCGTTCCGAAGGTTGGCGATCATCAGGGCTATACGTATTTTCGAAACTGCTGTCCGAAACAATTCGTTGTTGCTAAAACTTTACCATTTCCGTAGATTCTTTCATATAAAATATAGCGAAATTTAAACCTATATACAGTGTGGAAATCACTTATGGAGTAAAATTATTTGTGTCCTTATTTTAGAAAATAATAAAAAACGTTGAGATACCTTAACTTTTAAATTTAAATGTACGCTTTTTAGACATAAATTTTAATGTACAGGGTAATCAATGCAAGTCTGGCATAATCTGTATTTTAAATTAAACACCCTATATATTTTCATGTTTTTAAAAGCTCCTTAACAACCTGATTTCAACGAACTATATCATGTAGGGTCTATTATGAATAATACAAGGTGAAATTTTAAAATTTGGTATTTTCTTCAAAACAATGAATTCATAGAATACCCGAGGTAATTAATTGGATTACGTTAAAATAAATGCTCAATATATTCTCCACCTTGTTGTTGGCAATAACACAGTCTCCTATAAAACTCGTTCCGAACTTTGTTTAAAATTTGAGGTGAAATATTTTGTATTTCTGTAGTTATCCTTTCTTTTTGAGGTCTTCAATGATAGTTGATTGTGTTGCATATACTTTGTTCTTGAGATAACCCCACAAAAAAATCCAAAAGCGTAAAATTTTGTGACCTAGCTGGCCACTCAATAGTCCCGTTCATCAAATCCACTTATTGAAGAAGATTTCATTTAAGTGATTTCTCACCATTAAAGCATAATGGGGTGTTGCACCGTCCTGCTGAAACCAGACAGTTTCATGCGGTAAGGTCGGATCTATTGGATTGGGATATAAGTTAGCCAACTAAGGAAGAACATCGTCTCTTAGCATGCTTAAATATTTTTCCGCTGTTAAAATATTATCTATAAATATAGGACCAATAATATGATCTCCTATAATATCTGCCCAAACATTCAACTTTTGAGGATACTGAGTGTGTGTCTCACGCATCCAATGAGGATTCTTCGCTGACCAATATCTACAGTTTTGTCAGTTTACCTCTCCATTCAATGTAAATGTTGATTCATCAGAAAAAAGAATTGTGCCAAGAGCTTTGTTTTGTTAATTTTATCCATCATTTTTTTGCAGAAATCCATTCTACGATCCGAATCGTTTTCTGTTAGCTCCTGTACAAATGTCAATTTATATGGAAGAAGTTTTCTTCATGGAGACACCTTAGGACAGATGTGTGACTCACATTATTTTGACGTGAAATTTGACGTGAACTTGACGTTGGATTCTCTGCGATACTTAACAAAATATCCACTTTCACTTCGTCTTCAATGAAGTTTGATTTTCTTTTTAATGGTTTGACATGTCCAAGTTCTCTGAATTGTGCATAAATTTTAGACACAGTACCTTGTGAAATATTAGGCAACTGAGGATAAATCTGATTAAATAAGTTTGCTACTTCAACTTGACTTCTACAATTCTCCCCGTAATCGATCATCATTAAAATCTCAATTCGATGGTCCTCAGTTAAATATTAAATTTTTATTTCTACAAGAAATTAATTTTTAATTAAGAATTTATTATTTTAATGTAAAAAGTCAACATGTCACCTGATTGATAACAATCCGCATTATTTACCGATTTAGTTTAATTAGCAGACTATCTATACAGTTTTTACCTATTCACGACAAAAAATGTTAACACGGTTACTAAACAGAAATTTTCCCCAATATACAGTGTACTGACACTTAGTGTAGAAGTCTATTGTCTGTATTTAGCTAATTTAAAATAATACCATATCACGTGACAAATTATTAATTTCAAAATTTCACCTTGTATTATTCATTATATGATATAGTTCGTGACATGATATAGTTGATATAGACCCTACATGATATAGTTCATTGAAATCAGGTTGTTAAAAGTATTTTAAAAACATAAAAATATACAGGGTGTTTCGTTAAAAATAAGGATTATGGACTATGCCAGACGTGCGTGGATCACCCTGTACATTTAAACTTATGTTTAAAAAGCGCACATTTAAATTTAAAAGTTAACGTGTCCCAGAGTTTTTGATTATTTTCTATAATACGGACACAAACATTTTTACTCCATAAGTGGTTCCCTCACTGTATGTATCCGACGGTATAGCAGACCTAATAAGCAAAGACACGAACAGAGTCAAAGGCATAATAGGTCTGTAAACAGAGAACTTTAAGCTAAATAGACACTTGAAGCTAAAGAGATCTAACCTAACCTATGCTGACTTTGTCATCTAGAAGAAGAACCAGCAGGGCATATTTTATGTCAGTGTGACAGCCTGGCAAATGTGTGGTTATTTGCATTAGACGAAGAAAAGCCACCGGCAAAGGGCTGCATGAAAGGTCCTCTTTGAGCTATTAGGCCTTTTAAATAAAGTCAGTCCAAAATTTTGTAGTCTAGGATTCTAGAGGACCGCAAAAAATCTAAAAAGGTCGCAGAAAAATAGGTCAAAAGCCACCTGTCTATATTGCGTTAAGTGTTACATTAATATAAAATACTCATCCATATGTTAAAATGTTTAAAAAAAAGCGACTCCGTCAAAATGTCTTTTTAAAGTCAAAGTCAAAGAAGCTATTAAACTCTAAACAGATAAGTGTATAAATAAAAGAATATTAAAAAAGCTCATTTATATAATTGATAAGAAGTCACAAATTTTAAGAGACATCATTGAATCTTTCTTCTGCGAATACATTGAAATGGCTGAAATTAGAATTATGAATGCTTTTTATGGTATCTTTTGACCTATTAAGTAAAGTAAATGCTCGTAATGCATGGAGAAGAAAACAGTGAACAATTCTACTTGGAAGAAAAGAAGAGTTACTTTAATTAAAAGCACTTTAGCTGGAATTTGTCATAAATCTGAAAAAACTCGTTATCATTATCATTGTGGCTTTACAACCTTACGTCATTCCGAGCTTCTTCAAGAATTTCTCTCCAATCTTCCACTTTCGCCTCCAAGCACGTATTTTTATATTGCTCCTGTCTTCATCAATGTTATTAAGGAACCTTGTACTGGGTCTTCCTCTTCTTCTCTGACCAATGGGTCTGTTAAGGAGAGTTCTTCTAGTTGGGTTATTTTTTTTCATCTACATCACATGCTCTATCCACCTCAGACGTCTTATCTTAATATATATCTTATATTCTACTATATGTGGTTTCTGTTTTATTCCATACAATTTGAAGTTGTATCATCTTAGTACTTTTCTTTCGAAATATCAAAACATGTTTTAATTACTTTTTTTAGAGTTCAGGTCTCTGAACCATATGTTAGGAATAGGCGTCATAATATTTTGTAGAGTTTTAGTAAAAATAAAGAAATCTAATTATATAATATGCATATGGAATGTTAGAAGTATATTTGCGGCTAGGAAACTTGACAACGCAATTCAAGAAATTAAAAGAATGAAAATATACCTACTGGGAATCAGCGAAATGAGATGGCCAGAGTCAGAATCATGTAAAGAGGCTGGAAGTGTATTATATTATTCCGATAACTAACAGCACAGATAACGTGCATTACAAAAATGCTGTATATTAGTAACATCAGAACTGAGTACATATGTGACCAATTTCGTAGCAGTCTCAGATAGAATAATATTACTTTAAATAAATAATCAACCATTTAAAACTAACATACTTCAAATATATTAGATCCAAGACATCTTACAGAAACTTAATAAACACGACATTTTATATATTACAGGCGACTTCAATGCAAAAATTGGGGAAGATCGACGAGGTCAGACTGTCTGTCCTTATGGTCTAGGTCGAGGACAACCTAACGATCGAGGACAGAGATTGTATGAATTTTGTAAAGAAAATGATATGGTCATTGCAAACACCTGGTATAAATTACCCAAGCGATGACCATACACTTGGAAAACCCCATTTGATGATGACAATAACCCCTCAAGAAATCAAATGGACTTTGTTTTTGTGAATGAGCATTTCCGAAATGCCATCAAAAATGTCACTACATTTCCTAGGGCAGATACTGGATATGATCATCAACCACTTGTAGCAGATATTAAAATAAGGTTAAAACGCATTCAGCGACAAAAACCAAAAACCAATGTACTTAACTTTGACGATATAAGCATAAAACATAACATTAAACAAGAATTTAACAAAAGAATAAAAAACATCGGAAAAAATGTAGAAGATCCAGAAAAACTATGGAGTGAATTTAAAAACCAAGTTAAGGAAATCTCCACAAACAATTATTATAGAAAAAACTTAATCAAGAAAAATAAATGGATGACAGACGATATCTTGAAGTTAATGGAACAACATCGACTGATAAAATCTAATGAAACAGAATACAGACACCTGCAGAGAAGAATAAAAAGGGATATCAAATTAGCCAAAGAAAAATTGATGAGGGAAAGGTGCGACGAAACGGAGGATGTAATATCTAAACAGGACTTATTTAATGTGCACAAAAAACTAAAAAAAATGAGGAACATATTTAAAAAACGAGTTCCCCCCATACTCGTTGACAATAATAACAAAATTATTGATGAGCACGAAGTAAGAAAAGAATGGCAGCTGTATATATCAGAGTTGTTTGAGAATGACAGGAATAATATTGCCATATTCTACCAAAACTGTACTGATGGCCCAGAAATTGTTAAATGCGAGGTAAAACACGCTATAAATAATGTTAAAATTAGAAAAACTTGTGGTCCAGATGATAGACCAACTGAGTTGCTGAAACTAATAGATAGTGATAATATAAAAGTAGTAGTAAGACTATTTAATTCTATTATATGTAACACCGAAGTGATTCCCACGGATTGGCTCAAATCCATCATTGTTGAAATACCTTAAAAATACAATGCGAGAAAATGCAGAATATCGATTAATTAGCCTAATGAGCCACACTGTTTAAGAATACTTCACAACAGAGTTAGACGCAAATGCGAAGAAGATCTCGAAGATACCCAATTTGGTTTTGAAGAAAACATTGGAAATGCTATAGGGACCAGGGACGCACTTTTTGCGCTTCATCCCATTCATGCACATCCCATTATAAAAATGCTGTGACCAAAGAAAAGATGTAGTTGCATGTTTCGTAGACTTCAAAAAGGCATCCAATAAATTACAGCATGTAAAATTAATGCAAATACTGAAAAATATCAAAATGAATAACAAACTGCTATCGTATAAATTGAACATTACTACACCAATGAAATCGCCATAAAACGAGGAGTCAGACAAGGTTGCATTCTGTCGCCAACATTGTTCAATGTTTACTCGGACCGGTTATTTAAAAAGGCAATTGAGAAAAAACCATATGGAATAAAAATCAACGGGAAACTACTTAATGTGATTAGATATGCAGACGATACAGTAATAATGTCAGATAATATTGAAGGTCTACAAATTCTGCTTGATCGTATTCACGACGTACGAGAGGAAATGGGCATTAAAATAAACTCAAACAAAACCAAACTTTGGGTGATCCAACCAAATGAAATATTTGGGTGATCGCCAAAGCCAAATAATTCTGATATGGCACGCGAAGAAGAAGGAAAGTTTAACCATTATATTTATCAATATAATTGAGGATTTAAGAAGGAGATTAAGCCCAAAATAGCATCTGTTCTTCATTAAGCAAATTCTGCGGTCTATCTGTGCGGTAATATTTTTATTGACGTTAATGAGCGCTACCAGCTATACAAATATTTCGATGACGTCGTTATCTATAACAAATAGCCATATGATTTGTGGTTGCGTGCTTATTTTCATGTTCTTTGTTTCGTCGGTGGTTATTATTAAACCCATTTTTGTACCCGACTATTTCGGTGCTATATACGCCTCCAATACAGCGTTTTTCGTTACCCCAATAACATAAATAGAATCAGCATGGGCAAGAATTTGCACTAATTTGTTATATATTGAGCCAGTTATTGTAATTTGTGAGGTACGTTTTACTATTCCTAAAGCCAGATTGAATAATTTCGTGTTCATATTTCTTAAATAAGCTGCTATAGTGTCATTATAGTATCGTGGTCACTTCCTCTATATAGTTCAGCTGAGAGATTTTCTATTCCGGGTGATTTATTTCTGGCTAGTTTTTCATCTGTGTCTTTAACTAAAAACTCCGATCAGCAAAATATGCAATTTACATTAAAATAAGTCTTATTCATATATGAAATATGCCAATTAAGAAAATCGACGACATTTTAGGAAAGGTTTAGAATAGTCCGATAACTGTTTTTTTGTTAGACTAATAAATAGTAAACTAGAGAAATGGCTCATTTCTGAGACCTCTTACAATAAGTCTATTGTATAACAATGAAAATAAATACAAGCAATAGAAACATTTCTGTGAAACTTACATACGCTATACTAGATTTTCATAGGGAGATAAATTTATCAATGATAAATGGCTTCGAAAACTTTAAAGTTTTGTAAAAAAGAAAAAAGATCAACGAAGAGTCTTAATAAAGAATCAAAAAAAAAATATTGTGATGAATCAGAATATTGATCATACTTAGTAAGTTGAGAAGATATACAAAAAAGGATAAAAATAAAAATGGAAAAAAAGGTAAGTATAAAATATTGTTTAAAAAAATATCTGACATTCGGTAAAACAGAACGTTCATATAAAATATTCATTGGACCATTTAATTCCTAAGTGTTCGATTATATTCAAATTGAACTTCTGCATGGCCACTCTATGGTTAATAAATATTAATCCTATTTAGGCAATCTGAGACAGTTTTTTAAACGATGCCTTGCATCTCTACTAATATAGCAAATGTCATAACATGATTGTGAATAAAGTTTTCTAAATATAAATCGGTGTTCAAAAATCGCACGTGAAAAATAAATAATTATGTATATGTAGCAAAACAAGGGGGTGTAGGGTTGAGTTATAGAGGTAGCACCTTTTATCGGAACGACCACATCGAGCGTCATAGACGTGAGGTGGTTCTTGATAACTGGTCCTCATAAGGCAACTAACTCTCACTTATGGCTCCACGTGCCACACCCCGGGCAACTGCATTGGTCTGCAGGCTAAACTAAGTGAGGGTAGCCAGATATGGCGAAAATTTCACCAAGCGATTGCCGGTATAAGCAATCCCACACTTACTGACCAACGGCTCCGGGCGGATGAGTTGGTAAGTGTTAGGGCACTTTTTTGTCCTAAGACCGAGAAATCGATCTCGAAGGCGGATGAACCCTACAGAATGGTCAACGGCATAAGGATGCAGAATGCAACGGGGAACCACTGCATTAAAGACTCATAGAGTACCCCTAGTAGTAATCATCATGGTAGACATGCAAAGGAAAAGTACTGATCATGGACATCGGATACCAAGATCCGGCAGAGAAAGAGAATTAGATAAGTACAAGGCTTTCTCGGTCGTAAACCAGCGAAACCCTTGTAAAAAGAAAAAGACAACCATAAAAATTGCTACATGGAATATAAGGAGCTTATTCTCTTCGGGAAAATTAGATAACGTCGTGTTGGAAATGGATCGTTTGGGTATAGACATATTAGGCATGAGCGATACACAATGGCCAGGAAACGGCAAATGTCCCACAAATAATCATGGTATGTTTTATTATGCCGGAAGTGACACCAAAACCCATCGATACGGAGTAGGAGTCATCATCTCAAAAAAATGGAAAGATGCTGTAGTAAACTTTACTCCATTCTCAGAGCGCGTGATGTTAATACAATTAAAAGATAAAAAGAACATGATAAACATCATACAAGTGTACGCTCCTACAGCAGACAAAGACGAAGAGGAAATAGAACAATTCTATAATATCTTAGAAGAGGTGATGAGAACAACAAAGGGACAACACATTAACATAGTAATGGGCGATCTGAACGCCAAGGTAGGTCAGGGTAAAGTTGGAGAAAATGTCGGTGAATATGGCTTAGGTAATAGAAATGAAAGGGGTGATCGCTTAGTTCAGTTTTGTCACAGCGAAGATTTAATAATAACTAATACATTCTTTAAACTACCCCCAAGGCGACTATATACGTGGACGTCACCTCAACATACACAAGAAAAAGTGGTCAGAAACTAAATAGATTACATATTGGTGAAAAAAAGATACCGTAATGCCGTAAAATCTACTAAAACTTTCCCTGGAGCTGATATCGGTTCGAATCATAATCCAGTAGTATCCGTGATAGAAGCTAGATCAAAGAAAATAAAAAAAGTCATTATTCCAGCATTAGACTTAAGCCAGCTTAAAAATAAACATCTAGAACAAACAGTGCGAGAAGAAATAAACACCAGCGTCAGTGTAGCAGAAAGCCAAATCCGTAGAACAGACAACATAGATGAAAAACTTAAGTATATAAATACTATAATAAGAACTACGGGAAAGAAACACCTAACCAAATCTGCAAAGAAACATAAGGTGTGGATGACACCAGACATTCTAGAACTAATGGATGAAAGACGTAAAATGAAGAATAATGCAGAAAAATACAAAGAGGTTGATAAGAACATAAAGCAAAGAATAAGAAATGCCAAAGAATCATGGATTACAGAACAATGTGTAGAAATGGAAAACTATGAAAGAAAGTATGACACGTTCAATATACATAAAAAAGTAAGAGAAATTACAGGAACCCAAAGAAGACGTCAAATAAGTTTGCTTAAGAACAAAGATGGAAAGATTATTATAGATTTAACAAAGAAAATTAATAGATGGAGTGAATACATAAGAGAATTATTTGAGGACAACAGAAATAACATTGTTCTGATATATGGCGAAACGGGACCTGAAATTCTAAAATGTGAAGTAGAAATGGCACTTAAAAATTCCAAAACTGGGAAGGCAAATGGACCGGATGAGGTTCCTACCGAATTGCTAAAGCTCTTGAATGATGAATTAATAGGTATAATATTGCACTTATTTAACACTATACAATACTGGCATTATACCTCAAGAGTGGCTGTTGTCTACATTCGTTACACTGCCAAAGAAATCTAATGCTAAAGAATGTTCAGAACATCGAACAACATCTTTAATGAGCCACCTACTAAAGATATTTCTAAAAATCATCCACAACCGAGTTTATCAAAAGTTGGAGTCAGATATTAGTAATACACAGATGGGGTTCAGAAAAGGGCTTGGTACTCGAGAAGCTCTCTTCGGTTTGAATGTTCTCACACAAAGATGCCTAGACGTTAATCAGGAGTAACATACGTGTTTTATCGATTTTGAAAAAGCGTTTGACAGAGTATGCCATGATAAGCTTAGAGAGATTCTTGAAAGGAAGGACATAGATAATAAAGATCTGCGAATAATTCTCAATCTATATTGGAATCAGAAAGCTAACATCAAAATAGAAACTGAAACATCACAAGCAATAGAAATACGTAGAGGAGTACGACAGGGTTGCATTTTGTCACCTCTGTTATTTAATGTATATAGTGAAAGCATCTGTCAGGAAGCCCTTTTACAAGCAAACGGAGGAATCGTAGTTAATGGAGAGATTGTAAATAATATTGACACTGTACTAGTTGCAAGAACAGTAGAAGAATTACAAAGATTACTTACAGACATAAATATTGCTTGCAACAATTATGGTATAAATATCAATATTAAAAAAAACCAAGTATATGGTCTTCAGTAAAAACATGACACAACCAGCGTATATTAGTATAAACGGCACTCAAGTTGAAAAAGTATCAAGTTACTAATACTTGGGAACTTTAATAAACGAAACTGGAGACCAAAACAGTGAAATAAAAAGACGTATTGAAATTGCCAGGGCCACCTTCATAAAGATGAGAAAATTCTTCTGCAACAGAAATATAAGCATCCCTCTACAATTAAGAATGCTGAGAGGCTATGTATTTAACACGCTATTATACGGTGTAGAGGCCTGGACTCTCAAACAGAACAACATGAAAAATATTAAAAGTTTCGAGATGTGGTGCTACCGTCGAATGCTGAAGATTAGTTGGGTTGAAAGAATAACAAACTGTGAAGTAATACGAAGAATAGGAAAAGACCCAGAGATTTTGTTAACGCTAAAGCGAAGAAAACTCGAATATTTTGGTTACCTGATGAAAGGACATAAATACGCATTACTTCAAAATATAATGCAGGGAAAAATAGAAGGAAAACGGAATCCAGCCCGTAGAAGAATGTCATGGTTGCGGAATTTGAGAGAGTGGTTTGGCTGCACCACTAATGAACTCTTTAGATCAGCCGTAAACAAAGTCAGAATAGCCTTGATGATTTCCAATCTCTGATAGGAGTGGCACAAAAAGAAGTAGCAAAACAAATTCTCATCAAAAAACATTTTAATCCACTACC
Organism: Diabrotica balteata; assembly: GCA_918026665.1. Classification (NCBI taxonomy): domain Eukaryota; kingdom Metazoa; phylum Arthropoda; class Insecta; order Coleoptera; family Chrysomelidae; genus Diabrotica; species Diabrotica balteata. The sequence continues at coordinate 4,149,600 of CAKJVB030000002.1, forward strand.
ACGCGGTTTCCTTTTGAGAACCTTAATCTACGTAATCTGTCATATGTGTTAAGTACATTGGTCTGCGTTTACAATACGAGTAAGTTTCGTATTATTAATCCAGCTACTTTTATTTTTTTATGTGACGGATACAAGAAGAATAATACTGACGTTTATGTCTGGCTCTTTACTTTCAATTTACAGGAACGTTTTAGATTTCATATTTTCTGGGAAAATCCACATCAGTTTGATTTGTGCCCTTGTTTCTGCCCTGACCACGCTTTATGACATGTGATTTATTTATTTTTCTAAACCATTTAATCGGTCATTAGAATAAACGCTAAGTGATAAGCACACAAAAAATGCGAAGATTGCCGTACTACAAGCCTCATGAGTCATCTCCTAAAATTGTTCCTAAAGGTAATTCATAAGAGAATCTACAAGCTGTGTGAAAGTCAAATTTCCTCCAACCAGTTCGGGTTCACAAATGCTGTTGATATTAGAAAGGCTTTGTTCTCAGTACAAGTCTTATTCCAGAGATGCAGAGACGTCAACTGCGACGTATACGTATGTCTAGTTGATTGCTAAAAAGCGTTTGATCGAGTACAGCACGTCAAAATGATGCAAATACTAAAAGAAACAGGAATTAATAACCAAGATCTGTAAATAATTAGAAATCTTTACTGAAATCAGATAGCAAATCTCAGAGTTGAAGGTGAACACACTGACTATGTGAAAATCAGGCGTGGAGTGAGGCAAGGCTGTATTTTGTCTCCGCTTATCTTTAATCTGTACTCTAAAAGAATATTTATCGAAGCTTTTTACGAAACTGAAAAAGTTATTCTACTAAATGTTTACCGACTAAACAACATCAGATATGCAGATGACACCATGGTATTTGCGAACAACTTAGAAGACCTACAAGTTCTTATGAACAAAATTACGTAATACAGTCAACAATGTGGACTCAATGTTAACGTTAAGAAGACAAAACTTATGATAATTAGCAACAAGAGAATAACAGAAGGTCAACTTTACGTCAACCAATCCCATGTAGAAACAGTGACGCACTACAACTATCTCGGCACCATATTAAATGAAGAATAGACCAATAACCAGGAGATTACAGCACGCATCGGAAAAGCCAGATCCACCTTCAATCGCCTTTTTTAAGAGTCACAACCTCGCTCTTGATACAAAAGTAAGAATACTGCGATGCTACATCTTCTCTGTCCTTTTTTATTGTGTTGAATCGTGAACCTTGGACAAAGATATGTGCAGAAAACTGGGATTTAAGATGTGGCTATACCAGAGAATACTAAAGATCTCGTGAACTAACTGAGTCACAAATCTCAAAAGCTACAATTCTTCGGATATATAATGCAAAATTAATCCAGATATGAGATATGATTATCCAGATTCAAGCCATTCTGCATAGAAAAATATTCGGAAAACGAGGTCCAGGAAGAATATCTTGGTTAAAGAACCTTAGAATCTGGTTTAATACAACATATGTACAGCTTTTCCGCGCTGCTGCAGATAAGATATAGATTGCGATGATGATCGCCTACATTCGTAACGGATAGACACATCAAGAAGAAGAATATAAGCACTTATGTTATTCAAACAGTGCATACTTTTTTACACTACTAATAAAGTTGTTACCGTTACAATTTCATTATTGCATAAATAAGGTGTTTGATTTATATTCCAGCGAATAGGTTAAATACGTCTTACGGTATAATAAGGTATAAATAAGGTCTTACGAAATAACCTTTATTCCGAAAAATAACAAAAATCAAATATTTTACAGTAAAGTAGAACTTTGTTCTACTTTATTGTAATTGTAAATAATACCTAATTGTAAATAATAAAAAGTAACGGTAAAATTAGTTAATACAAATAAAGTATTTTTTACATCTTAAATACGTTCATTAACATTATTAAAATTACTCTTACTAAGCTTTTTAACGATATATAAAACTGGTCACTGACTAAAGGACCGGCTACTATCAATATTAAATCTAAAAAATTTATTAAAATCCTTTATAAAAGGTATATATTTATAAAGGATTTTAATAATTTTTTTAATCTATGGTATACAGTCAACTACAGGAACGTAGATTCCTTGTGGATAATATTTGTGACGTCCTCTCGTAGGAGTCACTATCCGGGTAGCTTTTGGACAGTCAGAGACAGAGTTCAAAATAAAAATAAAACTTTATTGTCTTCCTTAAATTAAATTGACAAAAATCTTATGTACATATTTACAATTTAGTTTAGTCTTCTCAGTACCTGGCCTATTTATTCAAATTAAGTTTGACCTTGTCGTATGAAATTAGTGTTATCGGCAATCAAGTGTGTTTTCGGAATTTTACGTGAACGATGTGTCGATTTAATAACAGCGGACGATAGGTACAAAGGAAAGAAAAAAACTCAACACGTCCCTCAAGTGATTCGGGTTAATAGGACACTCCTCGACAGTCTCAACACGACTGCTTCGGAGTACGGGTAATGGAGAGCTCAACACGCTCTCCGGATAACGGCGGTATGGAACAACTTGTGAACTCAACACGTCCACAAGCCGGGGTAGGGGAAAAGAGAACCTTCAGTCAACACCTGACGATTCTGCCTCTATGAGGAAATAATGCGGTTTATATAGCAAAGTTTTGCCCTTTCTACTGTCGATACACTCCTACTTCATGGGTTGGTTCGCGCGCACGCTGGTTTAACGGTAATGGCTTGGACTCATCGTTACACCCCCTCTTCCTGGGAAAAAAAAAATTTTGGAACAAAATTTTTTTTTATTTTTATTCCTTGCCAGGTACTTGGGTTACCCTAAAAAACAATTTACAATACATCGAAATAAAAAATGTCCGCCCTAAAAAAAATAAATATCGTCTTCTTAAAAAAAAATCGTCTTCCTCTCTCTTAAAAAACGTCTTCCTTCGTGGGGCTTCAATTATTGGTTTTTATCCTCAGCACCTGGTTCGGGAGTCTCAGTCTGTATTTTTTTCCTTTATGCTGCGGCGGAATTAGTGAGAGCAGCGGGATTGACACTGGAATTGACTGGACTTTCTGAATTTTTGTGATGCCCATGGCTGGTTCATCGAAAAGGTTTTTAAATTTGGCAATAGCCTTTATCAGGGGCTCGCAGCCTTTGCCCGGGGTGTTGGGTTTTGGTGTGTTCCCCAATGGTGATATTAACTCTGGAACGGTGTATGGTGGCGGCGTAACTGTGCCGTCCATTTCTATGTCACTGTAATATATTTCTAACGTGTCTGACATTATACTTGAAGGTTACTGGTAAACTGTATTAAAATATACTGTCACTACTTGGTGTTGACTGTAAGTGCTTGGACTGATTAAGGAGTAGGGAAATCGGTAAATGCGGGTTTTAGGTCTTTGATATGAGCTGTTATTGTACGGTTTTTATCGTCGTGTTTTAATTTGAATATTACATTAGAACACACTTTTGTTATAGTATATGGGCCTGAAAATTTCGGTGCTAATTTGGCGTTAAAATTTTTGGCGGCATTTGAGAGTTGGTATTCCCTTTTCATGACTTTGTCGTTTATTGTCGGTTTCCACTCTCTTCGTCGTAAGTTGTAGTAATGGCTTTGAGTTGTAAAAGCTTTTGCCAGGTTTGTACGTACTAGTTCGAATGTTTCTTGTAGTTTATGCCATTTTATGTTTTGATCGGTATGTTGTGTGTCGTTTGGGGTTTTTACGACTTTACTTGGAATTTCTAGTTCGTGTCCAAAGTTCAGGAAGGCTGGGGAGAAACCCGTTGAATCGTGTTTAGCTGTATTATATGCGAATAGTAGTTCTGGAAGGCTCGTGTCCCATTTCTTATGGTTATTATCGCAGAACTGAGCTATCATTGTTTTGATTACTCTGTTTGTTCTTTCTACTGGATTATTCTGGGGTGAATATGGCGGAATGTTTCTTTTAGAAATCTGGAATTCATCTAGCAACTTTCGTACTTCCCTGTTATCGTATGTTCTTGCGTTGTCTGATATTAGCTCTTTGGGTGATCCGAATCTCATAATGATTTTATCTTTTAAGTTTTGACAGACTGATTTTGCCGTTGCTGTTCTGATCGGTATGGCTTCGACCCATTTTGAAAAGGTGTCCTGGAATGTCATTATATATTTGTTTCCTTTGCTGGATGTTGGAAGGGGTCCTATGATGTCGGTTGAAACGGTGTGCCATGGATGTGGGGGAATTTGTGTAGATTGCATGCGGCCTGGAGTTAAGCTTTGTTGCGGCTTAAATTGCTGACAATTCTTGCAGTTCCTGACGAACTTTGCGGCGTCTTTAAACATCCCTGGCCAGTAGTATTTTCTAGCTAGGCGGGTTATTGTTTTAGCTATTCCTAGATGTCCTGCGGTCGGTTGCTCGTGGTTTTCTGCCAGGAGTTGTTGTCTCTTGTGGTTTGGGATGCATAGTTTCCAGGGGTTGGATACCTCTGTCTCTTTTAAATCGTATTTGTCCCAGAAGTGTCGATAGAGAAGTCCATCTTTGATAGAGTAGTCTGGAAATAGTTGCGGATTTGTCTGGATTTTATTTAAAGCTTTATTGTACCATTCGTCGGGTTCTACATCTTCTACGTTTATTATGCAAACCAGATCTACTGGTTCTCTAGAGAGCGCGTCGGCCAGGACGTTCTGGGAGCCCTTTCTGTAAATGACATCGAAGTCAAATTGTTGCAGCAGCATTGCCCATCTAGCTATTCTACCTGTAGGGTTTTCCATTGTTTGTAAGTATCGTAGACTTTGATGATCTGTGATAATTGAAAATGGGTATCCTTCGATGTAGGGTTTCATCTTTTCTACACCGAAGATGATCGCTAGTAGTTCTTTTTCTGTCACGCTGTAATTTTTTTTCGGCTTTTGTTAGGTTTCGACTTGCGTAAGCGATGACTTGTTCCTGTCCTTCGTCGTTTGTTTGTACTAAAGCTACTCCTAAACCGTGGTTCGAAGCGTCCGATTGTAAAAAAAATCTTTTCTGGAAGTCCGGGCAGATCAGTATTGGAGCTTGTGTCAGTAGTAATTTTATTTTGTTGAATGCTTCTTCTTGGTCTCTGTCCCAAGTCCAATGTTGTTTTTTCTTTAGTAGCTTTGTTAAAGGAGCTGTAGTTCGTGAAAAATCTTTTATAAATCTCCTATACCATGAGATGATGCCCAAAAATCGGCGTAGTTGTTTAACGGTTTTTGGCGCGGGATATTCGACTATGGCTTTTGTCTTGTTTTCGTCCACTTTTATTCCCGTCTTGTTTACTACATGGCCTAAATAATTTATCTCTTCTTTGCAGAATTTACATTTGTCTATATTAATTCGTAGTTTGGCCTGCTGTAGTCTGTGAAGTACTTCTTTTAAGTTTTCCATATGTTCCTCGAACGTTTTCCCCAGTACTATTATGTCGTCTAAATAGGCGAATGCATGTGGTTCCATTTCTGGGCCGATTATTGTATCTAGTAATCGTTGAAAAGTAGCGGAGGCGGCGTGTAATCCGAATGGAAGTACTTTGAACTGGAATAGTCCTTTTCCTGGTGCTATGAAAGCGGTCAAGGGTTTGCTTGCTTCGGAAAGTGGTACTTGCCAATATCCATTTTTTAGATCCAACGTGGTAAAATATTTTGCAGATTTTAACTTTTCTAGGATATGATTGATGTACGGTAATGGGTAGGCATCTTTTTCTGAGATGTCGTTGATTTTCCTAAAATCGATGCAAAATCTGTATCCGTTGTTATCCTTCTTTTTTACTAGGACGATGGGGGAACTGTACGGGCTATTAGATTTTTCTATCACGTTCTCTTCTAGCATCTTATCTATCTCATCGTTTATGATCTTCTGCATTGCCGGGTTTCGGGGCCTGTATCTTTGTTTGATCGGTGTATTATGTTTGAGTTTTATTGTATGTTCGGTTAGATGTCTTGTTCCTTTAATTTGTTTAAATTTCTCCAATTCTGTTAGTAACAATTCCTGTAATTGTTTTTTTTCGGTATTGTTTAGTGTAGTACTGATGTCGAGTTGCTCTCGTTTCGGACTGTTCGTGAATTCCGGTATGTATGACGGAATATCTTCGGTCTGGTCGTCGGCCGCGGTATCGGTCGGTAGTCGGTATATTTTCGGTCTGGTCTTCGACCGCGGTATCGGTCGGTAGTCGGTAGGTCGGTTTGTTATATATCTTGCTTCTCTGTTGGAGCGGATATCTTGCGGTTGGTGTTTCGTTGACCCTGGAATTGGTCGGTATTCGGTTATTGTCTGCCTTGTACGATCTGGATCTGTGTTCTGTCCTGGTTTGGTATTGTTCTCTCCTTCTTACGCGATTTCTATTTAAGATGTTTGATAAATCCAGGCCCCATTTTGTTATTTCATGCATTCCCAGTACTACTTCTGAAGCTAGGTTTGGTAAAAAATGTAGCTTGACTTTTCTCCAAACGTTGTCTATGGAACATTTTGCTGTAAAACAGATTTCTATGTTGCTGGTTTTTCCATCTGCCAGCGTGATCTTTAAAGCTTTTCTGTCGCTTTTTGTTCCACATTGTTCCAATATTTTTTTACCTTTTTGTCCTATAAACGAATTTTGGGCTCCTGTGTCTATTAGTGCTTTTAACTTTTTACCGTTGCTGAACGTTATCGTTGTGTGGGGTCGTTGATCTGTATAGTGTGCGTAGCTGGAGGTTGTTAGGGAGGACTCTAAATGCTGACTGGGTTGCCTCCTTCTTGTCCAGTCCTGTTGGAGTTTTCCGGTCGGCTTCTACATTGGCAGTTATTGGAAGTTGTTCCTCGGGTTCCGCAGTGGCTGCAGAAGAGTACAGCGATAGCTCTGCAGTTTCTTCTGTTGTGGCCTCTGCGGCCGCATCTCCAACAACAAGTCTGTCTGTCGAAATTCTGTATTTTGTTATTACGACTATTTGTCTGTGTCCAGTCACACCTTGTATTGTTTCTGTTATATATTTCTTTTTGGACCATATCATATTCTTCCGCTAGTCTGATGATGTCCTGTGTTGACGATACGTCTTGCCTCTTTATATACAACTTGTATTTCGGGTTCATATTGGTGTATATCCTGTTTAGTTCTTCTTGGTGATTGAATTCACCATGTCTTCTGATCATTGTTTGAATATCAATGATGTAGTCTTTTACACCTTCGTTGTTTCGTTGGAGTCGGTTCCGGATTTGAGCTTCCAGAGATTGCGTGAGAACGGAGGAAACGAAGAAATTGCGGAAATCTTGTTCGAAGTCTTTTAATTCGTTCCAATATTTATTATTGTTTCTGTACCATAGTAATGCTTTCCCGTTTAATGTTTCTGGTAGAGCTTGTAAAACGTGGGTGTCTTGTAGGCCGTAAGCTGTCTGGAGTTCTTTCAACCGTTCTATGAATTCTATTGGGTCTCTTGAACCGTCAAAGTGTAACCCCCATTTGCGTACTATTTCCATCTTTCTTTGTCTGTCTTCCATCTGGTTTTCTTCTATTTCCTCTGGGTTTTGGCCTTTTTGAGTTGGTGCCTTGATGATCGCAACTAATCTCGCTCTTAGCTCGCTGAAATTCCCTTCCGTCGACTGTTCTCTGTTTGTTAATTCGGCTATAAGTTCGTCTTTCTTTAATAGGTACACCCAACTAACCTTCGACGTTTCCGGAGCGTCTGTCATTTTTGAACTGTGAATCACCCTGTATTTGAATAAAGTTTGAAATGCAGTACTGTCTCATGAAAATAAAATTCGGAATTCGGTCGGTATTATTGTTTAAAACGAATTTTTCTGCTCGGGCGCCATCTGTGACGTCCTCTCGTAGGAGTCACTATCCGGGTAGCTTTTGGACAGTCAGAGACAGAGTTCAAAATAAAAATAAAACTTTATTGTCTTCCTTAAATTAAATTGACAAAAATCTTATGTACATATTTACAATTTAGTTTAGTCTTCTCAGTACCTGGCCTATTTATTCAAATTAAGTTTGACCTTGTCGTATGAAATTAGTGTTATCGGCAATCAAGTGTGTTTTCGGAATTTTACGTGAACGATGTGTCGATTTAATAACAGCGGACGATAGGTACAAAGGAAAGAAAGAAACTCAACACGTCCCTCAAGTGATTCGGGTTAATAGGACACTCCTCGACAGTCTCAACACGACTGCTTCGGAGTACGGGTAATGGAGAGCTCAACACGCTCTCCGGATAACGGCGAGCGTTATGGAACAACTTGTGAACTCAACACGTCCACAAGCCGGGGTAGGAGAGAAGAGAACCTTCAGTCAACACCTGACGATTCTGCCTCTATGAGGAAATAATGCGGTTTATATAGCAAAGTTTTGCCCTTTCTACTGTCGATACACTCCTACTTCATGGGTTGGTTCGCGCGCACGCTGGTTTAACGGTGATGGCTTGGACTCATCGTTACATATTAATTCTTTTTCCCAAAAAAGCCAACACTAGAAAATGCGAAAAACATACATTCATAAGTTTGATGAGCCAAAAGTAAAGTTTAGTTTGGATTCAGTGCAGGACGAAGGAAGCACTTTTCGATTCTATCAAAGTTCTACCAAATGGAGTCAGCGGTGTCAACTGCGACGTGCTTGCATGTTTCATCGATTTTAAGAAGGCATTTAAAAATACCGATTTCTACAGTTGATTCTATACGAGAATATTGAGAACAAGAGAGACCCTGGACGTAGACGTTGACGTACACACAATGAAACATAGATGGAATCATCTAATATTTCTCAATATTTTAAGCCAATTTATAGAAACCTACATACGAATTCAAAGAATATTTATTTTAAAGCAATTACTTCACTAATATATAAAAATTATAGAAAACGGTAAACTCTTGAAATAAGAAGTTAAAACATCTTGTTTTTAAGTCAATAACAAACAATTTCAATGTAAAAAGACTAATGTTTACATTGTTTTTATTTATGTTTTTTTTTTAGTAGTTAGTGGAACCACTCTTAAACCTTTTAATTCGCGTAGTCATGCTCCTTAACAAATTGTTAATATTTTGTTGTGGTAGATTGTTCAATTCTTTAAAAGCAGCTTGTACTAGCTGTGAGGTGTGTTGTGGATTATCCCGGTAAACTCTATTTCTTATTTAAAACACATTCAACAACTGCTTTATAGAGTCTAGGCCAGGTGAACAAGCAGGCCACTCCATAAGAGTGATATTTTCTGCTTTAAAAAACTCTGCAGTTACTCTATTGGTATGTGGAGGCGCATTATTATGCATTATGATTAAATTTTCTTCCATTGCACCTCTCCAGATCCTAACTATAGGTTCTTTAAAAGCCGCTTTTACTAGCTGTAAAGTGTGTTGTGGATTATCCGGGTAAACTCTATTTCTTATTTAAAGCACATCCAACAATTGCTCTATAGAGTTAAGGTCAGGTGAACAAGCAGGGCACTCCATAAGAGTGATATTTTCTGCTTTAACGAACTCTGCAGTCATTCTGTTGGTATGTGGAGGATTATTATGCATTATGAATTAATATTCTTCCATTGCACCTCTCCAGATCCTAACTGTAGGTTCTAGAACAAAATCAACATACCTATGAGTTGTTTAAGTTGGTTGGATGGAAATTAAAGAAGTTTTTTACTGATTTTTACTGAAAGCGCATTTTACCAATTTGCAATGTTCCAGTTTAGGTGTTGAAGACACCAATTTAGGCGATCAATCTTAAACTGACTGGATAACTCGAGAACACGTAACCGTCTACTGCTGTATAGTTCTTGGGTACAAAGTTTTTTTTATCGTTTCAACTAAAATACTTAACACCTGTAGCTTTCACAGGTTGTCTTTGGAGTTGTGGGTGAGAAATTGTTGGGTCCCTTGTAGCTACTTGGACAATGAAGCAATCGTTTTAATACATTGTTACTTTCTCCACAAGACCAATAATATTTAATCTTTGCACATGCGTTAATTATAATTAATTATAATATTTAGTAAGGTGGCGGGTAGGACTCTTCTACAATCGCAGTAGAAGACAGGCTGCTACAGGGACTATCTAGTGACCCTGTCTTATGCTAGCTTTTAGTTCTCCCTCCTTCCTGGCCTGAGGGGCCATATTCTTATACCTGTTTCCTATCTCTCTTTTTTGAAACTCCCACCTTTATCCTACCCTCTACCAACGCGCACTGGTCAGCGCGGTAGTATATGGCTAAAATCCCAGCATGCTTGACACGACAAAAACACGGCCCTCAGTCCCCGGTAATGAGTTGTTCCTTGATCAAGGTAGCGATCAAGAAATACAGCAAACAAAGGGTGCGAAGAATTCCCGGGTCAGATCAGGCTACCACGGACGACGACAAATAAATATTGCTACGTACAATGTAAGAACACTGTCATCTGAAGAAAAATTACTGGCATTAGAAGAAAAGTTAAAAACATAAAATGGGACGTTATGGGTCTCTGTGAAGTAGAACGCGAAAAAGAAAACTGTATAACTCTTAAATCAGGGCATCAACTCTTCTATATGGGAAACAACGAAAAATTAGGAGTTGGACTTCTCAACAACTTAAAGGTATCAACCCAAGAATAATACTCTGCATACTGAAGCTTAACAAAAAAACCAGCCTTAAAATCATTCAAGCCTACGCACCTACATCTATACACTGGGATGAGAAAGTGGAAACCTTTTATGAACACCTAAAAAATACAGTAAACTGGCGCCTAATACACACAACCTAGTAATGGGTCACTTTAATGCTAAGTTGGAATGTAAACTGTACGGGACCGAAGTTGCAATAGGTCCCTATAGATTCGGAAAAAGAAATGAAAGAGGCAAAATGTTTTTGCATATTTTTGCATTTTGAATAATGGGTTTCTTGGTACGAAATGGCCTCTTTGCAGTGAATAGTTTTTTCAAAAAAAGTCCCCAAAGAAAATGGACCTGGGCAAGTCTAGATGGAGTCACAAAAAATGAAATTTATTTTGTCTTGACCAACAACAAAGACAAACCAACAAACATGATGTAACAGTTCTTAATATATGTTCAGTGGAAAGTGATCATAGGATGGTAGAAGCGAAGATCGTGCTAAATCTCCAAAAACAAAGATACAAAATTATAACAAAAACACACCCAATAGGTTGTAATCCAATCGAAAACACAATGTCCTTCGAAGAGAAAATTTTGAGATGTTTAGAGAAAACAAATATAGACGTTATGGATGTCAAAACCTTAAACGATAACTTAATAAAAGCTATTAAAAACGCAGAGAGAAGTGCAATACAAATGCTAGGAGAGATAAGGAGGAAAAAATCAGTCAAGAGACAAAGAGACTTATAGAGACACGAATAGAACTTAAGAACAAAAACGATACGAATACACACGTACTACAAAAACTTAATAAAGATATTAATAAGGCAGTGAGAAAGAACGTACGACAATATAACACAAAAAAGATAACAACAGTTGTCGAGGAAAATAAAAGTTTAAAGGTGCTGAAAAGATGTCAAGCTCTAGATAAGAAGAATATTGTTAAGCTCGTAGATCGAAATGAAAAAGTGGTAACAGATAAAGATAAGATAATTAATGTAGTTGAAGAATTTTACACATAATTATATAGAGAAAGGGGTAAGAAAGACGGCATCAAGTTAAGAAAAGTCCAGAATGTGGATTCAGAGGATATCCCAGAAATAACAATCGAAGAAGTCTCAAAGTCATTAAATCGAATGAAAAACAATAAAGCAGCTGGTGATGACCAAGTCGTTATTGAGGCAGTTAAAGCAGGAGGAAAGACAGTATTGAAAGCATTGATACAATTATATAACTTATGCCTTTCAAAAGAGGTTACACCATCTCAGTGGAATGAAGCTGTTATACTAGTCATGCACAAAAAGAGAGATATAACAGAGATAAATAACTATAGACCTATATCTTGTTAGGTCTAGGCTTGTTATCTCACGTTTTTAAGTTGTTTATAAAGATAATAACTAATGGGTTGACATCAAAACTAAACTTCTATTAACCTTGCGAGCAAGCAGGATTTAAAGCTGGATATGAAACAAATGATCATTTGCAAACAATTACGTCGTTAATTGAAAAAACCATTGATTATAATAGACCCCTGATGCTTGTCTTTGTCGACTTTGAAAAAGGATTTGATACGGTCAATCAAAGTGAAATGCTCCAAGCTCTAACACAATGTAGAATAGATCACCGATACATATCCGTCATCAGATACATCTCTCAGCATGCTACAGCCTGTGTAAGACTTAATGAAGATACTGGGACCTTTCCGTATTGAAAGAGGCATTCGGCAAGGAGAAAACATGTCTCCTAAATTATTTACAACTTTGCTAGAATACGCTTGTGAAATAATAGAAAGTGAGATAATAGAATAATAGAAGAAAAGATAACAGCACTAAAGTAGAACTGGGCAGGTCATGTAGCAAGATCAGTTGATGACCGGTGGACAAAAAGAATTTTGGAATAGAGACTCAGAATACAAGCTAACAGAAATAGAGGTCGACCGCCAACGAGATAGACAGATGACACAAAAAGAGTGACTACTAATTGAATTCAGATGGCGCAAAATCGGACCAAGTGGAAAAGCATGCGACAGGCCTATGTTAAGCAGTAGACGTTAGAGGCTAGTTGATGATATTATTTTTATTCGTTTAATCTACAACCCAAATAAATAATCTATATTGTACCAAGCTGTGTTATCTGATTGTTTTGTCGGTTTGCTAATTTTTAATAAAAACCTATATTCCTCGCAACAATAACAAAGTTTTTTAAAAATTTACTAATGTGAATAGAATAAGAGGGGTCAATGTGGTCGCCAACAACAAAAGAAGATAAGCACTTTTTAGAAGAAATGATAACCAGAATAATAACCTTTTAGAAGAATAATATACCAACAAATAATGAAATTAAGTGACCTCAAAATCAAGTTATCTTATGATAAAAATATTGAGGAAGAAGTGAGGAAATAAGCAACAGAAGAAATAGTCTACAAGCTCATCGGAGACTTATATTGGGTAATTTAATCCAGCGTGAATCACATATTTTATAAAACAATACTACAACATGTAATAATAACTTAGTAAACTATACCGTCAATTCTTTTCGGTACATGTGATTCACAGGTAAGATAAACTTACCACTCAAAGGAATAAGTTTTGTTTGACCAAACATTTTTGTACGGCATTTATAATTTAGGTAGGTAATAAAAAAAATAATGATCTACGACCTAATGTCGTACAAAAATATTGATACCAGGAGCAGGGAAAATTTGTTCTATTTTTGGAAAAATTGTTCCTTATTTTCGGTAATTTGACACAGCACTGCATTCATATACAAAGTTTCGAATCGGTAATATAGATTAATTTTTTTGCAACGCCGTACATGCTACGCCGTAACCCCCATGCTGTGTGTATCGCTAAGAATTGGCGGCATATTTTCTAAAGTTATTAGTACATTGTGCTGTATTGATTTATATATGATTTATGCTAAGTCACATGACCAAATAAAATGTCCCATGGGCTTATAGTCTAAAAGCAGAATAGCGGGATACCGTCTACCATAACCTACACTGGAGAGACAAGATATGAAACCTCGTACAAAATGGGACACATTGATAGAATGGTAGAAAACAAAATAGTTAAAATAGTACGGGACAAAATACCAATCAGTAGAAGAAACACAAGTAGAAATAAATACAATAATATTATGCAGAAAACAAAAAGTCAACCTTGAGTAAACACTGCTAACATGTTTAAATAAAATAAGACAAAGGACAAGAATTTTAGTCTTGTATTAACTTACCAGTTTACTTCGTCTTATTAGAATACAACTAAATCTTTGAAAATAAATAAAACATTATGTAATTATATGAGTAGTACGGGCATAATAAAAATGAAAGATAATATAACACATATCAACTACAGGTCTTCAAAGTCGATTATTGTAATCTCAAAAGTATTCGGCTCTAATAATATCAAGGAGATCAAAAACGCGTTGCCAAAAAAAATTCCTTAAACCATCTGGATTTTCAATCGCAATAATGTTCACTCGGTTCGTTTCCTTTTAGTGAAAAATTGAAAACGTATCTCGCGAGACACATTCTAATCTTCTGCGATACTTTTTATCGTTTTCCTTATTATGAATCATGGCTTGGAGTCGATGTCAATGTGAGTCAATGAAGCTTGAAACACGTCACTGGAAACATGGCGCGGCATATCGGATTCTGCCAGTTTTCCTCCTTTTAATAATATCTATAAATCAGAAAGAAAATCCCTATGGAGAGACTAAGAGGATTCCACTGTGGATCGCATTAAGTTGTATATCATTAGGGCGAGTCATATTTTTCTCCATTTATTAAAAAATACTTTTTTAAAATTCGGTTCTAATTATATATAAATAATGAACAAGATTACAAAATATAATAGATTCTGCTAAAATAATACTTACCAAATGTAAAAATACAAGTGTCAAATAACTGTCAAAGTGTGGATACGTATTTTTAAATACTCTCTACATTTTAAAGTTTATTTCATTGAATTTAAAGCAATACTGAGTAATTTAAAATTAATTTTATTCGGTTAGTTTTTTAAATTATACTGTTTAATAAAAACATACTCGCATAGTGCTCAAAAATGTGTTAGCGTCCCCTATGGGGACTGGAATTGACTCAAGGACGCTTTTAAGTGCCTCTAACAATATTGTTAGGTCAATCGAAGTAATGGAGCCTGAAGAAAACGTGGTACCGTTAAAAAATAGAGGATTTAACGTAAATTCAGATAAGTATAATCTTGAAAATATTTTTGTGTATATTGAAAGGATAGATAACACCGATCTTGGTCGCTTACATCCAATTACAATAGGTCATATTTTGTACAAAAAATTAGGAATTTCTAATATAATTCAAGTAAGGGCAATTGGTAGAAACAGAATTAAGGTAGTAGTAGCTTCTATACATGATGTCAAATTAATGAAAACTCGTATTCAGAGGCCCTAGGCCAAAATAAGTTTTCAATTTTATCGAACTACGATAAAAATTTTCCTGATATTACACAAAATAAAATGTCCCTAACATCTGCGCAATCTACTTCTAATGCAACTACGAGTACCAATTTTAATCCAACTTTTCGCCAAAACTCGAACAATTACTCAGTTCCTAACAAAAAGAGGAAAGCCAATTCTTCTCCTACTGTATCTTCTAACTCTGTTCAGCCACCTCCCATGTTTAACTTCAGATTTGGACCATCTCAACCTCTACCTGCTAATCCACCCCGTTCCACTTCTCACAGTGGAAAAAGGGAGAACCAAGATATTGCTCGAGCTATGACTAACTTTGTAATTAGTTTTTTAAAAAATATACGTACATTGGACGATTTGAAATCTTTAGATAATGGAATAATAAATCATGAAATTACTTCTGTATTGGAGGGTACAAAAAAGGTTACATAATTTTCTCTCTCTTAAATAGATTAAAAATCATGCAATGGAATTGTAGATCTGCTGTCGCCAACAAAAACAGTTTAACACATTTTTTAAATGAAAATGATATTAATGTTGCCTTGTTGAGTGAGACATGGTTTAAACCCGATAAACAATATAACTTTAAGGGTTATAAGATTATTCGTCGCGACCGATATGATGATTACGCGGGAGTGGCTATACTTATAAAATCAATTCTTCTTTTTCTAGAAATTTGTATTACACAAAATTTTAATGACGATATACTTGTTTGTGGAATCACGTTAAAATTTAATAACTCTGATATTAATTTTGCTTCAATTTATAGACCTCCAGATATTCGATCGACTTCCAAAGATTGGTGTAAAATTTTTGAACAATTTAATTTTCCTTGCATTATAGGTGGTGATATGAATGCGCATAACAGTTTGTGGGGTTCACTTAAGAATGATGGCATTGGGCACCAACTTATTAATGCTATTGATTGAGTCTTGATTTAGTTGTTCTTAATAATGGCAAAGTAACTTGTCTGGGATCGAATCATTATGTAGTTCTCATGAATTTTTCTTCTCTTATTTCTCGTAATGAATACATTCTTCCAAAGTCCAAATGGAATGTTAATAAAGCTAATTGGACCCAATACTCTGATCTAATTGAACAAAACTTTCTTAACTATTCGGACAGCTTGTCTACCTCAGAGAAATATGACTTCCTAATGGAAAGTATTAATAATGCATCTTCTCAATCCATTCCGACATATAAACCCTTTAAAATTATTAAACGACCACCTCCTCCGTGGTGGGATTTCGAATGTGAACAAGTTGTTTCTGACAGAAAAGATGTTTTAAAAACATATAAAAATAACTCTAGTTTCACTAATTACGTACGAAGTCAGGAAGTAATGGCTAAACCAAAAAAAGTTCTAAAACGAAAAGCCAAAGAAAGTTGGAAAAACTGGTGTTCATCATTAAATAAAAATATGCCTATTAAAAATGTGTGGAATGAAGCAAGGAAAATGCAAAGGAAGTATACTGAAGTATTAATCATTTTAATGATGAACTGATTGAAGAATTTTTTGACAAAATAGCACCTCCATCAGTTAACACTGTTATAGAAATTCAAAATAATACTATAACTTCAAGTCACTTTCTTCTAAATCCATTTACACGGGAAGAACTTGACTTTGCGCTAATTAATAGGTCTAACACCGCTCCGGACTACGATGATATTAAATATCCTATGCTTAAAAAACTTCCCAATATAGCGAAAAACGTATTACTTGACATTTTTAATGATATTCTTTTTAAAGATGCAGAAATTGATGTATTAAGAACTGTTATTGTCATACCAATCTTCAAACCAAATAAAGATCCCAACTTGGTACAATCATATAGGCCAATCTCTTTGATGTTGTGTGTTTTAAAGACTTTGGAAAGAATTATCAAAGTTAGACTAGAATGGTGGATAACTTATAATAAATTAGCTTGTCAAAATCAGTTCTCTTTTAAAAAAGGGGTTGGTTCCCTAGATGCTCTTAGTACTCTCGTGGTAGACATAAACAATAATTTTGGCAGAAACAATTACCTTTCTGCGCTTTTTATAGACGTAGAAAGTGCGTAGCATAATATATGCCTCCCCATTTTAAGAGATAAGATGTTGAAATTATTTTATATTCCAAATCAGGTAGTCAACATGATTATTAAATTCTACACTAATAGAAAAATATTTTTAAATAATTTTGATAACACAATTGTAGGTCCAAGAAATAACAACAACGGACTTCCACAAGGCTCAGTTTTAAGCCCTTTTCTATTTAATTTGTATACTGCTGACTTACATCAATTAAGTTTTAATCACATTCCGTTTAAAATAGTACAGTATGCAGATGACCTCTGCATATATACTGAAAATAAGAATTGTAATATCACTATGGCTTCTCTCAAAGACATCTTTGGTTTTGTTCATGAATGGTTAATATTAAATGGATTTCGGATTTCCTACTCCAAGTCTGAAGTTTGTGTTTTCACTAGACACAACATACCTAAATTAAGTTACATTGTCCTAGGTTAATATAATTTTTCCATTAAAGACTCCGTTAAATATCTTGGAATGGTACTTGATAGGAAATTGACATGGAAAATGCATATTAATTACATGTTAGACCGATGTATAAAGGGTTTAAATTTTTTAAAAATGGTTACTAAGACTTGGTGGGGAGCTGGCGTTGAAACCGCCTTACTATTCTATCGTGCCTATATCAGGTCCATATTGGATTATGGATGTATCTTGTACGGCTCTGCTAGTTCACAGATTTTAAACAAAATAGATATCTTGCAGAACTCAGTCCTACGTGTATGTCTTGGTGCCATGAAAACAACCCCAGTCGAACCTCTTCATGTAGAAGCTATTGAGTCTCATTTAAATCACAGGAGGCAGTTCCTGGCAGACAAATTTCTTTTTAAAATATCCAGAACCAACAGTAATCTATATTCAAATATAGTAGTATTAAATGAACAAGATTTGACAAATAAATATTGGTCGAAGAAAAATTCTCCACTACTGTGTATCGCACTTCAATCTAATCAAGATATCATTAGTGATTTATATGATCCCAGCTCAATTTTGTTAGATCTTTATGATTACAATGCATTGTTTCTAAATATAAAGATTGTAAAACCTGCATATAGCGAAAATCTTCACATTAACATTAACTTATTATACTCAATACTTGCAAGCTTCGAGGAATATGTGGCAATATATACCGATGCTTCAAAGTCCAACGATGGTGTGGGATGTGCTTATTATATTCCCTCCAAAAATATTAATTATTCCTACAAACTGGATAACATATTTTCTATATTTAGTGCTGAAGCTATTGCAATCTACGAAGCGTTGACATTTTTATCACAATCTACAATTGATTCTGCAGTAATTATATCGGACTCCCTGTCTGTTTTAAATTCCTTGGTTTTGGCAAAATACCCAAGTTACACCTCCAATTATATCATATATGCAATTAAAAAACGGATTTTAGAACTGCAAAAAGTTAACAAACACATTAATTTTGTATGGATTAAAGCACATATCGGTCTCGTACATAACGAGTATGTGGATTAATTACTATTTATAACTGGGAATAAGCCACATTAAAGATAAAAATACATTTATTGACGTTTCAATTTCCAATTCGGAAATCGTTCTCAAAATACAAATAGTAAATTAAACAAATTTTGTTTTTTGTTACATAGTGAAAAAATTCTTCTGCTAATTTAATTTTATCTGACTCATTTATATTGACAATTCAGACATACATTATGCATTTTAAAGTAGACGACTTTAAAATGATATTGCCAATATTGTTGAGTTGCGCTCCTGGGACGACTTTACTTATAAGATAGTTCATTCGATTATATGAAATCAACTTTAACTTGAGAATATCCGTCAGAAAAAATCATAGCATGTAATTCGTCTTTAAAAAGACAAACACATGACATGATGACAGTAAAATTCTCCTGTTAGTGATTCCATAGTAAATTATGAGGGAAAAACCAGGAAAAAAACTTCATAATACCATCCCTACATTGTAAGTATTTGTTCGTGAATTTAGTTTACCTTCAACAAACATCAAAATTCTGATTTTATGTTACGTTATTTAAAAAACATAAATGATGTATCCTCTATATGTTACTGACTTACTAATACTGGTATTTTCTTATTAATAACTTCCTCTTTCAATATTGGTAACCAGATCCTACTACATTCTGCCGAGGAATTTGCGACACAATTGGCCTCATTTAGCATAATTAGAGCCGCTTCTTTGATTTTTCTTTTTTACCATCCGTTTCTTTTAGGACTATATTTGAATTATTCCATTGAACTCTATGTTCATTATCCCATGCGTGTTTACATATTTGAGATCTATCAAATTCTCTATTTTTAATATAAGATTGATGTTCACTTATTCTAACATTTAATGGCCTTGATGATTCACCTAAATAAAACTGATCGCATTCACAAGGTATTTTATAAATGCAATTCTTTGTCCTTTCTTGTTCATTGTTAGGTTTGGTTTTGGACAAAATAGATCTCAACGTGTTTGTTGTTTTGAATGTTGTTGAAATGTTATTTAACATTTCAACAACATTCAAAACAACAAACACGTTGAGATCTATTTTGTCCAAAACCAAACCTAACAATGAACAAGAAAGGACAAAGAATTGCATTTATAAAATACCTTGTGAATGCGATCAGTTTTATTTAGGTGAATCATCAAGGCCATTAAATGTTAGAATAAGTGAACATCAATCTTATATTAAAAATAGAGAATTTGATAGATCTCAAATATGTAAACACGCATGGGATAATGAACATAGAGTTCAATGGAATAATTCAAATATAGTCCTAAAAGAAACGGATGGTAAAAAAAGAAAAATCAAAGAAGCGGCTCTAATTATGCTAAATGAGGCCAATTGTGTCGCAAATTCCTCGGCAGAATGTAGTAGGATCTGGTTACCAATATTGAAAGAGGAAGTTATTAATAAGAAAATACCAGTATTAGTAAGTCAGTAACATATAGAGGATACATCATTTATGTTTTTTAAATAACGTAACATAAAATCAGAATTTTGATGTTTGTTGAAGGTAAACTAAATTCACGAACAAATACTTACAATGTCGGGATGGTATTATGAGGTTTTTTTCCTGGTTTTTCCCTCATAATTTACTATGGAATCACTAACAGGAGAATTTTACTGTCATCATGTCATGTGTTTGTCTTTTTAAAGACAAATTACATGCTATGATTTTTTCTGACGGATATTCTCAAGTTAAAGTTGATTTCATATAATCGAATGAACTATCTTATAAGTAAAGTCGTCCCAGGAGCGCAACTCAACAATATTGGCAATATCATTTTAAAGTCGTCTACTTTAAAATGCATAATGTATGTCTGAATTGTCAATATAAATGAGTCAGATAAAATTAAATTAGCAGAAGAATTTTTTCACTATGTAACAAAAAACAAAATTTGTTTAATTTACTATTTGTATTTTGAGAACGATTTCCGAATTGGAAATTGAAACGTCAATAAATGTATTTTTATCTTTAATGTGGCTTATTCCCAGTTATAAATAGTAATTAATTTACAATGCCACAAGAAAATAGCTTCAGAACAATATTAAGAGTATGTGGATATGCTGGCAAAGAAAAGTGTAAAAAAATGGTTTGACCAATAAACTACCTGTAAGTTTTTGTGATGCAGTAGCTTATATTAGAATGAATTATCTTAATATTTGGAACAAATGTTGGTCACAATATACTTATACCAACTCTTCTAGATACTGCAGTATACAAAATCAAATACCGAATAAAACGTGGTTCCAGCAATATAATTATTCAAGAAAATATATCACAACGATAACACGTCTTAGATTTGGCCACGCGTGTTATCCCACACATCTCCATAAAATTCATGTTCTTGAAAATGATCTTTGTCAAAAGTGTGGCAAAAAAGGTGATTTAGATCATATTTTTTTCGAATGCCAAAAATATAAAGATGAAACAAATCAATTTATTCAACAATTACATGATCTCAATGTACAGGCTCCGTTTAATATCCTTAGTCTCTTAGCTAATGGAAATGAGAGAATTTATAATGCATTAGTAAAATTTCTGTCAGGTACCAAAATAGTCTTTTAGTGACAACTATAAAAAAATATATGTATATACAAAATTGTGGTGAGCAACTTGGACAGTCCATAGCAAAGCAGCTGTCGAATTGAGTAGATAGCTGCTCAAGAGTTTGCTATGGAACTCTGAGAACCTCATCATCTTGTTTATATGTAAATATAGATAAAAGGGAGATAATACAAAAAAAAATTAGTATTTTGAATTATATTATGTTTACCATTTTTTGAACACACTGATGATGTTAAAAAGATGCTATATATTTAACTTTTATCCTATTTTATTTTTAGCTCTTAAAGCATATTATTCAGCTCTTCGTTATTGATATTTTATGGACCTTACGGTAATAAAATTCTTATGTTTAAGGTAGTAGTCATGTTGTAACTGGCTGATTGACACCTAGTCTATGCCAATAAAAAAAAATGTAAAAATATTTTAATTTATACAAGAGGTGTCGTTTATAACTATGTTGTTTCATTTTATACTTACGGAAACAGTAAAATTAGGAAATAAATAATTTTTTGCTTTGATTATCAAAAGGTAGCAGCAATTTTATATGATTGGAGCATATTAGCTTTTAAAACTTTATGCTTTACTAAGAAGTATTATGGTTTATGTGGTATATTTATGTATTTTTAAATTAAAACTTTGATTATTTTCTTGTATGCTTTTCCACATACTCCGATTTTGCTTCGCTGAATCAAATTTGTAGTCACTCTTTATTTTTTGTCTTTTTATTATTGGTCTATCTCGTCAAGAATTCGACCTCTGTTTCTTTTAGATTGTATTCGGGTTCTCCATTCTCAAATACTTTTTATCCACCGATCATAAACTGCTCTTGCTACATGACATGTCCAGTTAACAAGTAAAATTTGCACAAATTTTGAATGAAAATCTAAACTTTATATTGAAACTTATAGCTGTAAAATTCATCCAATTTTCTGAAACTTACAGCCCCTCGAAACGAAGGTACATTTGAAAAATCGACATAGGAAAGTGGAGGGGATAACTGTTTCTACTCTGTTTCTTTTTTTCAGATCGGAATTTCAAATTGAAACACGTAGGAAAAATTTACATTATCTCTGCTTCCCTTGCAGCTAGAAGCCTCTTTTTTTTAATCTGTGGTAACTCGTCTAATATGGGAAACCTCGGAAAAATTGAGTCCATTTGAAATTCACCGTAAAAACATGCTTTTTTTAATTTCGCTGAAATAGTCTGTCGCCGTATTAATAATGATGACTAACTTTTTACCCACCCGAAAATCTCGGAAAATCAACACATGTCAACAAAATCATATGTTAGTTTTCATTTTATATTAATGATGTAATAATACTTATATATTTTATAAATTAAATTTCAGGTAATTTTTTACACATTACATTATTATATTCCTTATATTAATTATAATTATTTACTACTTAGATGATCTATATGTTTATATATGTGGATATGTATAGGTACGAGTACGGTACAGTACGAGGACAACAAACACATTAATTTATGTTTTTAGATGTAAATATCTCCAAAGATCACAGAGTATACCATCCTCGTGTCCCTACATTATATATATATATATATATATATATATATATATATATATATATATATATATATTCATGTGAATAGGAGAATGGTTATCTTTATAATAGAAAACCGGTAATATATCTTAGTATACGTAAAAAAGGCGGAATGAGTAGCAGCTACCATGCTCCAAATTTTCGTCAAAATAGCCCCTAACTTCGTTTCTATTGGTCATAGAAGGTTTTTTATGAATGTGAGTTTTTTAACAGCTATCCAAAGGTTGTACGTACAAGTCTGTAGCTTGAAAAATATAGAAGGTATGACAATTGTTTATAAGTTTATAAAAACATACCCCTTTTTCAACAAAATTGAAATATTTTGAAAATTTTGTAATTTACAGTTTATTTCAGAAAACAATTTATTTTGTAAATTTATTCGATGAAAACGCAATATGCATTAAACTTCTGAGATAGTTTAAGTCTTAAAGAATCCTATGAAGTTTGCTAAGTGTGTCTAGCATCATGAATAGAGCAAGTGCAAGAGTTTAAATATTTAGCCTCAGTGATAAATACATTAAATACCTTTAAAACTATTTGACCGATCGGGGGGAAATTTCGAACAAATTTATAAGACGGTAATTTCTCGATGTTCCAATGTAATAATAACATTTTATTTTGTTAATAACAAAAATAATAAAATTCATAAATTAGTGCAAAAAATTGCTTTATTGCAAATATCTCCGTAAATTATTTATCAACTTTAATTTAAAAAACGGGAAAATAAAGATATTCTTGATATAAAAAAATAATATAAATATTGTTTATTTAAAATATAAGGGAAAAATCCTATAGAAAAAAATCAAATTGTTACCATAAATTATTGTTAAAAAAAAGCACGGTAAAAATATGAGTACTTTTTTATCTATTCGTCATCTAGTAACCCCCACCTTCAGATACCTGCGAAAAATTTTTCGATCATTTTTTTTAACCAAACTGGGCTATTTATATAAGTATTCTCATATATATGTATGTATATAATATTCAGATATAAGTAGAGAACACGGACTTAATCTTAATACGAAGAAAACAAAGTACATGGTAGTCAGTAAGCACGAAATATTAAATACACAGCTTTTGGTTAACCAACATCCAAATGACAGAGTGGACAGCTACACATACCTTGGTACCAACATTAGCAGCCAATTAGATCATTCCAGTGAAATAAAACAACGCATAGGAAAAGCGAGATCAGCGTTCATAATGATGAAGTCTCTTTTCAGAAGTCACGATTTAACACTTGCTACAAAAATCTCTCTCATTAGATGCTATGTATTTTCTATGTTATTATACAGAGTAGAGGCCTGGACACTTTCCGAAGCTTCTTTAAGAAAACTCGAGGCATTCGAGATGTGATGTTGCAGACGTATTTTAAAAATTTCATGGGTGGATCGTGTGACTAATGTTGAGGTCCTACGTAGAATAGGCAAGGAATGCGAGATGATTAACACCATCAAAGAGCGCAAACTAGAATATCTTGACCATGTTACAGAGATACGTCTTGTTGCAACTCATTCTTCAGAGCAAGGTATTTGGAAAGAGAGAACCAGAGAGAAGAAGAATATCTTGGCTTTAAAACCTGAGAAAGTGGTTTAATACATCGACAACCGGACTATTAAAAATAGCAGCAAGCAAAGTTAGGATAGCCATGTAGATCGCCAACATCCGGAACGGATAGGCACCGTAAGACGAAGAAGGGCTATTTATAAATAAACATTCAAAGAAGATCTACTAACAAAGATCTAGTAGATAAATATAGGAATGATCTGCAAACTATCGTAGGTCTCCTTACAGTACGCTGTCGCCTTAAGGGATATATCAATAAAATGAATAATATTAACTTGAACCCTAGCCCTAAGAAATTATGCAAAAATATTCTATTGAAAGGATGGAGAAGATAGAGGCTTGACCGGCAAGGATAAAAGGGTGTTTTAAAGGAACCCAAGGTTTGCAAAGTGCTGTAGTGTCATCTGATGATAATGGTTTTTTTTTTTTTTTTTTTTTGGCCTTAGGTACAAGACCTATTTAGCCAGAGAATATAGGTATAAGAATATAGAATACATAAAAACAATCCTTCAAATTCATAACAATTTCCTAACCGTTCGTTCATTCGCACCACATTCACTCAATTTCCTAACCTTCCCATTAAAAACACTATTGTGTGACTATACAAAAAGGATTGAACAGGAACACACGCTTCACGCTAAGGTGCCCTTCATAGCGACTTTGTAACACAAACAATACAGGCAACGGTTAAAGGTAAAAGACATAAAAGGAAAGACAATGGGAAATACAACAACTAACGTCCTACCATTTCGGATTCACACAACAACACTGAACAGGGCAGTTTAGATTTTCCGTTTGGTACGTTTGAAAAATTCCCATAAAATTGATGATCTTATAGTTGAATTTCGACTACCTAAATACATAATAGAAGCAACGTTCTGCGGCAAAATGATTTTTTCTTGAGAGATGGCTTGAAATAAAAATTTTATGGCTTCTTGATTATACCGACATTGAAACATCCAGTGGTTTAGATCGTCATAACTGCCATTACATTCACATATATCAGTTTCAGAAAGTTTTATTTTATATAAGTAAGCATTTACTGTAGCATGTCCAAAAAGGCATCTAACGTACATAGTATAAATTTTACGAGAGATGGGACTTCTGTCACTTAGAGGAGTAGATGGAAGAGTTGGATATATACTGCAGTATGTATTTTTGCTACTGTTAGTAAAGGATTGCCACTCAATTTCCCAATTATGTCTAACATATTTCTTCCTAGCTGAAACTATATCCCATTTGGGCAACTCGTTGTACTCTATACCCACTAAAGTAGCGTCTTTAGCCAACTGGTCTACTTTTTCATTACCTATAATATTAGAGTGACCTTTAACCCACACAAAGTTAACAATTCTTTTTAAAGAAGTTAAGATTCTTAGCTTTTCAAGTGCATCTACAATTAGTCTGTTGGTATATATTTGTTTAGAAAAGTGTCTTAATGCGAGGAGGACGGACTGTGAGTCAGATAAAATTATATATCGTTCGAAATATAATGTGCTATTAATTATCCAATCCAACGCCTTGTCAATGGCTACCAATTCAGCTGTGAATATTGAGCAATCTGATTTTAATTTAAACTGAAAATAATCTTGAGTATTGTCTATGTAAATGGCACAGCCAACACCAGCAGGCGATTTTGAACCATCGGTATAAATTTTACAAGAATGGATGGAGTCTTCCAGCTTGTTCTGTACTATTAAATCTTCGTGAACAATTGAAATATATGAAGGAATTACTACAGTAGGTTTATATTCATATAGTAAGTCATAATTGGAGCCAAAGAATGGAATCCCTCCTCCATTAAATGAATACTGGGATAAATTAGGAAAAGCAACAGCTAGAGTTGGAGAGTTTTTATTTGCCCACCATTTGTTTGTTAAATTTTCGACAGAGAGACAAGATATTTTTTGTAATAAGCTGTTTTGATTATTAAACTGGCATTTAAGGATAAATTTTTCTGCCAAAAATAGACGTCTTAAATGTAAAGGTGGCTCGTTACATTCTGCCAAAAGGGCTGGTGTGGGAGTAGATTTGAGAGCTCCTAGGACTAACCTTAAAGCTTTGTATTGTATTCGATCCAATTTTATCAAACGAGATTTTGTCGCTGATCCATAAAAAAAGCTTCCGTAGTCTAAAATTGATCTGGTATATGCTCTGAAAAATAATAAGTTAATTTTCGGGTCTGCTCCCCAATCGTATCGATTAACGGCCTTAAGGATATTAAGGCTCTTTTCACATTTGGTAATGCAATTATTAATATGCTCATTCCAGGTTAATTTTGAATCCAAGGTAACACCTAGGTATGTAAAACTGTTATATACAGGAATTTCCAGCTGGGGGAATTTTAACGTACTAACTTTTGGTAACCTGTGTCTCGAGAAAAATACTACACCTGACTTCTTAGGCGAGATGTCAAGCCCATGACTATCAAAATACTTTTTGCAATAAGACATATTTACTTTAAGTGCATTAACACATTATTCAAAAGTTTTTTTCTCAACATAGAAACAGAAGTCATCAGCATATTGTAAAATGTTACACTGCATTCCCATAGTATGTAAGTTTAATGAATACAAGTTAAATAATAAGGGGCTAAGAACTGAGCCCTGAGGTAACCCTTTGTTAACTGTCCTTGGACCAATCAGTGAATTATTTAACCGAATATGAACTTGTCTATTTGTAAATAGATTGACTAGGGTATAAGCACATTTACTAGGCACTCCTAATTTAACAAGTTGATCAAGCAGAAGATCAAGAATAACGTTATCATATGCACCAGAAATGTCCACAAATAAAGCAGCTGTGTATTGGTTTTTCGAATAAGTTAACTGGATATCGGTTGCTAAACGTGAAATACAATCCATCGTTCCTTTCCCTCTACGAAACCCAAGCTGACCGTCTGGGTAAAGGTTATTACTTTCCATCCACCATTCTAGTCGACTTTTCATGATTCGTTCAAATGTTTTTAATATACATGACATAAGAGATATGGGTCTTAGGACTTTGGGATCATTAGCTTTTGGGATAGGTATTACAAGACACTGCTTTAAAGAATCGCAGTTATCACCTTTAATTAGAATATTGTTAAAAATATCACGGAGAAATTGAAGTGCTATTGTAGGCAAGTAGTATATCATAAGATAATTAATACCATCAATCCCAGGGGAGGATCTCTTAGAAAACTTGATATTAGCAGTTAGTTCGTTGATACTAATAGGAGATGACAAAAAATGTGATTTAAATGTATCTTCAGTGGGATATATTGGAGAGGGAACATAGCAAGGAGCTATTTTATGGAACAAATTTTCAACGATATTTTCGTCGTGCACATACAGATTTTTATTTTTTTTAATTTTCTTAATTCTATCCCATATTTCAGTTGGATGAGTTTGTCTGTTTAGATTGAGACAGAAGTTGGCCCAACTATTTCTACATTTCTGTTTAAAGATTAGTTTACATTTAGCATTTATTTTTTGATATTCAACAAAGTTTGCCAGACACATATTTTGTTTGTACCTTTTGCATGCAATTTTTCTCTTATTCGATATCTCACGGCACTCCTCGTCCCACCATTTAGGTGATTTGAATGATATATTTGAGGATGATCTTAGAATTTTGCAAGCTTTGTTCGCAGCATTCGTAATCTGTTCCATTAAAAATATACACATACCGTTGGTATCGATGCAGTTTGGTGGCGTGGAAAATGATTTCTCTATTTCAGCTGTATATAAGGTCCAATTTGCTTCATTCGTAGACCATTTATATAATGGGAACGTGATTGCATCATCATTGTGATAATAGTTATTGAGCGTAATACTGATTGGGTAATGATCTGATCCATAAGAATCCTGACTAACAGACCAACCAAGTGTAGGACATAACTTAGATGAAGCAATTGTGAGATCTACTGCAGATTTAGCCTGGCCAGGAGGGGAAATCCTTGTGGCAGACCCATCGTTTATAACAATCAAGTTTGAAAAATGATCTAAAGCATCCACCAAAACTCTGCCATCATGTGAGCATGAAGGTGAGCCCCACATGCCGTGATGGGCATTAAAGTCGCCTCCTATTATGCAATCATGTTTTATTTGACTAAATAAATTGATGTAGTCTTGAGATTTTGCTTTAACATCGGAGGGTTTATATAGAGATACTATAGAGAGTTTTTGGTTACCAAGAATGATATTGATTCCACAAACTTCAATTTTTGGATTAAAATTATGATTAAATTGGATGACATCGTATATAATTTTATGTGAAATGAAAATTGCTACTCCCCCATAACCTTTATCTCTATTAACCGCAATGACGTTAAAGTTATTAAACTTAATGTTGTCAGTAGGCTTATACCATGTTTCAGAAATTATTGCAATATCAAACTTTTCCTCCATTAAAATTTGGTAAAAAGAATTTTTGTTAGCTTTAAGAGATCTAGCGTTCCACTGAATAATTTTAAGATTTTGTTTAAAGGACATCTTTGAGTTTTTTTTTTGTTTTTTTAGGTTTTAAATATATTATCAACAATGTTTTTAATTTTATTTTCAAACTCTATTTCTTCAAAATTTAAACTACTATTTGATAATGGATTCTGTGAAAATTGGTGAAAAAAACTTGTTAACATGGTAATTAATTGATGTTTAAGTGTTGAAAAATCATTTTGCGACTCTTTTCCAAACTGGAAGACCGGTCCTGCACAAAAGCTAGTATTATATTCTCGTCTAATGGGTGGAAAATTGGGAGAAGAATCACTAGTTTTTCTTTTTTTTTGGCAAGGGTTTAGGAGAAGATGGTTGATCATGTGTTGACCTAAAGTTCGATTTAGAAGAAGTATTAGGGACAGGATGTTGTGCTGTAGAAGTTTTTAAAGCAGGAAATTCTATATCCGAATCAATTAATGGGGCAAATTTATTTTTTTGTATGAGGCTAGAATAGGCCGGATTGTTAATAATTTTTTCAGCTTCTTTGAAAGATATATTCAAATTAGACAAAGCTTCTTTGACTCTAGTTTGCTTTTTGAATTCAGGACACTCCTTATAAGTAGAATTGTGACTATTATTTTTGCAATAAACACAAAAAATTTTGCATGCTTCGCACACAGATTCATTTTCTGACCCACAATTTCTACACCTTTTCTTTCCCCTACACTGTGAGCCGGAATGGCCATATCGGAGACAACGAAAACATTGCATAACTGGATTAATATAAGTTTCTACAGAGCATCTAACTTTGTTAATATAAATATATTGAGGAATAAGTTTTCCTTCAAACGTAACAATGATCATTTGACGAGGAACACGTTCCATATTGTTGTCTTTTTGGATGACTCTAGTCATGCGTTTTACTTTTTTGATAGGTACACTAGAATTAATCATTTTTAGGAGGGCCTCCTCGCTGTAGGAAGTATCTACAGATCGGACTAACCCGCGTTTTTCTATAAGATGACCAGGAATATATGCCAGTAAATTATTCTTTTCAAAGAATGGATCTTTAACTAATTCATTGGCAATACTGCCCGAATTAAGTTCGATTTTTATACGATTGCGACCAACCGTACTAATTTCAATAATATTTTTATCATACTCTTTTAGATTTATTAACTTTTCACCCAATTTCATTGGATGTAATCTCCCAATATTTAATTCTAAATGTTCAACAAAAACATAAAACGGTCCCAAATCGTTAGGTTTAAATCTATTTGTTAATTGGTATAATAAACGTTGTTTATCATAATACGAGTTTTTGTCGGATTCCAAGTTTTTGTCGAGTGTATCTGTACTAGATAATTCATTTAATTGATTATTATTTTTATTGTTTATACATGAACTCATATCAATATCTTCAGGTACAATGATATCCTCAACAAGAACGTTAACTCGACTATCTTTATTAAATTTACCATTCGGCGGCCCCTTGCCGCTGGTGGATGAGTTGTTTTCCCCGGACATTGGTCCGGGGCAGAAATATTCAAGAAATCAAAATTTACTTACAATAGTTTTCCTTTTAAACACAAACTTAATATACTTATAACTAATAATGTGAACCAAATAACCTACAAACACCGATGTCACTTTGTATAGCGTATGATAGACGACTTTACTAGCCAACAGTCGGAGTAATAATATGATAATGGTTATTATAATGATAATATGATATGATAATGACACTACAAAAAATAGTCGTGAATATATCTGATCTCTTTTGATATTACAGTGAATGATAAGAAAAAGTCACTATAAAAATAATAGTCCAAATAAATAAGTTTGCTGTTTTAAGTACCAGGTGTACCATAAAACAAAGATGTACTTCTAACGAACTGTTCAAAAATTAATATTACATTACTTAATATTATTTTAAAATATTTACTAAAATATTATTAGCAATGAAATGACAAATATAAAAGTGTTGAAGTTTCTTTATTTAGCATTTAGCCTAAATTGGGTTTTATATGTTTTATAGTTTAAGAAAATGGCTCTGCTGCCACATCCTCCTAATAATGTATCGGTCTTCCCGGTTTTCCATCTACATTACTATATAGCAGTTTGAAGAGGGTTGAACTCTCGTCCCTTTTCACCACTCGATGGTTCTTTATGAGGATTCGGTTTGTTTTTATTACAAATCCAATATACTCTATGGGTCAGACAGAATGATATACGGTTGTGAGAATGACGATATGGAGGTATCGCGATGGTCAGTAAAATAATAAAATTTCCCATAGTATGTATGTTACTAAGATTATTTTGAGAAATATACAAAATAAGATATGATCTATTCAAGTTTGTAAATTTAGGGATGATGGAAATTTTTTTTATTTATGTGCTGCTTTATTTACAACTTTTTTATGTATTTCTTGCTATAAACAGCAATTCTACGCAGCCATCGAGGAAATCCAAATTAGAATTGTTTACAGATTTTACGTTTACATGACTCTAGTTGGCAATTCAGCGATTTCGCAAATTATAAATGTCAAAGCGTTACGGATATGTCATTTTCATTACCAACATAATGATTAATTTTTGTAAAGATTATATTATTATATTTAAAAATTTATTAAAAAATTGTTATCCATACGCTAAATTATGTATATGTAATTCTATTTATGTATAAAAAATTCTAAGCTATTGTCTAAGTCTAAACACTAAGCTATTAAGAAAAAAAAATTAATAAACCAAAGTATTAGTGAACATGAACATGAAGATCACTTACTCTTATTACCGTCTCTGTTTACTACCGTAACTATATTAAATTGGAATAAACTATTAATAAAATATCTTTTTTAAACTAAACGAAATAAATTGTTTTGTTCAGGTAAATGTAAAAATTTTGTATTTGATGTTTACTTAAATATTTTATATATTTTGTCTTTTTATTTTAAATAGTTTTAATATATGTCATTATCTAAAAGCTATGTATATTCTTTAAATTTTCCACCCTAAAGTCACAACTCAAACACAATTCGTAATAGCATAAAGGTTTTTTGGTAACCACGACAATAAATTAGAAGACACTCTTAAACACATGTGAGAAGGATCGTTAACTATTACCCAGAATCACATTTCAACCATATTTACGAATTCGAAAATGTCTTGGTTTTTATTACTTCAAGATGAGTTGCAAACCAAATAGACTCCAGACGTGTTTTGACCACCTTTGAGCTTTTAATAAGCAAAGGAGATGCGTCGTTTTCATATAGCAGCCAAGGGTATCATAATCCAGTGGTCCATGCGCGAGTGCCCAATATACGATTCCATCTTCGACAAAACCCAAGTCAAGCGAGCTAATTTGTCATTTAAATAAACTCCTTTTGTTGATATTTGTGTTCAGTTACGCCAATCAAGTGTTATCTCTTATTTACAATTATTTAATATTTTAAATTATTAAACCAGCGATTTCAATACGTTTTACATAAAAACATGTCATCATATTATATTTAAAATCTAAGACTTCTTCTTAGGCTATTATTCTGGCTCTGATGACTTTGTTGGTTGCTATACAAAATAGCTGTGTTGAGGTCTTTCTATACCATGCTCTCAGATTAGTAAGCCAGGATATTTTTCTTCGCCCTGGGGCCATTTTTCCTTCAATTTTACCTTGCAAAATGCATTGAAGTAGCTCGTATCTGCCTTGATTTCTCATTATATATCCCAAGTTCTGCAGCTTACGGCCATTCACGATGTTGATTAAATCCGCGGCTCTGTTCATCCTCCGCAGTACATCTTAATTGGTGAATCTAAGCTGCATTTCTGCGACCACTCTATTTAAGTATTAATAAATTCAGTCAAACAGATCACAAACTTGTGGTGGCATGGATGGAATTCACCTATATCTGGACAAAACAAAAACATACATCGATTGTTACAACCGGAACGACAATAAACGAAAATAGGCTCAAATTACATCTATTACAGGAAGAATCAATAAAAGATTTATACAAAAAAAGACTAGACCAAAAACTAGAAGAATTCAGATATGACACGTTAAATGAAATGCATAAACACATAAAAACCTGTCTGATTTCAGCGGCCTTAGAGGCTCTTGGAGAAGACGACCAAAGGAACACCCATCAGAATATCAAATTAAGGGAAGACACATTGAAATGTATAAAAGAAAAGAAAAAACTACACATAAAATACCTAAATAACAAAAAACAGGAAGACTTAGACCTATATAGAGCGAAAAACAGAGAGGTAAAAAAAAAGAGTAACAAATGAAAAGAACGAACGATGGGAACAAGCATGCACCGAGATAGAACGACATATCGGATGAACGAGAAATTCAGAATCATGGCGAATATTAAAAGCACTCCAACGAAATAAGACAGAGAAAACCCAGATCGGCAAAATTAGTGAAAACGAGTGGCAAGAATACTACCTAGTACTACTTGCAGAAAACCGTCCCCAATTTCAGGAAGAGAATACAGAACATGCAGGAGATGGGACATACGACCAGATAGAAATAAGTCTGACAGAAGTCAAGAGAGCAATCAAGACATTAAAGAACAAAAAAGCCAAAGGACCCGGAGGGATACCAAACGAACTAATTAAAAACGGAACGGAAAAGTTATTCCGCGTGCTACACAGAATGTTCCAAACAGGACTAAATGGAGAGGAAATACCTGCGGAATGGACACAAGCATACATCACATCCATACATAAGAAAGGAAACAGGAAAAAATGTGAAAACTACAGAGTAATTAGTATAATATCGTCGGTAGGTAGACTTTACGGGAAAATTATCAAGGAAAAACTCGAAACTGAAATAATAGGAAAAATTGGAGAAGACCAAGCAGGGTTCACAGTGGGAAAATCATGCCTAGATCATACGTACACATCAGAACAACTGATAGAGAAGAAAATGGCAAAAGGTAGACCGGTCCATCTGGCGTTTGTTGATCTAAAGAAAGCATACGACTCAATACTCAGCCATTAAATGTGAACAGCAATCTTATATAAAAAATAGAGAATTTGATAGATCACAAATATGTAAACACGCATGGGATAATGAACATAGGGTACAATGGAATAATTCAAATGTAGTCCTAAAAGAAGCGGATGGTAAAAAAAGAAAAATCAAAGAACCGGCTCTAATTATGCTAAATGAGGCCAATTGTGTCGCAAATTCCTCTGCAGAATGTAGTAGGATCTGGTTACCAATATTGAAAGAGGAAGTTATTAATAAGAAAATACCAGTATTAGTAAGTCAGTAACATATAGAGGATACATCATTTATGTTTTTTAAATAACGAAACATATAAAATCAGAATTTTGGTGTTTATTGAAGGTAAACTAAATGCACGAACAAATACTTACCATGTCGGGATAGTATTATGAGGTTTTTTTCCTGGTTTTTCCCTCATACTTTACTATGGAATCACTAACAGGAGAATTTTACTGTTATCATGTCATATGTTTGTCTTTTTAAAGACGAATTACATGCTATAATTTTTTTCTGACGGATATTCTCAAGTTAAAGTTGATTTCATGTAATCGAATGAACTATCTTATAAGTAAAGTCGTCCCAGGAGCGCAACTCAACAATATTGACAATATCATTTTAAAGTCGTCTACTTTAAAATGCATAATCTATGTCTGAATTGTCAATATAAATGAGTCAGATAAAATTAAATTATTAGAAGAATTTTTCACTATGTAACAAAAAAAAAAAAAAACAAAAATTGTTTAATTTACTAATATTTGTATTTTGAGAACGATTTCCGAAGTGGAAATTAAAACGTCAGTAAACGTATTTTTATCTTTAATTGTGGTTTATTCCCAGTTAAATGGTAATTAATTTGGACCGCAAGATACGACAGAGAAAGATCCAACAAGACAAATCCTTATAAAAATTCACTAATGTTAAATAAACGTAAAAAAATTAAAACATACACGAAATGTTAAAACTTTATATGAAGTAGGAAAGTTTGTTTAGAAACCTTTTAATTGAAATGGACAGACTCGATATCTCTGTTTTAGGAGTCTGCCACACAAACTGGCTATACAACGAAGAGTGAAATTTATTCTAAAGACTATTAGTTATATTACTATGGAACAAACTATGAGTCATATCAAAACTGCATAAATATCATACTAAAAAAATCGCTTGCAAAATCTTAAAGAAAATTTGTCTTTTTATCGATTGAAACATTTAAAAAACTTGTATCAAAAGCGTTAAGCTATGACAAAAAACACTAACTTACTTTTATCATAGGGAACTTCAATGCCAAAGTGGGATCAGAGAGTACTCTTAATATTACTGGAAACAAACTACTTAGTCTGAAACAACGAAATAAACGAGGAGAACGCTTTGTACAGTTCTGCCAAGAGAAACATTTTGTAAATATGAATATATGGTCTTGTTTACCAAAATGTGTACTATACGCTTGGAGTTCTTTTAGTGATCGAGTAAACAATATTGTAAGAAAATAAATTGAATATATGACAGTCAAGAAATAATTTAAAAACTGCATAAAATCGGCCAAGCCTTACCTAGGTACCGATATTTGGTCAGACTATACTCTTTTGTGGCTCTGCAATGACACTTGGACTAAAGAAAGTAGATACGATTTTACAAGAAATAAAAAAGTTCCAAGAAATTATAATATAAGATATCAACAATTTAAGTTAATGCTGAGAACAAATAACAACGACGATCATCACTGCATCCCGAGAAAATCTTGTAAGATAACGAACAGTTAAAATTAAAAATTATTGGATGACACAAGACATCCTAGATATAATCAGATGTCTAGACGTTCGGAGGCAGCTCAAATCCATAAACGGAGAAAATTACAATGAAATGCATGAAGCAATCCAAAAAAGAATTAAATTAGCAAAATACTGATGGCTATAAGAATTTTGTGTTGACATTGAGAAACTGGAGCAACGACATGACAGCTTTCCTTTGCATAAAAAACTAAAAAAATTAACAGGCAAAAACAGAATATATATGCAAAATATATTATAAGGCTCTAGTGGTATGGTGGTAGAATTTTAAGTGATAATAAAAAGCTCTATACCAAATGATAAAATTACATAATAGAGTTATTTAAAAATGACTAATAACTAAAGAATCTACCAGGAAATAACATCTAACCGAGATAAAGGTCCACCGATTTTAATCTCAGAATTTCAAAATGCCATCGACCAAGCTAACCAAGCTAAACAAAGAACGACTTTTGGTCCTGACGAAATACCTACAGTATTGTTACAACTATTACATATTGATAGTGTTGCCATTATCACCTCTATCTTAAAT
This sequence comes from Diabrotica balteata, assembly GCA_918026665.1. Classification (NCBI taxonomy): domain Eukaryota; kingdom Metazoa; phylum Arthropoda; class Insecta; order Coleoptera; family Chrysomelidae; genus Diabrotica; species Diabrotica balteata. The sequence continues at coordinate 4,185,582 of CAKJVB030000002.1, forward strand.
AAAATATACTGCAGCGGAAAATTGTCAGCCAGCTGGTTAGAATTACTAACTATGCCCAGGAAACAAGAAAAGGAATGACAAATAGTGTAATGACTGATGATTTCACTGTGTTAATGACTTTGTTTGATCATAACGATTTGATCATGATGATCAAATCGTTATTGAGGCAGTTAAAGCAGGAGGAAAGACAGTATTGAAAGCATTGACGCAATTATATAACTTATGCCTTTCAAACGAGGTTACACCATCTCAGTGGAATAAAGCTGTTAGAGTAGTCATGCACAAAAAGGGAGATATAACAGAGCTAAAGAACTATAGACCTATTAGCTTGTTATCTCACGTTTATAAGTTGTTTATGAAGATAATAACTAATAGGTTGACATCAAAACTAGACTTCTATCAACCTTGCGAGCAAGCAGGATTTAGAGCTGGATACGGCACAAATGATCATTTGCAAACCATTAAGTCGTTGATTGAAAAAACCATTGAATATAATAGACCCCTGATACTTATCTTTGTCGACTTTGAAAAAGCATTTGATACGGTCAATCAAAGTGAAATGCTCCAAGCTCTAACACAATGTAGAATAGATCACCGATACATATCTCTCATCAGATACATCTATCAACATGCTACAGCCTGTGTAAGACTTAATGAAGATACTGGGACTTTTCGTATTGAAAGAGGCGTTCGGCAAGGAGACAACATCTAAAATTATTAACGTTTATTACGTCTCCTAAATTATTTACAACTTTGCTAGAATACGCTTGTAAAACAATAGATTGGAACGAAAAGGGCATCAATGTAGATGGAAAATTTTTAAATAACCTTAAATTTGCAGATGATATCGTTCTTATTGCAGACAGCTTTGATCAGGCACAGATAATGCTCCAAGAACTCCATACTGCCACAAAAAGAGTTGTTTTTAAAATAAATTTTTCAAAAACACAATTTATGACAAATTTAGTCCACAACAAAAACATCTCAGTAGAAGACAAAGATATTGAGCCAGTTGACTCCTATAAATACTTAGGCCATGAGATCAGAATAAGTCGAGACAACCAAACAATCGAGCTGAAAAGAAGAATAAACCTCGCTTGGGCTGCATTTGGAAGGATAAAGGATATTTTTAGGTCTAAGATTCCAATGTGTCTGAAAAGAAAAGTATTTAATCAATGTATTTTGCCAGTGATGACCTACGGCGCAGAAACCCTAACGCTCACAAAAACAACAGTGAGTAAACTACAAGTTGCGGAAAGGGCAATGTAGAGAATTATGTAAGGGATTTCTCTACGTGATAGAATACCCAATGCTACTATACGCAAAAGATCAGGAGTAGCAGACGTTATTGAAAGGATAACAACACTAAAGTGGAACTGGGCAGGTCATGTAGCAAGATCAGTTGATGACCGGTGGACAAAAAGAATTTTGGAATGGAGACCCCGAATACAAGCTTACAAAAATAGAGGTCGACCCCCAACGAGATGAACAGATGATATAAAAAGAGTGACTACAAATTGGATTCAGATGGCGCAAAATCGGACTAAGTGGAAAAGCATGCGAGAGGCTTATATTCAGCAGTGGACGTTAGAGGCTAGTTGATGATGATGATGAATGACTTTGTAACAAATATTGCATCTGTACATGATCTTCCACTTTGAAAAACCTGTTGTTCATCTCACAAACTTATTCTCTGATTTATTAATTGTAAAATTTTAGTTGTAGATTTAATAATTTAATTGTCTACGTTTAAGGGTAGTATTTAACAAGTTTATACCTGTGCAGTTTTTTAACTATTTTTATCTTCTTTTTTGAATTGTAGAGTTAGTTCGCTCGTTCTCTATTTTTCTGGTATTTTATTGTTTTTCCAAACTTATTTCACTAAAAAAATTAACACGATCATACAATCTACGAAATAAGAGACTCCTATACTAATGGTGGTCATATATGGTTGCCTGATGGACTAAAAACTAGGGAATGAACCGAAACAGGTTTCCTGGGACCTACAAGCAAAGTTAGTCAATCATCATCATCATTATCATTATCATCATCATCATCATCATTATCATCATAATCATCATCATGTGGGTTATTAATTAAGTCGAATTAGGCATACTAGCTGAGTTACTAGCAAAGTAAGGTTTTACAATCTTCTAGGAATTAAATCTATTTATTGATGTTAATTAAGATGCCGTACGAAACTGGATGTTCAAAACTGGATGAAAAAAAAAGCCTAAAAAAAACCTAACATACCTAAATCTTATATAAAGAAAAAAACATTCGTAGGAAGCTTCTACAACTAGTTTTATGGGTCTCCTTGAGTATTGATTGAAGTACTGAGATCAACTGAGAAAATACCTCTGCAATATAAGTAAAATAATTAACCACGGGTAAGAAAAATCAAAATGTTTTAAAACCTACCATACATTATGTTCTTTATGAATGTAAAATGTTAACTAACTTGAGCCCGGTACATAGTTACCAAACAAATATAACTCTAAGATAAATCTCTCTTTAGAAAAATTTCCGCGTTATATTTCTCCTAGAATTATAGGTAATAGAAACAAATTCAGAGTAGTTAATTTTGAGCAGAATGTTTAAAAATTCGAACGCTATAATTATCGTTTCAGAAAAAATGCTACTAAGAGAAGAAAAGTTTTCATTAGATGTTTGCTAATTATATCATATCTCAACACTTTGGACATTTTCCTTAAATATGATTTTTTGATACTGACTAATTTTTCTAACTTCCAACATTTATTTTTATTTTTAGCTTTTTTAAATATTTTTTTTGCAAATTTTAATTATCATGAGAAAAAACTTTGCTTTACTTAAATGTTTCGTTACACAATTCCAAATAATTTCGTAGTAACTGCAAAAATCTACATATTATATAATAAATAAAATCACATATGTTTATTTACAACGCTATTCAACTTTTTAATCCCATACTATTCTGACAATATAAAAACCAATTGTGTCATATTGGTAACAGGTACGGATATCTATTGCGATTATTCCAGCATGTCATATCCCAAAAACCGTTTTTGGTCTCTCAAAACGGGACTTTATAATCGTTTGATTAATGGCTCCTGAACAAGTGAGATAAACGAGCTCGTTTGTTGGTAAAGCTCGATGTAAAATTTGTGTTGTTTCGCTAACCCGGCTATATACTTTTTGTTGACATAAAAAGTAGAACAACACTGATAAGAATGACGAAAATGAAAGTTCGGAAGAAAGGAATTTATGGCTAAGTGAAAAGCGAACATTTTGTCTGTAGTAAAATTAGGAAAATGATAGATTTATTGAAGCGAAGCTTCTATACCTGCGTTGTATTGTACATTTTCGACATCGTTTTCACATCGATTTACTGCTCTCGATCAATTCGTTTCTACTATTCATATATTTCCTCCAAGCAGATTTAAATTAAAACTATATGAAAAATAACTAACAAAATAAAGACATTCAATGAAAAGTAAAAAACTAAAAGTATATTTGTCAATAAAACATTATAAAACAAACAGAAAAATAAAAGATCGATACTAAAATTAAATTCGTAACGATTCTTGATTTCTTGAACATCAAAATATATCATTAATGTTAAAAGTCATAAATGTCATCCCATCCAATTGATAACAACATAAATTCCCTGTTTAACTACGTCCAATAACAATGAATTAAAGTGAAGATTAAATCAATTAAAAGTCCACTTTAAGTGTAAAAGTTTGTTTTTTGTTATTTTTTAAAGTTTAAAATAATGCTGATAACTTCTTCAAGTTTTAACTAGTCCAAAATGAATTTATAATTATGTAAGCAACTCAAAAGTTTACAGCGAAGAAATGAATTGTTTAGAATAATCTAATGATTTATATTTCTTTGAAAGGTTTCCTTTGACAAAAGATTGAGTTAGAACTTTATTGTAGCAGATCAAACCTTTAATAAAATTTCGAAACAAAGAGGTATGTAATATCATTAGGATATAATAAAATTTAAAATTAAAAGTGAAACTGAAATAAACCATGAAGTGGAGATATCTAGGAGTGGCTAGTATACCTGTTGAATACAAAGCACGTGGTGGTCGTGTGTATTAAGGTATAAAAAATGCTTATTAAAAGCTTAAAACTTTTATTTTAAAGAAGATCTTTTCGGAATAAACTCATTCCATCATCAGTTTAATAAAAAGTTGTCAAAAAACATTGTATGGCCACATGAAAACATAGTAGAGAACTCCGTATTAAAAAACTATCCTCAAGGTGTTTATGAAGGTAAATGCAATAAACTGTTGATTTGTAGATTACCAAAAACTGAAAATGAGGGCATCTTACATGACCCCCTGTAGTTGGTGAGGTTTTATTGACTTACATTACCTGGTAATGTAAGTCAATAAAACCCAAACAATTTGGGTTATTCAATCAACGGTAATAGGTATAGATATTTCTAATACCGACCCAAGGTCGGGGTAATTTTGATTTTAAAATAATTGTATAAATATTTATATAAAATTTAATAAAATAAATTTAAGGCAATTATAATTAAGTAAAATCGAATCGAATAAAATAATATAAATTAATTTACCACTATGGCTCCGTACGTAGACGATAAGAAAGCTGTGCTTCCAATCCCAGAATTCTTACAACATATATTATTTTTCGATTTTTTAAACAGCATTTTAACAAAATATAATGATAATTAAAATAAAGTAATTAAACATAAATACAAAATAATAATGCTACGGTCACATTTAATAGTTTAATATAAATGACATTAAAATTGTTCTGAAGCTGTTTTCTTGTGGCATTTTAAAGTAATTAATATATAAAAGAGAATACGCCACAATTTAGTTAGCCACAAAGTAAAGTACGTTTATCGACGTTTCAATTTCCACTTCGGAAATCGTTCTCAAAATACAAACATTAGTATTATAGAAGAATATTAAATTTATTTAAATGTATATTTCTCTGTTTCATATATGAATTTTCATATACTATATGTAAACTAAAAATATTTTCATCAAAATCAAAATTTGATATCATATTGAAATATACAAAATACAAACTAATGTTTGTATTTTGAGAACGATTTCCCAAGTGGAAATTGAAACGTCAATAAACGTACTTTAACCTTTAATTATGGATTATTCCTATTTAAATATGAAGTATGGCATTAAAAGACGACACTTTTTGTACAGAATATTTATTAATAATTTTTTTGATCATATTTTTGTTTTAATTATAATTTAACTTTTATTAATTTGATTTTTAATTCTTGTTTCTTAATAATTCTAATTAATCAATTTTATAATCGTCCCTTTTCTCTATTCTTATGCCTTTTGTGGATCATTCTCTTTATTAAAAACTTCCAGTTTTCTTTATTATTTTTTCTTGGTTTCTATACTTTACTTGATTTATATTTTGCTACTTTCTCAATAAGTAAAAGTTCCCCTTTTTGTGAAATTTAAATAACTCCTTCTTTTTGATACAGACATAATGAATAATAATTAATAATTTTACACACAAATTAGCACACAACAGGAAAAATAAGGTTATTTCGACAAAAATAAAGCAAAATTGATAGAAACACAATTACCGACCTACTAATTTAAACACCCAAATTTACCTCTAATAATGAAAAGAGCTGTAGGTATTATGAAACAGGGTGACAGTAAAATGTACTCTAAAGGGAATATTACGAGGGTGGGTTGATATAAAACTAGCCTTTGTTTGCTAGAAAAAAATAAGATTTTTGAAATTAAATCGATTTATTTCTCAACATAGTTCTCTTTTAGCTCGATACACTTAGTAAGATGATTTGCCAATTTTTTATCCTATCCGAATAGTACTTCTGCTCGAACTCTTCAAAATAGGCCGAGGTTTAGCGACGACTTTATCATTTGTTGCGAAACGGCGTCCTCCGAGCCACTTTTTTAGGTTTGGAAACAGGAAAAACTCGCTGGCGGCAAGATCTAGGGAATACGGAAGGTGTTCTACCAATTCATAGTCTAATTCATGTAATTTTGCCATGGCGACGTCCGATCGGTGAGTCGGTGCATTGTCTTGGTAAAAGAGCACTTTTTTGCGTTCCAAACCGGGGAGTTTTCGACGCAATTCGGCATCGAATCGATCCAATATTGCTGCGCAGTACTCACCATTGATAGTTTTTCCTTTATCCAAGTAGTCGATGTGGATGATGCCCTTCGGATCACAGAAAACAGTCGCCATCATTTTGCCAACTGAATGTACACTCTTTGCTTTCTTCGGCGGCCCTTCGCCGTATTTGCGCCACTGTTTTGATTGTTTTTTGGTTTCCGGCGTACAAAAATGCACTCAGGTGTCATCAACGGTGATAAATCCTTTGGCTCGCTCCATATCATTGCCAAAAGCGTCTCAGAAGTAGTCACATGTTTTTGCATTTGATCGATTGTCAGCAAACGCGGCAGTCATCGCGAAGATAGCTTTTTCATGTTCAAATAATCAATGATGTTGCGTACACAACATCATGAATGATGTTGTGTACGCATTCGTAGGAAATGTTTAGGAACTCTAAACACGTTCCTTGCCGATAACGCGCTAGCGCGTCGCTACAAGACGTTGACTAGACGCCGACGACGCTCTCGCGCGTTCAGACTTTTATTGATTCCAATTTTGGATTATTTCACTGGCGATACAACAGGGCCTTTTATATTTTAAAGGCAGGTAACTAGGGGTATCAATTCTCTAATTTTGTTCTTGGTTCTCCGACTAACGACTTTTATTTAATTGAAAACATATTAAAAGAATAAAGATACTCTTTTTGCTAATGCAATTTTTTCTAATTTTATGGGCCGGAACAGATTTATGGTCATACTGCGTTTTTTGCATTTTAGTAAAAATCCAGAAGAGAGTAGAAAAAGTACCTGAAGACAGAATATATAAAATTAGATCGACGATAAACTTTTTTAATAAGAGAATGGAAAAAGTTTATTATCCTGATCGTAATTTGAGCTTAGATGAGTCAAAGGTATTATATAGAGGACAACTTAATTTTTAGATAATACTAAAAAACAAAAAGCATAAATATGAAATCAAATTGTAATGTTAACCGAACTAAATGGTCTAATTTTAAAATGTTTAGTTTATTCTGGAATGTTTGACGATTCAGGTGGAAAGGGACATGTCAATAAAGTAGTTTTGCATCTTTTAAAAAGGAAACTCAGTGTAGGTTATTGCGTTTACGTGGACAACTTTTACAGCAGCTTTAATTTAGCCAAAAATTTGCTTAAAACTCTTTGAATTGAATGAAGTTTCATTACATGCTAAAGGTGCAACAATTGTCCGTTGCCGAAAAGGGGTATTAGTTGGCAAATGGAAGGATAAGAGAGACGTTTACTATATAACACCAGAATGTCAAAACACCTAAACAAGTTACACCTTATAACAAGAAAAGGTCAGCATGTAATGAAACCATAGCCATAAGATGTAATAAAAAATATATCTGGTATTGACCGAAGAGGCCAGATGCTTGCCTATTATCCGTGTCAACGAAAAACTGTACGATGACCAACAAAAATATTTATACATATTATGCAGATGATGGTTATAATTGCCCACATACTATACAACAAGTATTCTGGAAATCAGATTGATTTTTACGAGTTTCGTTTAGAACTCGTTAGATTACTTTTGAAAATTAATAATTCTGAGACCAAACATATTACAAATGATCACCTAGTAACAAAGCTAGAGATAAAAGATCTAAACGAAAAAGTTATAAGAGAACGCTGTAAAACTTGCAGCGAAAGAAATATCCGTAAAGATACTATCCCGATATCCCTCGATTTTGTCTGGATTGCTGTCAAATATCCTACATTTAAACCTTAGTTTTGTTTTATATCTATGTTATTTTATTTTCTTGTTTTATTTTTCATTAGTAAATAAATGTTCCTATTTAAACCGATTTTTATCAATATTATTTAAAAAACGCACCAGCGCGTCGTACGGCGTCTGTATACAAATACTAGAGCCGGGCGCCAGTGACGCTCTGGCGCGTTTACCACCAACCCTTATTGTATATATGTGCATTTAGTTTAAAAATACCTTATTTGAACTTCGAGCTCCAAAAACTAATAAATAAATGTCTATGTATCAAAAACAGTAAGCGGCACTTGGTGAAAACCTACCCAGAATAGATCGGCAGTTAACGTGTTAACTCGCAGAACCTAATTCGACGATCTTCCATGTCATGGACTTTGTTGACCATTTCCGGCGTGGTGACTTCATTTGGCCTCCCGGGACGCTCATCATCAAAAACACTCGTACGGCCACGAACAAATTTAGCTTTCCAATATTTTACTGTTGCTAACGAAGGTGCAACCTCACTATTAACTTCGTCTAGGTCGGCTTCGTTTTGCACATTGGTTTTACCCTTTTTGTGGAAAAACTTAATCACCGAACAATACTCGAGGTTTTCCATTTCTCCGAAAACACAAAATTTGCTTGCATTTGACAGCTGTCAAAACAAAACTAATTGTTTTTAAAACTTAAAATTTTGTCATACATCATGTCATCAATGGCAAATATCAACACCGAAACCAATTCGATATTAAGTAGCGCCATCTATCAAAGGCTAGTTTAATATTAATCTATCCTCGTAGTAAATGTTTAGTTCAGGTTTTCATTATAAAATCAGGCTTTAATTTTTGTTCTATACACTTAGAAATTATTAAAGCGTGACAAAAAGAGATAGCATCTAAATAACATCTGAATGTTTGCTTTGTATAAAGAAACATTTGAAGAGGCAAATAAGAAGTAATACTAGATAACTCGCTTACATGGAATGCCCATTTGGTAAGGCTAACCAACAAAGCAAAGCTTTACCTTGGGACTTGTCGAAAGATATGTAAGAAAATATAGGGTATAAGAGACAAACAGATGTACTGGCCAAATATAACAGTAGTTAGACCTATGATTACATTTGACGAACTAATATGGTGGTCCAAATGCCAACAAATAACCAAAATAAAGATGAACAAGCTTTAAAGAGAAGCATTCTTAATCATCTAAAGAGCAAAATTGACCGTTTCAACTGCCTTTATAGAGGTTATGCTTTACATAAATCTATTACATATATGAATCGAGAATGATGCGAAGGTAGGAGCACAGAAGGTGCATAAAACGCCAGGAAGCAGGCAAACGAATACCGGGATAAAATCTCGAAAAATAATTAAAAATTAAAGAGTTGAATGTAATGCCAGATGCAATGCAACCAAAATATAATTTCGAAAAGCCGTTTATCGACTTTTTCCAGAAGGGGATAAATGGAAGTCGAATAAAATAAATCACATAATAACAGATCAATGCTGGTATACAGATGGCTATCAAACCGATGAAGAAGCTGGACATGTATTACATGGAGAAGAATCAAAGCTTTTACTAAGACTAAGCCTTAGTGAAAAATTGGATAATCACCCTAATCTCTACTAATCAAAAATTTATACCATGAAGATCTTTCTGCAAAAGCAAATAAAGAGGAATCGCAGAGTCAGAGCTATAAAAATTATATTTAATAGCCAAGCGATATTGATATGACCCAAGATTACAAGTTATGAAGAAATGTAATTAGGGAAGCCGACTCTGCGTACAGTTAAAGGTAAAGAGAAGTATAGATTATTATAATTCGATATTAATGTCGCTACAAGTAATATTAAGGCCACTGGAATTTAATTTGATTGACTAAAATCAATATCAGCCAAAAGAACAATATCGGACGGGTGGAACGAATGAAACGTAATTACTGGTTTGAATAAATAGGTCTTAAACATTATAAGCCTTTTATATATGAATCTTCGAAGAATATATCCAAAAAACTATCTAGTAGATATGAACAGAAATGCTCTGCGAATTAAAAATATTAAAAAGGCTGGTCTGAAGAAACAACTCTAACCTAGAAATGAGCCACATTAGACCTCTTAAGTCGAGTGAACAAGTGGTTAAGCACCCGCCCATATTCAACCTAACATAATCACGTAACATCACAACATCCCAACAATAATCATAATAAATAATAAACTGAAATCTCCTCTCTTTAAAACCAAACACAACATCAAACAAAAGCAATAAAAAAACTGCGTCTGTAAATACCCTGCAACAATTTTTATATGGGACAAACCGCAAGACTTTTATGTATCAGAATAAATGATCATAAAACATACAATAAAAACAGATACCTCCAAAATCACAGAATATACCGACACAAAATAAGCAAAACTTAATATATTGCTGAGGACACAAACACCACCGTTAGAGTTGTTCATCTAAAAGCATGGCTATTTGTCTACGAGATCGAGGCCAAGTCAGGCACTCGTCAGTTGGAAAAATCTAACCGCTAAACAACTTTTGATTATAATAAAAGCTTGCATTTATAATAGCTTAACCCCATATAAGCATAATATTTAAAGTATGTAGACATGCCTTAAGAAAACAGTTTCACAACCATTTTATTAATTTTTTGTTTATAAAATCCCAAAATGTTTTGTAAAAAATATTTACTTTCGTAAAATAAAATTTAATGGCCTTGGTAGTTCATATATCAATGTCCTAATATAAATGTTCAGACGACTTGGTAGTTAATTATTACTTAGACGCCACCCGGTGGCAATATATTTATTTTGCACGTGTAATAAGTTGCAATTATGAAGTTGCAGATACAAACCAAAATGACTTCGTGGTGCCTTTTGACAGACGAGTGGAATAACATGATACAGTATATGAAAGCTAACTCGTGAAATATTTCGGAGAATGGAAACCATAGTGCAATATCCAATATTAAAAAATTAGTTTATTTTCTTATTTAACCATTTTTTCTTTACATTATGGTTGAACTGTTATTTGTTCCATAATTATTGTCGTAAAGAATATCAAAAAAAAACGAACCAATCTAGTGCACGGAACAGTTTGGAATTATAAACAGAAACTTTATTTCACCATAGGCTGCCTTAAACCTAAATAGTATCCAATTGGTGGTATACACCAATAGAAAACAAGCAAAATCAATATTTTTAAATCTGATCAGATATCAAACGCAGCACCAAAACAAATTTTAGGCTTTTTTAAAAGTCTAGATTTCTAAGCTAAAACAGAGGTATAGGTTATAAACAAAAGGTCTTCTAGACTGCAATGTGAAAAGGTCTATAAGATCAAACTACAAATTGGAAATCTACAGTCTCGCTAAGTTAATGTTAAATATGTTCTTTGCCTCTCTCATTCGAAAAGTAGCACGTAATACCATAAAATGTAATAACGTAAAAAGAAGAATATCATTGTTAAAAGACCAGACAAAATAGTTCTCCACAACAACAACTAATATATTTAAAGCATCAGTTAATAAAATAATTAAAGCCAGAATTATCACCAATATTCGAAGCGAATAGGCACCAAAAGAAGAAGAGTGTTATTACGTGCTATTTTTCTTCTTTATTTTGTGTCAGTGCGATAGCCTAGCAAAAGGCTAGCGCACTGACACAAAATGTGCTTAGCGCTTTCTTAATCTAGGTGACAGAATCTGCCCAGATCATTATCTGACAATCTTACCAGCTTTAATTACCTACTATGCGTTTGATTATTTTTCTAACTTTGCTGATTAGTTCTGCTGTAAATTAGAGCGAATGTTCTACAATGTACTGTATAGCCTAAAATAGCACGGTAAATTCCTCCACCATTCCAGAGAGTTATGTTACCCATTTTCTTGTAACCGTTCTTGTTACTGCCTTTACAACGCAGAAGGAGTAAGATCCAATAAATGCTAATAATGAGCCTTGTTTGGCCATTTTATCTGCTTTTTCAGTCTACTACACAATCTCATACTAGCTTAGAATTTACCTCTACAGAATTGAGTGCCTTACGCGCTGCCTAACTATATGTAATGAGGATAGTTGAACAGTGCGTAATTTTCTGCCTTCTATATTCTCCACGCAGTGTAATGTATCCCTTGCTTTATCCCTACTACACCGGCTTCGATAACCTCCAAAGAATTTGAGCTAGCAGTTTACTAGGTAAGTTGTATAGGTACAGCCTTCTTTTCGGTTTTCTTTGCCTGGTATATAAATTTTAAATTTATTGTCAAAGTTGTTTCTCGTATCTGTTTCATTGGTAATTTTCTCCATTACTAATACTGCCTTTAGCTCCTTAATTAGCTTTCTATTGTCAGTACTACGCGCCTGGCCTATGTGTTGCTGACGATGTTTAATAATGTTTACTACTTATTGCATCACAGATCTAGCTTCACTCTATATAAAGTTAGTTGGGAGTTGATTTTATGGCCCTGGTAATACATACATACTAAAGCCTTTGTGTATTACTTAGCAACAATATTATTCCCAATTGCTGCATCTACATCTATCTTCCCAAGAACATAGTAGCTTTCTGTGTGGTTTTCAGTATGTAGGCATTCCATGTAAACCTGTGTCCAAATTATGCCCTATAGTGTAAAGTATTTTGTTCAAATCCAATCTTTGTTCCTTTCAGCGTCACTCTCTATCTATTCTCAACCGTTGTTGCCATCCATCTATATCTGTCCTGCTATTTTTTTCTTCTCCCCATAGGACTCAAATCTTTTAGTTTCATAATACACCTTTTTCTATCTGTTCTTCTGACGTGTCCATATCAATTGGGTCTTTTTTCTTGTATATATTCCAGAACATTCTTATTTACCCCAATTCATCTTTTAACTTCCTCGTTTCTGATTCTATCCATTTTTGTAACTCTGCAACTTCTCCTCTAGTATTCCATTTTAGTAGCCATTTATATAAAAAAAATTGTTCGTCCTTTTTGATGTGGCTGTTCCACAGTACAGAATTTAACTGCTACCATCCTTGACCGATAACCTCAACTACAGTAAGATTCTCTGCGTGTATTTAAATTTAGACCCTTGTAGTACTTTTATATATATTGTTATGATATGTAAAATCAAGAAAAATATTGGTTTGCTTAAAATATTTCAAAGTTCAAAAACACTAAAATAATTCAGATAAGTCAAACAATAAACTACAAACATTTTGAAGAATGAAAGTCTTTTAATTTTGGATTAACTGTATTTAACAAAACGAAGGATATGCATAAATTATTTTCTTTGTTAAAATATATGTGTATGACGTGAATAAGCTTAAGTGAAATAAAAGACAATTGAACCGGGTTTTCCAAATACATTAATGCAGTGATTAGGACAATAGAATAGATTTTAGTAAGATAGGCTTTTGTTAGTTTTTAAGAATTGTAGAAAAATATTATTTGTAAATAAGTTTTAGGAAATTTTATAATTATAGGTAAAAATTTGTTTGTTATCGAAATAAAGAAATGGAGATGGATGACGCGTTTTGATTGGATGAAATTGAAAAAGGTGGGATGATTGGTTGGAGAATGAGACGGTAGTTAGTTTCGTGAGAAAGAAAAGATAGTCAGTTGGTTTTCCAAGTCTGTAAGACGAACAGTGATTGTTCTCTGGCGGTTCCCGAGAGGTAGCAAGCAGTAGTGTTGAATGTTAGTGAGTTTTTGTGGAGTTAGTGTATCTGACAGAAGCTGAAGCAGCAAAATATTGTAAGTCATATTTTTCTACTTATATTCCAAGACTCACTGTTCAGGCCAACGAGAGATTATATAGGCTACCAGGAACAAGGATTTGGACCACTCATCATCAGAGAGAGATCGTTTTGTTTTTCTGCAGTTTTTCTTTTATTGATAACACAATTTTTACAATTACTTTAGAAAAGATATAAATTTTTGATTAGGAGATTTAGAATAATAATTGGGATTTTGAGATTTTAACTAATATTGTTTATACCATTAATTTTGAAGGTTCACGTACGTAGAATAAAATTTTAAGAATCATTATATGAGATAATGTTTATTGAAACATTTGAGTGTGAATTTTATTTCATTATTTTTATTTCAATATATAGTGTTATATCATATGTGTTTTTTATTATTCCGGTATTCTTTGGACCTTACCTTTCACATGTGAAGCATAGATATTGAAGCACGAATTTAACCCTGAGATAAGAGAATTAAAAAGTGTGATAGAGTCATAATCATATCATTTAAATAATTTTTAATTATTTAATTAATTGATTAGCTAATTAATTGCTTGGCGCACCAAGACTTTAAATATCACAATAATATATAAATATATATATACATATATATATATATATATATATATATAGATATATATATATATATATATATTATATATATATATAAATATATATATATATGAATATATATTTATATATATATATATATATATATATATATATATATATAAATATATATATATATATGAATATATATTTATATATATGAATATATATTTATATATATGAATATATATTTATATATATATATATATATATATATATATATATATAATATATATATATATATGAATATATATTTATATATATGAATATATATTTATATATATATATATATATATAGATATATATATATATATTTATATATATATATATATATACATATATATATATATATATATATATATATATATATATATATATATAGGTATATATATATATATATATATATATATATATATATATATATATACGTATTTATTTAGAAGTACACTTATTTTAAAATATGGTCACTAACCTGTGGTTACTGACAATATTCATTATTCAGTTTAGAGATGCCTCTGCTCTAAAAGGTCTCCAGATTAAAATCCTTGAAATAAGGAAATAGAGCGCTGAAATTTTTTGAGGTCTGGTGCTCTCTTTCGGATTAAAATGGATTTCATGAAACGTTTTATATCTAGTGCTCGTTTCGGCGGATAACAAAGGAGAGAAAAAGCCGACGCCGTTTTTATGGCATGTAACAGGTAGAGGTACGTGTGTCTATCGTAATGGTGGGAGGCGGCTCTAATGCGGTGAAAGGCGAGTTTTTTCTTTTCCTTTTTTAGTTAAACGGCTTTTCCTATCGGTTTTTATTCGGTTAGTGCCCGGAAGAGTTATTTTACTCAATCTATACCGGCTTTTATTACAGGCGTTTTCGCTGTTCTACTAGCAATAAAAAAGTTCAAAAAGGATTTAAGTAAATTTGTTAAATAAAATTTTTACACTGTTTGATAATAAATAAATTGAAATCTAGATATCAAATGTATATTAAAAAAGAAAGTCTATAAAGTACATGTCTTTTGAAAAAGAGTACATAAACAAAAAATTGTATAAAAATTAAAATATCGTAAAATGAAACATGCCACAGGTTATTTTTTCTATATAGACTTTTTTATTTACCATTACTGAACACCTTTTATATTTTATTCTCATTTTATTCACAGTGGTATATATTTTATAATATGAAACAAAAAAACTTATTTAAATTTTATAAACTTAAAGGGGGAATTTTTCCTACTCCTTTATTTTTATTACTACTAGCCAGGGAAATAAGATTTTTCTCGTAACACTTACACCTCGAAGCACACGACATTTGTTTTAAATTGTATGAACTCCTATAATAAAAATTTATATGTTTACTGCAGTCGATTTTGGGAATTTATTATTAATAAATTAAGATCAAAAAAACAGTAAATTTTCGTTTATCGGCAAAAAGTTAAGCATTTCAGTCAAACTTAAGAATATTAAACTTGTAAGCCATATAGAATGCTTAAAAATGGCGTTTTTTAGATGTTTCTATCCTTATTTGTTGCTTAGAAAGTTTAAATATAAATGATAAATTTCGGTGTTTTATAAATATTTCGTTTCAATTAATAAAAAAAATTATCGACAAGATGGAATCTACAAACAGCTTAACTGGGTCAGATTTATAAAATCTACATAACTGCACAAGTTGGATCCCTCCAAAACTGCACTATATAAGAGGTTTGTAAGCACAGCCAAGCAAAATATTCCCAAAGGATACCAAAAGGAATATATAAATGCTAATTTAATATTACCATCGAACATCTCTATCGGGAGTTTCTTGAAGACGGAAATCAGGATATTGATAATAAACTAATTGACTACCCTGGCAATGCGCATCGTAAAAAACTGAGACTAAGACTGTTAAATTTTGGGAATATAAAACTTTAAATCGACAAGTATGGACCCCTTTTTACAGAGTCAGTAGCCCCAAACATTGCCTTTACATCTAGGGTCAATAAAGAATCAAAGTATCTTAAAAACCTGCTACCAAACTCAAATGCAGGAACAAATAAACAAGTCGTCACCTTTCGTTAACGCAGAAATCTCCATTGCTATCAATGAGTTAAAAACCAAAAAAGCACCTGCTTTTGATAGGATTCTTCCAGAGTTCGTCATACTCTATAGAAATATGTACAAATGTTGCTAGCTCTGTTTTTCTCTGATGTCCTTACCAATTGTAGAATCCTTGATAGAGTCAAAACGTAAAAATAGCCTTAAAAAAACCTAGAAAACTAACCAAAGAACCAAGAAGCTATCGTTCCATTTTTCTTACTTAATATTTTATAAAAACGTCTTGAGAGACTACTATACAACAGAATAGATCCTCACCTACTCGAAAGAACCCCCATAGAACAGGTAGGGTTTTGTCCTAACCACAGCTGTACCGAGCAAGTTTTGGTATTTATCAACAAGCTTTTGCAAGAGGTTGTCAGCCTAAAATTCGTCTATCTTATAGATAACATTTTTTAAAACACAGCGTTTCAAGTACCTATGTAAAATTCTAAAAGAATATGTTATAGAATATTGTCTACGATAGGACGTTGACGTTGAAAGAACATCAAAGAAAACTTTCTGTTATGAACTAAAAACAATACATTTTACAAGCTAAGTGGCTCTACTTGCAGAGCTTAAATCAAGACTCTGCGAATATCTGAGCTGGGTCTAGTCTTTTAAACAGCTAAATATTCTGCTCCTGTTTGGTTAAACTAAATTGAAGTACAATTCTAACAGCATCATGCGAATTATTACTAGCATTGTAAGATGTACTTCTACGTACTAGCTACCTTTCTTAAGCCATATCTCTTCACTAGATTCTCAGAGAAAATAGTTCTTAGAAAGGAATAAAAAAAATCACCAGAAACCTATAACTTCTAGTGTATGAAGATAGAACCCTTGAGCCGTAAATGTAAAGTCAAGAGATCTGCCCTTAGTAAGAGCCAAACAATTATCAAGGACAAAGTTCGATGTTGTCACTTTTTGGCAGACTTAATGATCTGAGAAATCACATTTACAAGCGCTGAACCTACCATATATCACACAGAAACTACCTGGCTTCGAGTTATCGAGGAAAACATAGACACGCCTAAACAGAGTTCGTACACACAACGAAGAGTTCGTCGTCTACATCAAGAACAAGTATGTGTTTTAATTAGTATAGATTATAGAGTATATACAGACTCATCATGGTTTGGGATTAATTAAATTACTGATTAAATATGTAAAAGAGATTAATATTGCCATTTTAATAAAACAGTGATCTTCTTAGAGTGCCACATCCCTACGGAACGTCGGCGACTACCATGCATATAATATTATTATACTGATCTCGGTCTTGCGCTACGTGTAGCAATTGGTCCGCTGTCAAACCTATCCACTGCCGCAAATTCCTCAACCAAGAGAGTTTCTTCCGTCCTATCCATTTCTTTCCTTCGATTTTACCGTTGAGAATTAGCCGAAGGAACTCATATCTTGGTCCTTTGATTATATGTCCAAGATATTCTAGTTTACGCCTCTTAATAATATTTAATAGAGTTCGTTGATGTTCCATTCTTCGAAGAGCTTCTTCGTTTCTGGTTATGCTAGTCAATGGAATTTTTAGTAGCCTTTGATACAACCACATCTCAAACGCCTCGATTTTATTCATGATATCGGCGTTTAAAGTCCAAGTTTCACATCCATACAAAAGTACAGACCACACGTAACATCTTGTAAACTTTTCACGAATTTCCAAATTTAATGAGTTATATCTTTATATCCATATATTTAATGAGTGGATAATAGAGGCTTGAATTTTTGAAATGAGTTTCTTGCCTGTTCAATTCTACATCGAATTTCGAAGAATGGATCTAGATTTTGGGTAATCCAACATCGAAGGTATTTGAATTTTTGAACTCTCTGCAGCGGTTGTTGGTTTAATATCAGTTGGGTTGCGCCGATATCCACTTTACTGGTCACCATGTATTTAGTTTTATCGATATTTATCGACAGTCCTCAATTTTTGCATTCCATGTCAACTCTATCGATTAGCTCCTGCAGATCGTCGATGTTTTCAGCTAGAATCACAGTATCGTCGGCGTACCGTATATTGTTAATTATTTCTCCTCCTATTATAATTCCTTTTTGATCTTTTAAAGCTTCCCTAAATAGATTTTTAGAATACACGTTAAAGAGGGTGGGAGATAGTATACAGCCTTGTCTTACGCCTCGTTCAATACTGATTGGCTTTGATTCTCTGTTGTTGGTTTATATGTTGTTAATAATGGCTGTTTGGTTCCAGTAAAGTTTGGCAATAAGTTTGATGTCTTTCTCATCTAGTTGGATGCTCTGCAAGGCGGTAATTAGTCTGGTATGCTGAACGCTATCAAATGCCTTTTCAAAATCAATAAAGCACATATATAGGGTTTTCTTACCTCCCAATATCGTTGAAGGAGTGTTTGCATAGGAAATAGTGCTTCTCGAGTTCCAAGGCATCTCCGGAACCCGAACTGCTCTTGACTAATTATTTCTTCACACTTGTTGTTAATTCGGTTTAGAAGAATATGCAACAGTATTTTAACGGCATGGCTCATTAAACTAATAAGTCTACAATCGCTACATTTCTTAACGTTTGGTTTCTTAATTAGAGGAATAAAGATCGATTTTAACCAGTCCGATGGAATTTCACTGGTGTTATATAATTGAATGAAAAGTACAGTGAGTTCTTTTATATTGTCATTTGAGAGTAATTTTAGCCATTCGCTGTATATTTGATCTGGTCCACTGGCTTTTTTGTTTTTGGATTGGTGTATGGCTTTTTCCACTTCAGCTTTTAAGATTGATGATCCTGTATTTGCACTTAAGTTAGGTAGTGATCCTCGATCCTCCTTAAATAATGTTTTAATGTAGTTTTCCCATTCCTCCATTACTTCCTCTTCTAGGGATAGTTCATGACCTTCATTATTCGTTAATGTTATGGGTGTATTTCTTTTGTGTACTGTAACTTCTTTTATTTTCTTATGTGTGTTAAATTCGTCATGTTTTCGTTGCAATTCTTCTAGTTCCTCACATTTTTCTCGCATCCATAACTCTTTGGCTTCCCTGATGTTCCCATTTTTTCTCTGGGAGCAGCCTCACAAGCTGGATTACAATACTCCCAGACATTTAGAATAATTTTTTTTATATGTCATTTTATTATTATTAATAATAATTCATGTTGATATTAACAAAATATATCAGTGTCGTACAGAAATTTTTGGCTGTAATATCCCACTTATGAGAGGGAAAATATATTTTTTTCATAACCACATGTACCGTGAAAAATGTACATCATGTCCATGAAACTAAATTTAAGTAAGTGAGTTTTATATTAGCTCTAATCCTCTTCCTTATACTTCTTAAAAATAGAGCGGCGCACTCTACATTTCTCATCCCTGTACCAGCCAATCCAAAACTATTTGTATGAATATGTACAAATATGTTTTGCCAATGGTATTGTCCCTTAGATGGTAAGTGTACCAATAAAAAATATTGACGGTATAGTTTCTAAAGTTGTTAGTACATATTATAGTATTGATTTATGCTGGGTCAAATGACCACTTAAAATTTTGCCATGGGCTTGTAGTCTATTAACAACTACATGGAATTACATACTGTAAATGCTGAGATAAAAAAAGGAAAACAGGAACAAACGCTAACAGCATTTCAAGAAAACAAACAATGTACAATGCCTTCCAAAAATGAGATTATTCGAGGTTCAACATCAGGAAGAAACGATAATTACCACGAACGTCTACGGCAAAGACAAACTCATTCGATATCAGTACCCATCCAAAAATCATTCTGTCAACATCCAAATGTTGCAATTCCGGAATAGCAACAACCGATCAGACAATTTTACTCACAGAACCAGTTCCAACGTTAGTTTCAACAGCCACTCTTGCAGCCAAACTTACACCAATCTAGACAAAATTCAAACCCTTTAGCTTTCAGATATTAGAACCAAGAAAATAAATGGGCACTCAAACCAGGACAATCACTGCAGCCTAAAACGATACCTATGAGTGAAATATCAGGTACCACAAGCAAAGGCCGCCAAAATTTAAATCAAATTATTGAGCACAGCAGAAGTTTACTGTAAAATAATTGTAGAATATACAATACCAAGGAGATGGGGAAGAAGAGTATCTCAGCCACCATTACTACGACTCCGATTATGAAAATTTCTATCAAGATGCGTACAAAAATGAACAACCAGAATACGAAATAAACGTAAGTTTCTCAGAGGACCCAATCGAAATAGCCGCAATGTAATAGAACTTCATTCATTTTTCGATAAGAAGGATCTATCCTACAACGCAATTTATAAGCGTTCTTTACAGCTTTTAATCAATACAGGATTAACAAGATCCGTTCTTTATCCAGACTTAGCTTCTTTATATTTTTCAAATTATATAAACGTTAAACTTTTGTAGTTACATCGATTTTCAAAATTATTCCCAAAACTATTGTGCTGAAATTTTTTCTTTTTCAGAATTTAACTCTAACAACAAAATAAAATCTTATATGTTTAAATTTCACAGAACTTTTGATGGCTTTGGGCTAGGGATGGCGGTTTTTGACAAAACACCGGTTTTCGGTTATACCGGTTTTTTTTTGCTTACGGTTTAACCTGACGGTTATAACCGGCCAAAAAAAACCGGTTTTTCGAAAAACCGGTTTTTCGGTTTTTTTAATCAAATAGATTACAAACTTACATTTACAATGCACTTTAGTTTGCGATACTTCATTCGACTCGATATCAATATTATCAAAATGAGTACTATAGAAAGAACATCAATATCAATATAAATAAGACACAATTTTTAATAAAACCATTTTATTCTATTAATTATTATATTTTTTTATTATTCTATTATTATTATATATTTATTGATTATTATTAAATATAATATTATACTACTGCTCAACAGAGAGCGCTGAAATAATTCAGGTTCTATTGTCATTGAATATATTATGAGAGTAGAATATAATATGCAATTATCGTATTCAATTATTGATGCAAATTTAATTTACCATTTAAAAATATAATCCTTTAAAATATCCACCGATTTTCCTCTCCCAAACTCAAAAAATTCCTCATCCATTGCAATTTATAAAAAATTTCCCAGACTCTTTCGAATGGGATTTAAAAAAATAATATCACCACAAATATTTTACTTAAAAATAAATTGGATAATGTAATTCATCTTTTATTTTTACTACCATCAAAAAAAATTTATCATGTATTACTTTTAACACGTTTGTATATTTGTATAATTGGTACATTTTAACTCATTTATTACTTCCTGTCGGTTTAAAAACGTAGGGAAATCCTTGGAGATTCGTATTCGTAATCAGTAATTCGATATTCATAGTCCATTATTTTCGGTAATCAGCAAAAGCCATTCACCCACTTTCAATGTCAAGAGTCAAGTGTGAAAAATATATGATGTTTCTTATGTAAATATTATGATTTTAAATACCTTTTCAACGAAATATTATCTGATGTGAGTTTGCAATTTTAGTTTGCTTCTCTATTTATAAAATAAAATAAAATTTGAATTTTGCTTTTGTTTGAAATATTTACTTGAGAATAATAATTATGACTGGGATCCAAAATAATACATAACCTAATC
The DNA here is from genome assembly GCA_918026665.1 of Diabrotica balteata. Classification (NCBI taxonomy): domain Eukaryota; kingdom Metazoa; phylum Arthropoda; class Insecta; order Coleoptera; family Chrysomelidae; genus Diabrotica; species Diabrotica balteata. Next base: position 4,207,422 of record CAKJVB030000002.1, read on the forward strand.
ACCGTAAAAACCTAATAACCGGTTTTTACTTTAAAAATAAAAAACCGGTTATAACCGGGACAAAAAAACAACCGATAAAACCGGTTATTGCGAAGTAAAAAAACCGGTTTTCGGTTAAAACCGGTAGGTTTTTCCCATCCCTACTTTGGGCTCTAACATATTCTATTCTGTCAGCACTGAACATTCTGGAATCTTACAACACTAATTACGACGTACTGGAAGAACAAATTCAGTAAGTGTGTATTATATTGTAAATTGTAACTAAAATCCTTGTTAGTCTAAATAAAAGTTTTATTTGAGGCAATGAGACGCCAAGGGGGACAAATCATATTTTTGAAATTTTTGAGTCAAGTATAGAGTCGTGTAGGTTACATATAAAAAAAATTTGTGGCCAAGGGATATAAATGAATCTCTAACGGTTGTCGCAATCTAGTGGTGCAAAGTTTAACCACTCTTAAATTATGTGTTTTCTTTGGAAGACAATAGAGGTAGACCCATTTTTAAAAGCCAAGAGGACTTATCTTCGTTGGCATCCAACTTAACAGCACTACTAATGTTAGCGCCACATTTTTGTGTTTGAATGGTCTGGTTAGTTTGATTACAGTTTTCAGAGCAAAACAGTGTCTTTTTTTAGTATATTCAGTGTACTAAATAACATAATCAAAAATACTGTGTCATTATTATAAATAGCAACAGGTAGTAAACTGTTTAGAAATGAATACGGATGATGATATTGCCGAACATAACCTCTACTCTGATGGCAAGTACTGAAAAAGTATATTTTTGAAAAATATACTTTTATAAAGTTATGTTATAGTGTTAAAAATATTTATCAAAGTATAGTATACAGAGTTAAATGTTAAATTTTTTTGTGTTATATTCTTTCTTTGTCTACTAAGTATATACATAGTAGTTGAAGGAGTTTCTTTTAGTTGTTGTCGGCAACAGCAATTTAAATAAATGCATTTTTATACTTACTCGCTAATGTCTTATCTGTAAAAGCAGGTTCGGTTTGGCCTATAATCTTTAGAGTAATTAAATTTTTTGTTTATTTTCAGATAGCGAAAAAGATAACACTTATGAATCTGGTGATGATGTGGACGGAAACGAAAGGAGAAGATGGAATTTTGGCCCATCTACTTTAGCTGCTTTGAATGGTAGTAAGAATACACAATTTTTATAAAATACTGCTTGAGACAACAACAACTGCATCCCTACAACACATTAACTTGCTAAAATATATGAACCGTATAAAATAATTTTTAAAAGGACGCCCAGCTGATACCAATAATTTATAAAAATAATAAATCATATATAGGGCAACTTAAAAGTGTATTTCTATTTATTATCAATTTTATTTATGATCATCTTTTTGTTGCAGATTCTTCAAGTGACACCGAAATTGTTATCAATAAAACTGCAACTGGCTATGCTTTTCCCATCATATTAGAGGCATTGTGGAAGAGATCTAAGGAGCACAGCGAGAAATTTTTCACGCAGTTAGAACATTAAAGCAGTGTGATCACAAGTGCAGATTCCAGTCCTGTGCAATAAGTTGTGAAACAAAGCACTATGAGATATTTGATGAGTACTGGAAACTGGGAAGCTATGACTTGCAAACATCTTTTTTGTTTTCTATGATATGTTTGAAAGATCCTGTAAGAAAAGGTAAAGTACATACAGTGAGAAGGAGAGAAGTTACTGCAGAGTATGTTCTATCTGCTGAAAGACTGTGCAAAGCGTTGTTTCACTACACTCTCGGTGAATTAAACAAATGAATTGATAATGTGGTAACAAAGAAAGAAAAAATTTCTTGTATAGCACCAAAAGATCAGCGAGGACAAAAAAAAAGCCTAGAAACAAAATCCCAGAAAAAAAATTGATCTAGGGAAAGAACACATTAAAGGCTGTTTTCGCAGTTAAAGCATACTGCCATTTTAAGTGAAGTTTTACTTACTTTTCTACACTGCTTATGTCAGACCCTACGTGACTTCCTAATTTGAAATCTGCAGTTTCGATGTTTATTCAGTGGCGCCGGCCCACGGGTTGTTTAATGACAATAAATGCATTATTCTCCGTTCAAATTAGTTTTGTCGGAATACTTTTTTTAGATTGATTATCGTAGATAATGTTTTAAAAAGAATTTATCACATTTTTAATTTATATGTCTTAGCTAAACTTAGTATTGAATAAAAATTTGTGAAACGTGACTGCAAAAAACACCATGGTGTTTATTTATAATAAATTTAAAATAACATAAGAATATTATTATCAAAAAAATTACAATTTAATGTCACAAACAAACAAACAATTTCGCAGTTATAGCTTGAAAATGATTTCAAGAAGTTATTTATTTGTTAGAGAAAACTGATATTAGCGTAGTAAAAATTAAACAAAAAATATTTTTATTTATCTATAAAAAATTGGTACCTGCGAAATCATCATAATAGTAAATGTATTTATCTGGCAAGTATTTCGAGGCGACGCACTGTGAGGAAAAAGTTCTCTGACTGGAATATACATTATTTTAATATATTTATAGATTGCAGTTACATAAGAAAAGTATCCAATTTATGAATAAAACACAAATCGTGGATAGTTATTTCATCATCATCAGTGGAATTACAGCTCGTCATGGGCCAAAGCCTTCTTCAGAACAATCTTCCATTCGCCCCTGCCTCTGGCAACTTTCTCAATGCTTTAACTCCGATGGATTATAGATCATCCTCTATGTTATCTTAATACCTAAGTTTTGGTCTTCCTCTGGATCGTCTTCCCACTGGTCCTCTTCGGTCGAAAATTTTTCTGATCGTTTCATATTCATCTCGCCTAATTACATTTCCCATCCATCAAAGGCGTACTAATTTAATAAATTTTACAACGTCAGGTACTACACCTGAAGAAGCATCGTAGTTTACTTACCCATTTCCGTCGGAATCTACTTCACCAATTTCTTTGGCTAAAGCTAATTCCTCCCATCCAGCCTCTTCTATGGAATCACAAAGTGTTTGGCCGATGATATCTGCAACTGTCTCCGTATATTTTGCATACTGCCTGTAGGACATCACAGGTATATTTAATGCAGCGTGCTGCTGCTGTATGTCTGAATAACCAGAACCATTCAAGTTCAGTGAATTGTTACCAGAATCCTATGTTGCTATCTCCTTTTCAATATTGCACATTTGAGATTTAAAAGTCAATGTACTTATCAATCCGTCCATTTTTTCTTTGATAATCTCCATATTAGAAAAGTTGCATGAAAATGGAAGATGATTATTCAAATTTTGAATAGATTTAATGAAAAAGTTTATGTCCACTATTCTTCTGCCTTCTACCGAAAAAGGTGGTTATTGCGGAGAGGCAATCTCAACTGACTGAGAATGACAGCTATTACTAGAAATAACGATAAAATTTAAAGTATTTTCTGCAAATGATATTATTTGTTATTATTATTATTTAAGAATAAAACATTGCTAATATTTTGACCATAAACAAATAATATGTAAGGTCATGAACCCCCTATTTACTTACTTTACGGTAAGTAAATAAAAACAAAGTAAAAAGGGTTACTTACGAATCGACACTACAACTAGGTAAAGTAGAGGTTTCTGCTAATTCTTGATGGAATGAACTATTTGATGAAGAACTTTTGTTTATAGTAGCTTTTTCGATTTTTAAATTCCTAAAAATATGAGAAAGAAACAAAATTATTCTAGGAAAAAGATACGAACTTACTGAAGATAAACTATTATAATATTTTTAAAATAAAACAAACAACGGGTGTTTGTGAAGAACGTAATCAACGGTATATATATATATATATATATATATATATATATATATATATATATATATATATATATAAGTTAAATAAAAGCTTTTAAAAACGGTTGTAAATATATAAATAATAAATACTTACTGTAGTGCAGTTGCTCTCCTTTTCCTTGACCTAGGACGTTTACTGGGACTCATTTTTTATCTTGTCTCTTATAACTTATATCACTAACCTAATGTAATACTTAAAAATACTCGTAAACTAAAGAACTTTTAACTTATACCACTAAACTAATAATATAATACTTAAACATACCCGTAAACTAAATAATTTCAATGTTTTCAAAATAAATAAGAATACTGTAAACTGTAAAAACTAAGCAAGTTGATAAAGAAAATACAAGAATGAAAGAACTAAAATGGATTCTGATTCAAGCGAACTAACTGACCCTACCGTACGTTCATGAGATTTGACGTCACTAATGAGATAACGATCAAGCTAAGCGACAATGATGAGGAACACGTTTCACTATTAGATTTCAGTATTTTTTAGCAATTTTCTTCAAAGTTTGAATACGCTTTTCTCGATTATTCCTGGATACAGAAAGGTGAAAAAAGAATCAACGATTACAGAAAAAAAAACTCTTTCAACTGATGGGCGTGAAAAGTTTGGTTATAATAGAACGTTAAACAGTATAATCCAATTTTTCAACAGAAAATTCAAAAAACTAAAAAAAGTAAAACCATCATTTTAAAGGCAACATAGTTTTGAATAACATGTCCAAATTTCGAGACATTTTGTCGGTAAATAACAGAGAAAAAATTTTGGTGCACCAATAAAACAGCCTTAACAGTTTTAAAAAATATGTCAGTCACTACACGAGAGCTCGTTATCCAACTCAAATATACCTTTCGTCAAATTTGAATATTAGGAAACTTTATCTATACAAAGAATTTTGTGAAAAGGTAAACACTGAATCATTGACAGATTAACTTTGTTGCTGTTTGTTTGTGTTTAAATGACTGCGGACACTAAATCCATTCGCCAATCTTACAATTTGAGGTGTAGCGTGTGTGTGTGTATGTGTAGAGTAATTGTCTTGATACTTAGCAAAGTCGACGTCATTGTCTTTGCTAAGAGACGCTAATTGTATCCGAACGTCTGCGGTCCCTCCGGTGTGTACCGATCACACAAGGATAGAAATTATTTTCATTTATTAATTTTTTTAATAAACGAAAATTTCCACCCAGGTGGGATTCGAACTCACGACCTTTAGGTTTAAAGGCAGGCGCTCTTACCACTGAGCCACAGAGGGGCGGATCATTTTAATATTAAATTTAAACAACCCCACACTGATACTTGCATAACATGTAATCGACTCAAAAATCTGATTAATAATGCAACAGATGGTGTCAATAAATATAAACTTGCAAAGGAGCTGCATCTGAGGAAAACTGAAGCAGCTGAAACATTAAAAACTGAAGCTATAACTCGTTTCATGGATGGCCTAATTACTTAAATATTTGATTTGGAATGCTTTGCAGTGGTATGCTTTGATTTGGAAAAAACTCTTTCTACCCCACACCTCACCTGCAGTAAGGTGTTTTACAGCAAGCATTTGTGGACGTACAATTTTTGCATTCAAGACTTAAAAAGTGGTAAGGCCACAATGTTTATGTGGAATAAGGGGCAGGGTGATCGAGGTGGCAAGGAAGTGGCATCGTGCTTACTTAAATTATATTAAAATGTTACCTTCTACTGTTAAAAATATTATCACATTTAGCGATAATTGCGGAGGACAGAATAAGAGTGTCCTTATCATACGATTTTAATCTTATGTCATAATCAATCTCTAATGTCAATCTATAAACTTTATTATATACCTTTTATAAAGGATTTGAAATAAATCTCTAATGATTCCGTAGATCACCATTTTTTTGTGCCAGATCATTCTTTGATGAAATGCAACCAGGATTTTGCCGTCATTGAAAATGCTAAAAGAACTAGTGAAGCTCATGGGTTTGTTCCAGAGTACTAGTGAAAAGTTGTGGCAAAAGCGAGTAGGAACTTCCTTGTTGTCGATATGGTAGAAAACTTTATCTCCTTAAAAGAACCACTTCTTTCTTGCACAAGATGGAATAGTTCCTCCTTGAAAAAAAGGATCCTTTTACTTTACTGTACAAAACAGCGTTTGGTACCGATGTTCTATTTGACAAAAAAGCCTAAGACCTTAAACAAAGGGCAGACCACCAAGTTCTGAAATATTTCCAGATCTAAAAAGATAAACCAAGTAACAAAACTCAATAAATCCAGCCAAGTACAAAGATCTTTAAAATCTATTAGATTTTGTACCGACAATTTATCATAGCTTCTACAAAGAACTAACAACAACTCAGCCGGAGAACGGGAAGAAGAAGAAAAAGCAAGTTGCCGACAACAATGATATTGAACAGCAAGACAACATATTTTTCACAGACGGTGAATCTTAAATCATCTGTTTTTTTTAATATATTATTATCCGAGCTAACTAGCTTTTATTACCATTAACCTTTTTTTTAGGACAAGAGGAGAAGGACAAGAGGGATAAGTGCTGTGTCTTATCACAGATTCCATTTGTAGCGAAAATACAATTGTTGTTTTTTTTTTAATTTGGTAAATAGATAAACAAAGTAGCAGATAGCTTGAAAATATAAAAATTCAAATAGAGAAACCCACCTAGGATTTATAATAAAATTTAAACTTTAACCTTCATTATCTCAAAATGCAATAAACCTCACTTACCCCCTCGGCTTCTCGATGTGTCATTTGAGTGCTTTTACTTTTTAAAAAATAATTCATAATTTGCGTAACTTTGCGTCTGCGGCGAAAAATTGTTCCGACAGATTCAACTATATAATGCTCCCCTATCCAGCCCTATTTTCATTGTGTACGTGGTTTCGCTAAGCATAAACTACTAAAAACTTTTTCTAACTTAGATTATACCTGCGCATACAGAAAATGTTTAATCCCATAATAATACATTTTTCCTAATCACTGGTGTATGCAGTAATGGAAAATTCTAAACTTTTTCTAATTTAGTATCGGCTTTGAGATGTCTGTAACCTCAAACTCTGCAACTTTTCTGTGGAACACAACTCGACTTTGGACCGATAAAACGGTCGAGAACTTTTATTTTAAAAGGGGAACCCACTCTCAGTCGAATCAATTCGGTTTTTACTCCTGGCTGACGGATCAAAGGACTCCTTTCCAGTTTTCTCCCATTAGAATTACAAATTCATTTTACTAGTAGTGATGGAATCGATTTGATTCAAACAAAGGACTTGTTAGAGAACTAGATTTTCGAATTGGAATAAACTTTATTATATCTATTCGATTTGGAAAGGAGAGACGGGGATTTTTTATCAAATTTTCGTTGTAAATTTTCGTTATTCTAAAAAGAAACTACATATAAAACAAAATCGAAAATTTATCATAAGCAAAATAAGAAAATAATAACAATAATAATAATGTCAATAACGACTCAGTGCCGCATGAATGGCTTGTAGATATATTAAGAATATATAAAGTAGATGATAATATACTGACCTTCTTAAGACATATAATGACAGATTGGAAGACTAAAATTCACCTCCAAATACCTGGTGAAAACAATATCGAAACGGAAAATATCGCAATTAACCGCAGCCTATTCCAAGGAGACTCGCTGAGTCCCTTGTGGTTCTGTCTAGCGATGAACCCACTATCCCAGCTATTGAACTACACTGACTCAGGTTTTAGCATTAAAAACAACAACACTGTAGTGGCGAAGCTTAATCATCTGTTGTATATGGATGATTTGAAACTAATGGCTTCCACTCGAAATCACTTAGATCAAATGAAAAACTGTAAAAAGTTTTTCAAATGATATCAGTATGCACTTTAGGTTAGACAAATGTCGTGTACTAAATATAGTCAAGGGAAAGGTTCAGCCCGGGGGATTCGATATGCAAAATGGCCAAAACATCGAGGCTATGGGCGAAAATGATATGTATAAATATCTAGGAGTAAAGCAAGCGCGGAAAATTGACCATAAACAAATGAAAATCGAATTAACATCAGAGTTCATACGAAGAGTGAAACAGCTGCTCCGCTCACATCTTAATAAAAATAAAATAAAAATTTGTTTAAGGCATTAAACACCTACGCATTTTCCGCGCTTAGCTACTCATTTGGGATTATTAAGTGGACTAAAACGGATATAGAAACTCTTCAGAGAAAAGTACGAACACACCTCACAAAAGCACAAAAACACCATCCTCGGAGTGCAGTAGAAAGAACGACATTACTGCGGTATTTAGGAGGACGAGGACTTATAGATATAAGCAAGCAATTAGATAACCAGATTACTAATTTAAGAACTTATTTTCAGGTGCAGGCGGAGACGTCTACTCTTCATCGCGCGATTTGCGCAGTAGATGACACAACACCAATCAAACTGAGGGAACAAGAAATGCGCATAAACCATCTTACTAAGAACGAAAAAATGCGCATCTGGATGGGTAAACCTTTGCACGGGCGACATCCGAATGAAGTCAGTCAAGACTATGTCGACAATATAGCGTCGAACTATTGGCTGACATCAGGAAAGATGTTCCCTGAAACAGAAGGTTCATTACTCGCCGTTCAGGATCAGGTTATACCAATCAAAAATTACCTGAAATATATCGTCAAAGACCCTCAGGTCCAAAACGACAAATGCCGATATGGATGCCAAGCCCAAGAAACTATACAACATCTGACCAGAGGCTGCCAGGCATTTGCTGCAACTGAATATAAAGAACGGCATGACTCAGTAGGGAAAATTCTCCATCAAGAGATAGATTTTAAACTGGGACTTCTACAAACAAACCATCTCCCATATTATCAATACGTTCCTGAGAGTATGCGGGAGAATGACAACTACAAGCTATACTGGAATCGCACTGTGCTCACAGACCAAACTGTAGCACACAATAGACCAGATCTCGTGCTAGTTAATAAACTAACAAGACAAACAACTCTAATCGATGTGGCGATACCTAACAACAACAATCTGGGTGGTAAGTACAACGAAAAGATCGCCAAGTACAGAGATCTGGAAATACAAATAAGAAGACAATGGAGAATGGAAAGTACCCAGACGATACCTATTATTCTTTCTACCACTGGAGTCATTCCGAAGAACCTCCTAGAAAATATAAAAAAGCTGGGTCTAAATGAATATCTATATAAGGTCATGCAGAAAGCTGTGCTACTTTCGACGTCCAGATGCGTGCGAAAATTTTTGAGATACACCGACGTACCAAGTCACCTAGGACTCGATTACATGGAAAGAGTCCCACCAGAGCTCAATCCTTTTGATACCGTATGTATCTGGGATGAGTGAATTTTCCCCTTAGAGGGAGTGTGAGCCGTATGGCTAAATCTGGACGTCAATAAACGTATTTTTATCTTTAATTGTGGCTTATTCCCAGTTAAATCACAACGCAAAAGTCTAAGGATATTTTAATAATTTAACAATACCAATGACAGAAATTTCATGACCATATAAATTTGCTTGCACAATAATTGTTGATACAGAACACTCACTTCTTATCAAAAAAAAAATTTAAAACTGATAATTATACGTGTTTTAGAATGTGTTTTATAAGGGACAAAAATATCGATATTTTTATGTTTTGTTTATTTTTAATTTTAGTCACTTTATACCATTCTTGGTTAATACGTAAGTTAAAGATATTGTCTTTTACCATGCAACGACAACATTTAACGTTGGACGAGATGTATACAGCCGTGGGCCTCCTTCAAGCTGGTATGCCACAAACTCAAGTTGCTGACTAGCTGGGTGACTCCCGAAGCGTCGTAAGTCGTTTGTGGCATCGGTTTAGAGACACTGGGAGTCCAGCCGAGCAACAACCAGGACGTGGTCGCTCTACAACCGTCGCTTAAGACCGATATTTAATTTTAAATTTTAGAAAGCAGCCAACAATCACACCACCCGAGCTGGTTAATGAATTACAGCTTGCACATAATGTAATAATTAGCAGCAGTACTATAAGAAATCGTCCCCATGAAGCCAATCTTTGTAGTCGGCGACCACTGAGATGTCCACCTCTATCTAGAGGCAATCGCGGTGCAAGATTAACCTGGTGTCAAGAGTTTCAGAATTGGACTGACAATGACTGGGCCACAGTTTTGTTAAGTGACGAGTCTAGATATGGATTTCATCTAGATTGTCGTCGAACAAGAGTTTGGAGACGACTCGAAAATGGAGAACGATTACAACATATTTAAGAAGTGTATGCATACAGAGGTGGTACATTAATGGTATGGGGCGGAATCATGATTGAAGGAAGAACTGACCTCAATTTCCCACGTGGCTTTATTATGACTACGTGATTACACCACGTGGTCCAATATTTGGACACTGTTCTTGAACCTGTTGTGCGCCCCTTTGCTGCTGCTGTTGGAGAAAATTTTTACTTTATGCATGATAAGGCTCGATCACATGTTGCGCATATTGTAACAAACTGGTTGGATAACGAGGGTATTGATGTATTGCCGTGGCCAGCACAATCACCGGACTTTAATCTTATTGACCATGTATGGGACATGCTCCAACGAAGAATTACTCCACATATGGGCAATATCTACAATGAGTTTCAATTAAAGGAGCTTCTGAGAGAACAATGGACACAACTACTTCAAGCAGACAATAACAATGTGATTCGGAGCATGAACAGTAGATGTAGAGCTGTGATAAACCAACGTGGTGGCCATACTTTATTTTAAGTTTATATTTCGTATTTTTGACATTTTATGGTGGTATGTGAAACATGCGTGATTTGCAATATATTTTTTTTGCTCCAATTTTCTGTTTTTTGCAATTTATGGTTTTTGACATAACAAACAACAATTTAAACTACAAATTTTGTATTACTTTTTTTAAGTTTATTACAGATTAAGAAAATACGTCTATTTATAAAAATATCCCTAGACTTTTGCGTTGTGTGTAGTAATTAATTTAAAATGCCACAAGAAAATAGCTTTAAAATAATAACAATCGAAAATACTCGAGAACCAATTTAAAATTTGGATTATAAAGTCACAATAGTACAAGGTGGTTAAAAGCTGATAATGGGCCTTAAAGGCAGTATGGGTATGGCGGTTGTCAACATAAAATCCATCTCTTCTAAAACTGAAACATATTTACAAATGAGAAAACTCATACTGAAATCCAGGAAAATATATAAGGCCTGCACCTTACTGGAAGCCTAGATCCGAGCTCTAATACTACTAACAAGTCGATCAATCATCTCCTGTGGCAGATTTATCCATTATTCTCTACAGGAAATTTTAAGTTCATGATGGATTCTAGAAGGATTATTTCAGGCATAAATAGCTCTGGAGAGCACATTCCATGCATGTTCAACGGGATTCATGTCCGGGGACCTCGTAGGTCACTCCTAACAGCGAATACCTTCTGCCTTAAGGTAGTTATTAACCGTTTGAGTCCATGTGGGCGGGCATTATAATCCACAAATACAAACATTTCTGTCTACTCGTCGGCACTAAGGAGTAGGAAAATTGAGACCTCATGCCGTTTGACTATTCTTGTATTTCTACAGAGCACAATACTAGTACGACACGAGTGAGGGAAGTAGGCAGATTGAGACCCCAAACTCGACTGCGTTTCACATGAAGGGTCCGGTCGTAAAACATGTTAAGTAACATTACCTAAGATTTAAATGCTTTTGCATGAAAAAATTGTTACGTAACCATATTACAGATGTTAGTTTTGAAAATTGGGTATTTGACTCATAGATGTCACTATCACCCATCGTCAACATCTGTTAACTGTCAAATATTATGCTTTTTGAATGTAAAACCTATGAATAAACTGCAGTGAGAACACTGTAAGTGTACTTAACAAGTTGCCTGTTTTATTTTGTTTTACGCTTAAAAATGTCGAAAAATAGTGATGTTTCTTTGGCAAAAAAGCCCTTTGAGGGCCCAGATTCAGATCCAAACTATTTTGACGAAGAAGGTTCAATCGAAAGTTCCGATTTAGAGAAGTTTTTAGGTTAAGATTCTAATAATGCATGTAAAATATGTTAAGTAATGGCGGATACCACGTTTTACTTTTTTTATGTTAGTGATATTTTTATTTATTATATTAGTAAAATATGAAGTCATATCATACATATAGCACGTTTTACTTGCAAAAATAGCTAGTCTAGTAGATATTTTCTATACAAACTACTTATTTATTCGGATGTAGGCGTAGAAACAATATAACACGAAATATCAAAGGAGGACTTCTACTTTTGAATACTCTATTCAATCAAACAACAAAAATAGGTAAAGAAATAATAATAAGACTTACTCACAATCAATTTAATTTAACAATCTGACGACCGGTTTCGCTTTCTACAATTTGCAAAGCATCTTCAGGTCTAGATACAAAGTTAAACTAATGATGCCGGTACTCTATTAACTGATGGATGGTAGGTCATGGTTGCAAAAATCATGTATTGTTGATTGGAGAACTTTAATGTGCTATTGCAGTTGTTTTGACAATAAACGGGAAGTTCTTGAGGAGAACAGATTTGATCCAATGAATTAGAGATAGGTATATTGTGGTTGTTTGTCAGATGAAACTGATGTTCTTTACTATTGTATTATTTAAATTATTTACACTTATATCAGAGATATATTTTTGGAATGTGTGTTATTTATTGAGTATTTATGTAATGAAGGAGACAGTTTTATGACAATGAATAAGAGTAGCTGTACCGATTGTGTGGTTGTGCAATTATTTTGACTTGTAATTATCAAGTCTATTGGCAAAATTAATCAATTATTGTAAAGTCAAGTATGTAAAATGTATATAAAAAGTATATAAAATTATTACAAATTAAGACAATCAGGGACAAATTAAACACACATTAATAGGAACAGAAACACTAAATGACGGGACAAACATTGAATTTAAAACTTAAACTTGGGGGATGGAAGAAACTGCAAGCACTACATCTCACTGTTGGAAGTGTGAGATGCCAACTCCACCTAAACACCTAACCTAAAATGTGTAATTTGTGACACTTCCGTGACGCTCACTTCATCATTTTCCTATACAGAAAAATTATTACAACGTCGGTATAGAAGCTTCGCTTTAATAAAGCAATTTCCGATCTGGAGGCTGACATCTCAAACAAAGAATATGTTTGGGAATTGTAGTATATTCCTTCTTCTTCTTCTTCTTCTTCTTATTCTTATTCTTCTTCTTTTTATGTTAATACGACTCTGTCTGTGTCCGTCTCTTTATTACTACGTCGTCTTTACTACTACAACTATTTGTTGTCATTCGGCTTATTTGATCGTTCCATTTTACTAACATAGTGCTTGATATTTTCCACCTTGCATCTACATATGTCTATACTTCTAGCTCGGTCAGATAATATTTTACCATCAATGTTTCTAAATGTTTTTATCTAAGCTGTTTCTGACATCCTTTTCGACTTATCTGTGTCAGTTCATATTTTTGCCAAGTGTATCACTATTGGTCTGAATATATTTTTATCTCTCCATATTATTTCATTCAGGTAACCTGAGGCTCTGCTTGTTTCATTCACTTGATCTTCCACTTCTGTCTCGAGCTTTTCGTAGTTAATGTGTTGCCTAGCTACTTAAACTTTATTACTTGTTCCAGTATCTGACCTTCCAGCTCCAATTTATTGTTCGTAAATTTACTGTTATATTATATATTGTTATATTATAATAAATTAATGCATCATACGTTGTAAATTATATTCACTTTGAGAGAGTAGTATTACGTCGTCTCCATCTTCTTAGAGTGCGGTCTCCCTACGGAGGTTGGCAATCATAATGGATATTTTTATTTTTGAACTTGCTGCTCTAAACAAATCAATCGATCTGCATTGATCATCATTCAATCTTCGCTTGTTCGCTGGTGGACATAGATCTCCTTCATAATTTTCCATCTATTTCGATCTTGTGCCTCTTGTATCCAATTCCTATGACAACGTTTTGGATCGTCAGTCCAACGTGTTTGTGGACGACTTCTGCTTCGGTAGGCATCATCTCTTGGTCTCCATTCGAGTATCCGGTTTATCCATCTATTATGTGTCATTCTAGACACGTGACCTGCCCAGTTCCATTTCAGTGTTGCTACTCTCTCTACTGCATCAGTCACTCCTGTTCTTTGTCGTAGCTGGCAATTTGGGATCTTGTCTCGTAGTGAAACGCCCAACATAGCACGCTCCATCGCCTTTTGACACACACGAATCTTTTAAACTGTTCTCCTTGTTATGGTCAACGTTTTCGCACTGTAAGTCAACACTGGCAAAACACACTGATTTTTTCTTCTAAGGCATGTTGGTATATCAGACAATTTGAAAATATGGTTTAGCTTGCCGAAGGCTGCCCAAGTCAGTCTTATACGACGGAGAAGCTCAGCGGCTTGGTTATCTTTTCCTATGCGGATTTCATGACCTAGGTATGTATAGGCCATTACCTGGTTTATGGATCTTGTTCCTACGCATATATCTTCGCTGACTACAAGATTTGTCATCATATGGGTTTAAGATATATTTATTTTCAATCCCCCTTCTAGCGAGGAAAGGTAGAGCTGATTTAAAAGTTCTTTGGCCTCATCTATCCTATCAGCTATTAGTGCAATATCATCTGCAAACTTTAGATGGCTAAGCTTTTTTTCGTTTATGTTTATGCCCTTGTCGGTCAGTTTTGCCCATTTACATATATATTCCAAAAGCGTAGTGAACAGTTTCGGCGATATGGTGTCCCCCTGGCGTACTCCACGTTGTATCGGGAATTTCTGGGTTTGACGATCACACACTCTAACACTGGCTGTTGCGTTTTGGTATATGTGTTTAATTATATTTATATACCGATAGTCAATTCGGCATTCTGTCAAGGCTTCCCACATTTTTTGTTGATTTATTAAGGCTTGTGGTTTATTATATTCAGTGCATTTTTCTATAAGATTTTTTATTACCAGTAGGTGATCGTTTATTCCATAGCCTTTTCTAAAACCCGCCTGTTCTAGGGGCTGATAAAATTCCAATTTATTTTCTAGTCGTTTCGTAATTATTTTTGTAAATAGTTTATAAATATGTGAAAGTAGACTTATGGGCCTGTAATTTCTGAGGTCGGTAGCATCCCCTTTTTTATGAAGTATGTTAATTTCTGCGATATACCACTGGGTTGGTGTTATTGCTTCCTGTAAACATCTAGTGAATAGTTTGGCAAGGACCTGCCATAATCTCTTTCCAGCCACTTTTAAGGCATCTGTCACTATTTCATCGCCTCCGGAGGACCTATTGTTTTTCATTTCTTGCACTGACCTTCGAACTTTATTGGGTGTTAGTTCTGGTGAAATTTCAGATACCTGATTGATTATCTTCGGTAATGACTAACTCCAGTTACATTGCTGTTCTTTGTATAGTTGTATATAAAAACTCTCTATTGTGTTCATAATTTGAACTCTATCCTCAATGATTTGCTCCTGTTCATTTGAGTAATAATATTGTTCATTTCGTTGATGCTGATATTCTGTTAGTCGTGTGTATCCAAACTGGTCTTAATATTTTCTTCGTAAAGTATTATATCTTCTGGGAACATCTACCTTCTACTTCTGTTTTTGAAGATTATTTTGTTCTTTCAACTTCAGTGTTAAAATTAGTTTTTGCTCTATTAGTCTATGGTCACTCGTTGTTTAAAACTTATTCAACACTGTTACATCCTAAACAATATCTTTCCGATTTGATATTATGAAATCAATCTCATTTTTTGTTCTTTGTTTGGACTCTTCCATGTCCACTTACGTTGGGGTTTCTTTCCGAAGAGTGAGTTCATTACAAAGAGATTTTTCTTATGTAAGAAGTCAAGAAGCCTGTTACCTCTCTCATTTCTCTCACCAAATCCAAAGTTTCCCATAGCAGATTTTGCATCATCTTGTTTGAATCCCAATTTGGCGATAAAATCTCCAATTATCAATCTGTAATGTGCTTTTGAAGTTTTTTGCATTGATACCAATCACGTATATTCTTCAACTATGAGTTCTGCCTTCGGCCAACAGATCTTCTTCCTTGAATCTTTCCCTGTATTATGAGTCTCAAAATTTCATATTTTGGTCCCTCATCACGTGGCCTAGATATTTTAGTTTTCTGGTTTGTATAGTGGTGATTAGGTCTGTTATGTTACCAACCCTCTCCAGTACTTCTGTATTTTTAATTCTTTCAGTCCATGATATTTTTAATACTCTGCGGTATAACTAGAGTTCGAAAGCCTTGATTTTTTTTTAAATAGCATTTTTTAATGTCCAAGTCTCAGCTCCATATAATAATATTTAAAATATATAACAGCGAATGACACGAAGTCGGATTTCCAAATTTGGATTTTTGCACGTTAGGAGTGGCTTCATTCGTATAAATGCTGATCTGTAATGCTGATCTAAAGTACTTGTCGTGTTCTTATTTATGTTGTTTTTCGCCTATTTGGTATCTTGTTTTACTTCTTACTTTTTTATCGTTTCATACATAATCAGGTCTTTGTCCTGTTTCATTGCCAACTTCAATGGGATCAGTTAGTTCTTCTTCTACTTTTACTTTTATTGTGTTATTTTAGTAGATATTTTCGATCGTTTTAACTATTCCTAGAGGTATCTCTATTGAGTACAATAAGTGGACAACGTCCTTTAATTTTGCCCAGTCAAATGCCTTCTTACGGTCCACGTAACATAGATATGCCGGTTTGTTGTATTCTAATGATTTTCCTTACATATGTCTTATTATAAATCTAGCGTCGGTGCATGATCTTCCCGACTTAAAATCTTGTTGTTTTTCTGCTAGTGGCATAATTTCAGTCAGTTTATTTGTTATCGCTTTGGTTGTTCATTTTAGTGTTGTATATGTTTAATAAATTAATTCCTCTGTAATTTTTTGGGTCCGATTTGTCTCCGTTTTTAGTATATTCTGAACTATAAAATTGATAAAAATGGTATAAACAGTGACAGTATTATACTATCATAAAACAAATTCATTTCCAAAGAAAGAAAACATCTACTAAAAGCTTCACTTAATATATTTTCGTCCACTCTTCGCCACAAAACGCGTTATAAGTTCCTGGCTTTGTCTCGGTAATTATTTTATCCCCGACACACGGCTCTTATTTGGTCTCTAATTTATTTTCCACCTTAGCGACCACCGGCAATCGATCATAAACTTCTTATTGAAAGAGAAAAATGACGAAAAATATTTTATCGCCTGGAACAAGTCTTCATCTTAAAATGACCCCTCACGTCCTACCTCGGTCAATTCGCCCCTTCCCGGCTAGCAGCGTTCATTTCTCTTCTGGAACGTCGATTTGTCAGTATAAGTCTGGTCGTCAATTCGCCGAGATGACTTATTGTATCTACTTATTCTTAACAAAAAGGAGCAAAAATATGAAGCAATTATTTTTTTTGTTTTATGGACTTAAAGTCTTGTTAAAGTAGACAGGAAAGAAAAATGATTGCAATTAATTATGAAACTTTCATTTGAGGGTCAAAAAATATGTATACTCTACAGATTAAATTTTAATATAATTGTGCTTTTATTTTTAGCAAGGCAAATTTTTTATTTTTATTTTTATGAAAAAAGTTCCCGTTTATAAAAACTTTTGCACGTTCTAAAACCTAAAATATAGTCATCAAATATTAATTTTTTTCAGTTATACAGGGTGTTTCAAAAAGGTGTGTCATAAATTAAATCACGCATTTCGGGAACAAAAATAAATTGATTGAATCTAACTTACCTTAGTACAAAAGTGTACACAAAAAAAAGTTACAGCCCTTTGAAGTTACAAAATAAAAATTGTGGTTTTGCATTATCTCCTAAAGTACTTGACATTTTGTAATAAAAATGGATAGGCTACTTTCTTGTTCTGAAAGCATTTTTCAGAAAAAATTTAAGCGCACAGAAAAAGTTTAAGGGGTTGTGCAGCCCTAAATCCCCTCAAAACTTTTGAGTACGTTTAAATCAAATGAATTTTGTATCATTAGTTTAACACATTATTTTTAAAAAATTTTTGTTTCGTATCACTTGTTTCAAAAAACAGTTTTTATTGAGTTACGGCCCTTTTTATTAACCATTAAAAAATTACGTGCAACTAAATAAATGGCTTAAATGAATTAATAAGTACAAAAACTGTCTATAACCTCTATAAATATGATAATACAATAAATGCTCAAAATGAACCATTTTCTTCCAATACACATTCGGTATCGTTTTAAAATCGAAAACCGAATGCGCTAAAGAATCATATTTTTGTGACGAAATTGATTTGCAGCTTCAATTATTCTAATCCTCAATTATTGTTCGCCCTTTATTGTTACAGAATACACTTTCTCTTTCATAAACCTCCAAAAGCAAAAGTCCATGGGGTTAAGACCTGGATTTCTGAGTGAAGAAATAGGTGCGTCACGATCCCTTGTTATCCACAATTCCTGCCCAAACATTAACTTTAAAAGTCCTTTGGTGATGAGTCGTTTTTTTGGCGTAAGAATTTTCGTCAGCCCAAATGTACTCGTTATGATGGTTTGTTGTTCCATTTCTACTGTAACGATAATATTTTGCCTACCACAGGGGGCATTAATACGGGAGATAGAAAATTTGGGGAAAAAACTATTGGGGGTGGAGATAGGGCAAGCAAAATAATCGCTACTGATGCGAACGGCACTCAGGGTTTCGTAGGAGAGCTGGGGTCGTGGATAAGTAAAAGATAAGGGCATTGGAATGGGGGAACTACAAAAAAATTCAATAAAGGGCTCTTGGGATAAACAAAATAAAAATAAACAAGAAACACCTCAAGGAATTTAATATAGGGCGCCACTTGAGGTGCCTAATCATGCCTATTACAACCACTAGTTGTAACTAGGAAATAATTATACAACAACAAAAACATATTTAAAAAAAAATCAAAAAAGGGTTAGCTCAAAAAAATAAATAAAATGTTAAGACAACAAAATTTAACATTTATTTATGTGTCACCACAAACAGTTACAAAATGGAGACATACAAAATACAAAACTTACGTGTCATCCGCTTACAAACTCCAGGAGTTGGATATACTACATAAAACTACAAATTTATATGGAGGTTAACCTTGTTTAAAAATAAAACAAACTAATAACCAAAAAAATAATAAAAAACGAGCTGTCATAAGTTAACATTAAATTTAAAAAAAAAACTAAACACACAAATTGACAGCTCAACTCAAAACCTAAATTTACAATTTTAAATGTCAACGAAAGCAATTATTTAATTTAAAACAAATTGTCTGTCTTTACTTTAAAATTTGATCAAAAATTTACCTGGATTTTCACTAACAAAATACACTAGAATTTGTGGAACCAGACGCCACTGGAATATCCGACACCATAACTGGAACTGAGGGCTTTACTCTCTGTGTAATGAACACAACTATCTATCTCCATATCTTCATATCTCGAACCAATCTATCTCCATACTGCCAAAAGAATTGGATGGTAACCAGGGAGAAACAAAACGAGGATGGAATCGACGATTCTTTCATTCCTCACTCAAACATTTACGGAACCATTAACTTCACACTGCTACACATTTTCTTTATAAAAAAAGACGAACAAACGTCTTCATAAAAAAACACAAACAACGAGGAACATTTCGAATTTGAAGTCAAATTCGGACATAACGTTGACCGCTTTTCACCGCGGCCCCAACGATAGTGAAGAAATTCTATTAAAATTGAACGCATACATACAAACGCTGACATAACAAGACACCACGAAACGACGTACATATCCTTTTGCGACGCATTAAAATTGCGACTTCTAATAAAACAAGAATTTGCGGAGGAAGTTAAAATAAATAAACAACTCTAAAATGGTTTATTTCAACTTGGCCGACCTAAGAAAGAAATGAAAAGATATTTGGGTTTAAATACGTACGAAATATTTTTAGATCTATCAAAAATATATAAGGTGATTTTAATATTTCGTATACGAGGGGACTTCAATATACTTCAAAGAATCAATGAAATTGAAAATGCTACACTACTAAAGGTAGCCTTGTCGGTAAACAAAATATTTCTAATAAAATTAACATTTTGAGTGTTTTCCATTAACAACCAATCGCAAAATCCAATCCTTTTGGGACAATCTTCAACAAATAACTCTTAAACCGTTCTTAAGTGATATGAGTTTAAGCAGCTGATCCTGCAAACACCTCCAAACCCTAACGTGAGAAACATTTAGCTGAGCAGCTATTACCTTTGTACTTATTCCAGGGACTTCTTTAATGGTTTCTAAAATGTTTTGCACTAAACACCTTGCGGCTGCTGCACTATTTTCTTGACATTCACCTACGATATTCCCGATAGTTTATTGAAATCATAATTTAATCTGATCCAAATTACCCAAAGTTAAATGCGTATCTGCCATTTCCTGAAATGTGTAGGCGATTGTAATATCAAAATTTTTAATATTAATCTTATTCACACAATAAATCATAGCTTCAAATTATTAACTATTATTGATAGAACTGTTTGTATCCGTAGAAACTAATTGTAATTTTATGGCCAACTAGGAAAATCTAGTTTTTCGAAAAAGTGATAAGAAGCAAAAAAGTTTTAAAAATAACGTGTTAAACTAAAGATGCCACAAAATTCATTTGATTTCAACGTACTCAAAAGTTTGGTGGGATTTGGGGCTTCACACCCACCTTAAAATTTTTCCGTGTGCTTAGATTTTGTTGTTTCTTTTGTATGAAAAATGCTTTCAGAACAAGAAAGTAACGTATCCATTTTATTACAAAATGTCAAGTAGTTTAGGAGATAATGCAAAAAACAATTTTTTATTTTGTACCTTCAAAGGGCGGTAACTTTTTTGTGTACACTTTTGTACTAAGGCAAGTTGGATTCAATCAATTTATTTTTTTTTACCAAAATTCGTGATTTAATTTATGACATACCTTTTTGAAACACCCTGTATACGTAACTTGTTAAAAAATATAAATTGTAGATATGTTAACTTTTACAATAAATTCATAATTTTTGACAAACAGTATATATGAGTAAAAAAATTTATTATCTGATGATTGTATTCTATGTTTAAGATCATTCAGAACTTTTTATAAAAAATAGCTTCATTTCATAAAATTAGAAACAAAAAAAAACCACATATGGTTCTCAATTAAGTCTGCACCATACGGACAACTTTTTTAATTTTACTTAATTAAAGTTATTTTTTAAAAAAAGTTTTGATTGATCTATAACCCAAAATACAATCATCAGATATTAAATTTTTTAGTTATATACTTGGTCACAACTCTGTGTGGTCAACATTACTATATTTTATGTGACCAAACTTTAAGGAATAGATTACCTGAAGCTGGCCTATACGTCACACGTCTGTTGAGGGTTCCCACACGTCACGAAAATAGTGGACTCAGATTAAGGTGGCGCAACAACAACATATCCAACAACTGGATATTTAAATGTTATAGATCAAACTAACAACAGTCTGGTCAAAAAATTTGATATTAGATATAAACCTTCTAAAAGTCCTTCCTAATCACAAACAGGGTGCAGACACAATAATTCTTCTACGATTATATCAAGCTATAATTAGAATCAAACTATATTACGGATGTATATGCTACAAAACTGTTACTAGAACTCAATTGAACAAACTGGAAATCATTTAATCCACAGCCATACGCAGAGTATTCTTAGCTAACAGAACCACGCCAATTAGCATCCTTCAAGTCGTAGCCGGAGAACCACCACTATTTATTAGAAGGCAATATTTGTGTTGTGCTAGTAAATATCTCTGTACAAAAGAAAATAAAAACCCTTTCATAACCAAGTTAATAAAGAAAAGCTCTCCAAACCTCTACTCAAATAACTCCCCTAGAAACTTAACTTTCAACGAACGTATAAATCGATTTGAATATATCAGTTGGAAACTACTGCTGCAAACAAATGCCAGTCTCCTCCTTGGTTAGTTCAAATATTAAAAGTAGAATTTACTTACTCAGCTATCCCAATCATTCACACAATCCCTCTAAAATTAAACAACAATTCCACTCTACCATTTCCAGATATCCTGATATTAAACTAATTTTTACTGACGTCTCCAAATGCAGCAATGTTGTAGCTGCTGTAGCTGTTTTCGAAGATAGTACTCCTGTCACCCGCTTAGCCAATGAGTGTAATATATATCCTGGAGAACTGTAAGCAATATGCAACGCACTAAATTAATGTATCAGCAAAGATATACATTTTCTTATCATATCAGATTTTATGAGTGTCTAATAAAGGCCGGTTTTCACGTTACATCTTTTTGTACGTTTTGTTATGGATGAGACAAATTTTTTGTCACATTGACACAGTTTTTGTACGTTTGGATGAGACAAATCCTATACATTAAAACGTGGCATGTAAACAGCAAAACTTACGTCTTGTTGAATTAAAATGAAATCCAAGGTCAGATCGCAGAAATGATGGGAGAAGCATAGTTTTGCGAGAACTAACAGGATAAAACGTTACGTGAAAATACATATTCACTTCGCATTGTTTTCCTAGTTGTTCGAGAACTTGTTCGTTTGTTTTGCGATCCATCCATGATATTTTCAAAATGCGTCGGTAACACCACATTTCGAATGCTTCTAGGTTTTTAATGTTGGATTTTTTAAGTGTCCAAGCTTCAACTCCATACAAAAGGGTAGAGAAAATATAACATCAAAGCATTCTTATCCGCAGCGATATATTGATATCGAGATAACAAAAAAGTTTTCTCATTCTATTAAAAGTTGACCGCGCAATTTCAATGCGGCATCTTATTTCTTTTGTCTGATTAGTATCTTCTGTGATCCATGCTCCAAGGTATTTATACGAAGATATTTGTTCAATTTCTGTATTATCTAGTACTAGCTTAACTTTGATGTTTTGTGCTTTTGTAAATACCATGAACTTGGTTTTCGTCAAATTGATTTTTAGTCCATAATCGTTGCAATATATATTTAGTTGTTCAGCAAGGTGTTGCAGTTCTTCTAGTGTTCCTGCTAGAAGGACGGTGTCGTCAGCATATCTTATGTTATTAAGTGGCTCACCGTTTATTATAAAATATACAAACAGCAAAATGGCTCACCGCTTTTGCTGTTTGATTCCAATAGAGGTTACAGATGATTCGAATGTCTCTACTGTCTATGTTTTTATTTAATAAAATTTCTTTAAGTCGATTATGCTGCACTCTGTCAAATGCCTTCTCAAAATCAATGAAACAGGCATATACTTCCTGATTAATATCTAAGCATCTCTGTGAAAGAACACTTACTGCAAACAGTGGATCTCGTGTTCCCAGTCCTTTCCTAAATCCCATTTGTGTATGACTTATGCCTTCATCTAATTTCTTATGTATTAAATCTGTTCTATATATCGTATTGAATAGATCCAAAAGAAGATCAATAGATTCAGTATTCACAATTTTAAGTAATTCGATAGGAACTTCATCAGGTCGGTCCGAGAGATTTACCACCTTTAGCTTGTTTCATTGCACATTCAATTTCTTCTCGTATAATGTCAGGCCCGGTATCATCCTTAAATTCTTTTGGTGCTTCTGTTCTCTCTTTGTCTTCAAATAATTGTGCTATATATTGTGTCCTTCTCTGCATTTTTTGGTTTATATCTGTTATAAGCCAAAACGCAAGTAGATTGCATTAAAGGTTTCAGGAATTGTTTGGTTAACGCTGGTTTGTATATTATGGTTATGAACTCCAAGTCCTTGAGGCTGCGTCCTGTTGCAAGATATCTGAGAGTTGCTGTGAGTCTTTCATATGGTGTAATGGCTTTTCTCATGCACATGTCTTGTTTTAATAGGTATGGCAATTGACAATAGGCTAAGGTGTCCATTCGCAAATCATTGCACCAGTCATCTGGTTCGCCTCCCAGTTCTTTTAGTAACTAGACGTGGGAATACTGGCTTTTTTACAGAAGCCACTCATTTGACCATATTGTCTATCCCCTTCTCATTCCCTTCTTTCTCAGTCGTAGTATCGTTATAGTTAAACAAATAAAAGAAAGCAGCTGTGTTTCCTCCATAATAAAAAAAATCACTAAACGAACTTCACACAACTCAAGACTGAATTATAAATGAGGTAGAAAACGGAAGGGAAAACGTAGTGTGTATACACTAAACAAAAGGTGCATTTTGTCGTACGTTTTATATGACCCACAAAACATACGAAAACGTAGCATTAAAACCGGCCTTTAAAGGATATCAAACAGATGTATCCTACGCATGCCAATTTAGCACAAATAAAACATGTTTTACAATGCCCAAACAAGAGGCAAAAACATAAGATTCTTATGGGTGCCACCCCATGCCGGGATAATAGGTATTGAAGCGGTCGATAGATTAGCAACAGAAACTGTCAATAACAGAACAATTCCTATGATGCAAAACATACCATTTTCGGATCAAAAAACATTAATAAAAACATAACTTCATAAAACCTGTCAGAAAAAATGGAGCCAAACGAAAGCAAAACTAAAAATTATCAAACCAGACGTTGCTTCTGATTTACTTCCACTCGCAGGTCGAAGACGTGACCAAGTAGTCATCAACAGATTGCGGCTAGGGTATAAAAAATTCACATATGGAGACATCATTTAAAAGGACCCTCAGCCTCTGTGCTACAACTGCCCCGTACCATCTTCAGTACAACATATAATAATAGACTGTCCAGTGTATTCAACAGCAAGAACGACAGCGAAAATACATTCAAACCTAAAAGAAGCTTTAATAAAAAATAGTAGTAAAACGATAAAATAGCTGAAAAATTATAAATTGTATAACGAACTGTAAAATTTCACAACGTACTTTCAAAAACTGCTATGCAAATATGCTATGTAAATATTTCATGTAAAAACTATTTCTAAAATAGAAATAAATCACCCCCTAATAACCCTAGGGGTTGATTCGGTAAAAAAACTTGATATTGTGTAAAATTGTTATCCATCTTTTTTAACTAAAAATAAAAGGAAATAAGTTAACCAAAAACATATTAATTGACATAGTGTATAACAATAACATATAACAAAACAATTCATAATGAAGTTTATATAAAAATTACAAAACATATTTAATAGATTACAAACACCTATTCTTTTATTTGTTTTTTTTTTGTTTTTTGAACAAAATTTTTTGTTTATATTTTTTTATGATTTGGCATTAAAAAATACATAAAACCCTTAATTTTCACTCTTATATTACTAACCTGTATTTTTTTTATTTGAATTGCCATATTAGTGTCATAGAGACATTTATCATGCTTGTTTGGAACCACTTGACCGATTTATTGAAATTATATATCCATATACGGTAGGTCTGAGAATCAGTTGTAATCTGTTTTCATTATAAAGCATTAAATTGATTAAACTTTTTTCAATAATATGTATAAGTGATTTTGTTTGGTTTATTTTTGGTGGTTTATGAGGTGGGCAATTCCAGAATATTCTAGTACATAATAACTTGTATATATAAGCAGGGCTTGTATGAGTTAAAGTTAGTTGTTAAGATACTATCGTACTGCAAACTTATAGATAAATATATTTACATAAATTATAATCGCTCGTTTTATTTCAAAAACGGTAGAGTTGGTGTCACAGGTGAGGATAATTGATTTATTTAAAAAATAATTCAGCAGTGACTGTTCAAAAAGACTTTTGAACTTTTGAGAAGTATTGTTCGTCGAGAAGATCCGCGTAGTTCGGTAGTGATCTTTGTACAAAAGTAGCGAGAGCAACTAGAAGAACGCGATGAAGACTGCAGCGGGTCCAAGAAAATCCTCCAAGAACGACTGAAGACTGTTCTCATCAAGAATGAAGACGACACAGAGATATCCCAGTTTCAATCAGTAGAAGAAGCAGTTTTAACGAAAATAATTGATGAACAATTCGAAAATATTTCTAGAAAATTCGACGAGACTTCTCAAATGATCGAAGAATCTTTTAGCAAAAATGATCTTGACCTTTGACAGTTTGAAGCTTTCGCCTATCGCTATCGCTATTAGCCAATCATTGGTCAGAACAAGAAAGGCTGTTTCCTTGACTGCTGCTTTACGAGGTAATGCTGCGGATATCCTAAGATTGATTTCTAAGGGTCAAGAAAAATGTTACCAGACCTTGTTCACTTGACTAGACAAACGTTACGATGATGCCCATCTACAGCAAGTCTACAAAGTACAAATAAGAAGTAGAATTCAACGAGCAAGTAAAAATTTGCAAGAGTTTGAAGCAGATGTTGCTCGTATAGCGCGGTTGGATTATCCGGAGGTACCAGACAGCATTTTGGAAAAAATTGCTGTAGATACCTTTGTCAATGGGTTGAGAGTCAATGAACTACAGAAAGCTTTACGACTAGAAAGGCCGAAAGTTTTAGATGAAGCGCTCGCCATTGCCTTGGTATACAAAACAGCTAGTCGAGCTTCACAGAGCTATCTAGCACGAACCTCTGAAAAAAGCGACAAACAAAACGATAAACGTTTGGAGGAAATCGTACCGAAATTAGTTCGTAACACGATGACGAAGAGATGCGAAATGAGATGTTGGAATGGCAGCGACGTAGGTCACATTCGCCGTAAATTGAAAGAAAATAATACAACAGTCAAAGAACTAGAACAGATGAAACGCCCGACTGGAAAATGAATCAGTGCACCCGGCGAAACTGGTAAAACATTCTCAACATTAGTAGTTTAAATGCCATTCGGATACTAAGTCAAATTGCGCTGTCAGTAAATCATCTGGAATCGTTGCTACATTGTTAGAAGGCGGACATACTGCTCATTTTGCGTTAAAGCTGCCATTTAATTGGCAAAATATAAAGAAACTAACATGTAATATAATGAAAACAGCAATGGCAACAGTGCTACAAAATTGTAAAATAATTGATAATGAGTGTACGGTGGCTCACAAACGAACATTGGAAATTTACGCAGAAATCGGATCCTTTTCGAGTATGTGATGATTCTATTTCCTGGATATTTTCGTTAAACGCTGCCGGTCAATCCAAGATCGCTGAGCTTTTGATAAAATAAATGCTTATTTGAGGGTATCAAATTCATCAAGATATGTAAATATTATTAAGTTTTTAAGAAACATTCAAGTGACCTTACAAAATGATATATTTTAGTTATATTTTCCGATTCAATTCTTAAATAGCACATTTTACCGTTCTCTAAGGACTACAGTATTTGGACACGATTAATTGTATTTCAGCTAAAGCGTCTTTCGTTAACAAGGACCCGACCTATTGCAAGATCGAACAAACTTATTGCTCAAACAACTGAACATCACGTTCTTAAAGTGGAAAAACTTATTTATCCGTTAGTTTCCAGCGTCCACCGAGAATAGAGCGCGTAGACAGGTCAAAGTTGGCAGGCCTGAAGGGAGTTCCATTGCTGGGCCTTCTTCTGCTTCTATACTAGCGGAAGTGATGTACGTGATTGGCAAAATTGCGACTACTGTGCTGACTTTTTTATCCAGTGCCGTACAATCTTAAAAACGAGAATGTTACAAAAAGGTTTTTATGAATATGAACAGATACAAAATTGTTATTTTAATAAAGTTCCCACATTCATTATATTTGCTATTTATACACTATCTAAAAAATTACGTAACTTGTTAATTTTTCAATTCCTGCTAGGTTTAAAAAAATACTTTAACGAATGCCTTTTAAATTAACATATCTACTAAGTTATCTACATAATATTGGAAATATATCGGTTGTGAAATTCCTATAATGTCGCTTCTTCTTATCCACATGTCTGAAAAAACTGCATCTAATAAATTTCTCTTAATTAAGAAATTTAAATATTTTGCCAATCTAAACAGCTCTCCGTAAGAATTGTTGAACGATAGTAGAAATAATA
The DNA here is from genome assembly GCA_918026665.1 of Diabrotica balteata. NCBI lineage: Eukaryota > Metazoa > Arthropoda > Insecta > Coleoptera > Chrysomelidae > Diabrotica > Diabrotica balteata. Next base: position 4,235,205 of record CAKJVB030000002.1, read on the forward strand.
ATATGTGCCAAATCTTTAACTTCTAAAGGCCTATACGTCCGTTTCAGCTTTTATCTGTAATTTACATATCTCAAATATTTATAATTATGGCAATTCACATTATCATTTATTATACACTTTGCATTTTGCAGTAAATAACAAAAATCTGTAAAAGTAGAAAACTTTGAAGAACCTTGTCTTGTGTAAAATTAGTCCTAGAGCCTTCTACAGATAACTATTTTAAAGGTAATTATTATTTGTTTTTACTTAATGTGAACTTAGCGGTTTTTTTATATTTGAGGATCCATTGACCATATGAAACAATACAACCTCATTAACGTTGTAGTTTTAGTTAGTTTTAATTAGATAGTTAGTTAGTTAGTTAGTTAATTTAGATAGTTGTAGTCATTTTTGAAGTACATAATCAATAACCTATTCCTTTTTCATCACTTTTTGACATTTTTTTCTTAAACAGTATTTTATTATTTTCTTTATTATTTTCTATTGCATACATCTTTACTTTACCATCCCTGATATCGAGTTGATCGGAAATAATATTTGTATACGATTCTGCTTTAGTTTTTGGTACTGCTATTTTCTGTTCTTTTTGCGCGACTTTATAATTTTAAAGAAATATATTCCTCCCATTTGTTGCTACTTTTTATAGTGTTCATTGTCCTTTATTTTTTGTTGAACTTCGTTTGACCACGATCAGCTCACTTTATTCTTAAACTGCGTTTCTGATGTTTCGAAATTTCGATTTTAATAATAGTTTCTCTAACACTACTTTCCATATTCCTCAAGTGAATCACAGAAGTGAGTCAGAGATATGGGTTTTCACTGAACATTAAGATATCAAAATGTATGATGATCTCTAAGAAGGAACAGCAAATTGAAAGAATCTTTGGGAATGGTCAACCAATAGAAAGACCAGAAAGGCGAAGCATTTTCTGGCTGAAAAATCTACGTCCGTGGTTCAACACAACAACCAAAAATCTTTTCAGAGTAGCAGTTTGCAAAACACAGATTGCCATGATGGTCACCAACATCCGAAACATATAGGCACTCCTGTAAAATATATTGGTATTTCTTTTCCTGTTCTTTTTCTTCTTCTTCTTCTTTCTTCTTGTATGTAGGCTTTAAAGTCTGTTTATTCTTCAACATTATCCTCCTAAATTGTTTAAATTGCCGTACCATTTTTTCTTGGTCTGCCAATTCTTCTTCGTTCATTTGGTGACTTATCTCGTGCTATTTGTACTATTCTATTCTCTGTCATTCCACTGATGTATTCGTTCCACTTCTGTTTTCGTTTTGTCACCCATCCATTTATGTCTTTTATATTACATGGTCTTCTTATGTTTTAGCTTCTCTCCCTATCCAACAGACTTTTCCCTGATATTCGTCGTCGAGTATTTTCATCTCTGTTGTTTTTAGTAGTCATCTCGTTTTAGATGTGTCAGGTCTTGTCTCCGTCGTGTATGGTAATATAAGTCTAATTGCTGCTTTATAGATTTTTGTTTTTGTTTCTTCTCACCGTAGTGGATATTTAGATGTTGTCATACATTTGGATTTTTCTGCTGATATTATCATATTGAATTTCTTAACTGTTATATTGAAGATATGTGTTAATCTTTAGAGATCGTCTTCAGCCTCGGCGATTAATGCGGCTTTTCCTGTTCTAGCTAATTTTTTCTTACATACTTATTTTTTACTGTTTGACTTTGTGCGATCCTTTCTGATGATATTTTGGTTCCGTTTTGCTTTAACCTAAATGTTTACCACAAGCAACTTATGCTGCTATTATTAGATACACCTGTATTATATACACTTATATTAACTATTACCTTGCAGTTCTTATATTCACTACTGTATACTTTTCTTTATTAAAATATTCTATTTAAAATTGATTTTGTCAACTTTTTACGATGTTTTGCTTTTGACAGAATATATTAACAAACGCTATGTCTAAAGATATTGGTAATTTTAGTCCAGTACAAATTTAAGTGACTTTATTTTATCATTCGTTCTTATACTTCTACTGGGTTATCTTTTATTTTACTATCAGCAATTATACCAACAAATTCCTAGTGTTGCGTTCCCTACGGACTACAATTTATATCTTTCATACATTTCTTCCGCCCTTTGTACTCTTTACCTCTTCTCTTCAATACAATAATTGTATGATTACAAATTGATTGATTACAAATTCAATACAATTAATCATTTATTGTATTGAATTTGTAACCAACTCTGGATGGGGGTTATGAGCACAAGGACTTGGTAGATTCAGTAGATCTAAAGCAGCGTTAATGTCCACAGCCGGTTTCAAGCAAGGATAAAAGAGAAGGGTTGATGGGCCAGGTTAGTGTTCTACCCATTGTAAAAGAAAACAAGGCTCAAAGAACTGATATATAGCCTCGGAACCAGACGGAACCTAGGATAACGAACCACTCAAATAAAAGGAAAAAGAAAAGGAAAAATAAGCCCACAATCAGATTAGCAACATGAAACATTACTTTTGTCAACAAAAAAGACCAAGAGCTAATAGAAGAACTGATAAATAAAAACATTGACATTTGTCCAATCCAAAGAAACCAAGAAAAAAGGTGAAGGCCTAAGAGACTATAATCAATATTTTCTTTCATACAGTGAAGTGAAGAAAGAAAAATGAGCACGAGCAGATGTAGGTGTACTTGTCCATAAAAATTTTTAAAAACAACATAAATAACTGCTATTATATCTCTAAAAGAATAATACATATTAAAATCACAATAGACTACCAAGAATTAATCATATATATTTATATCCCCGAGGACTGCAAACCTAAGAAGGAACGAAAGTCATTCTACGAGCAATTGCAAACTATTCTGGATAAAATATCTCTAAACGATTTAATGAGAACCATGTCAACGTAAATGGAGAACTCATGGCTTATCTCTGTGCTTTTAATGAACTGAAAATCAATAATACATTTTTCGAATATAAGCTCCAGTATAAATATATATTTGAAAACTCCAGGGGGCACAAAACTATCATTGATTTTATAGTCACTAACAGAAAAATCCACAAAAAGCAGATTCTAGATATCCAAACTTTAAACTCAACCCCCTCTGTGGCTCAGTGGTAAGAGCGCCTGCCTTTAAACCTAAAGGTCGTGATTTCGAATCTCATCTGGGTGGAGAAATTTTCGTTTATTAAAAATTAATAAATGAAAATAATTTCTATCCTTGTGCGATCGGTACTCACCGAAGGGACCGCAGACGTTCGGATACAATTAGCATCTCTTATCAAAGACAATGACGTCGACTTTGCTAAGTATCAAGACAATTACTCTACACACACACACTACACTAGGTACCTGACTGTACCATGCCAATGATCATAGTTGTCGAGGCATTAACCCAATAAAAAAAACTTTAAACTCAGTAGACACAGGGAAAGAACGAACACAAACTAGTACTGGCAAAAATAAGAATGAAAATAATACCATTACCAAACCAAGGAAATCACCGAGGAAAAATTAAATGCAAAATCACTTTAGAACGACTCTACAAGAGAAATATACTAAAGGAAGCTAGTACAAAAGATGCAGCTGAAACAAATAGACGACATCGAAGATATAAACGCGAGCTGGGAGATATATAAACACAACATTGAAGAAGCTGCAACACAAGCTCTAGAAAAACGCAAAACCATGTTAAACAAAAGAAACAACAACAATACACTATGGTTCAGAAAAGAAATAAAAGAAAAATATAAAGAGAAACGAGAGGCCCACACGAAGTACAAAACATTAAATACTCTAGAATCACGAGACACATACAGAAGAGTACGAAATAAAACTAAGCATTTTGTAAGAAGCACAAAAAATAAACACTGGGCCAGTTTACAAAAAGAATGAAAAGCGACTTCTACGGTACACAAAAATAAATATGGAGATTCATAAGAACATACCAGCAAACCAATGGGAATGATACCTGACGGAACTGGTTAGAGGAAATGAAAATAACACCAACACAACAACGTACCTGAATTAAGACACGAAATAGAAATCAGTTATCAGGAAGTAAAGATAAATTTACTTTTAAAATAGAAGGCCACCAGGAGCAGGCGGAATAACCAACAAGCTTCTTAAAACCTCGGAGAAAATAGAATAACCCTACAGATGACAAAACTTTTACAAAAACTAACTTTTAACTAAATTGCACTACAAGATAACAAACGCATGGAGAAACAGCATAATGATACCAATGTTCAAGAAAGGACATAAAGAAGACTCCAACAATTATAGAGGTATGATTATACTGAACACCGCACTTAAGCTTACCACAAAAGTCCTACAACAAAATCAATAAACTAACAACTTTATCAGATGAATAGCAAGAATTGAAATCCGGAATATCCTGCGTAGACGACGTATTTGTACTAAGCCAAATCACAGAAAAGACCATCAAGTACAATAAACTAGCATATCTATGTTTTATAGACCTCACAAAGGCTTTGGATCGCATCAAAGTCGAAGACGTCTTACACCTACTGTATAAAAGAAACATACCAATAAATATTATACAAACCATCGACAACAGACTACTACATAATCAAATACAGGCAAAGATAAATGAAAAACTAACACAGTGTAAAGGTGCCAGTACAAAGCGGAATTAGAGAGGGTGACTCGTTAGGCCCACTTCTCTTTAATGTAATAGTGGACGAAATAATTCCAGCAGTACGTAAAGTTCATGACTACAGGATGGGAAATAAAGAAATCCAAATATTATGTTATGACGACGATGCCGCATTAATCGCCGAGACAGAAGACGAGTTCCAAAGATCTTTAATATAACAGCCAAGAAATACAATATAATAATAATATCAGCAACAAAGAAACCAAATTTACGACAATATCTAAATACCCATTACGATGTAAAATCGAAATTGATGTAAAAATAAATCAGGAAGCAAGGTTTAGATATGTAGGAATACATATAACTAGTAAAGAAGATGTTAAAAGAGAAGTGCGACAACAAATCTTAAAAGCAAGTAAAGCGGGATCTCTTAATGACACAATCTGAAAGAAGAAACACTCAAGACAAGACACAAAAACAATATGTTAGACTTGACACATCTAAAACGAGACGACTACTTGAAACAACAGAGATGAAAATACTCCGACGATTATCAGGGGTTGAATAGAAATGGAAACAAAAAGATAACGAGAGCATGCAATATACTTAGACGGCATAAATGGATGGGTGACAAAACAGAAACAGTAGTGGAACGAACACATTAATAGAATGGCAGAGGATAAGATATTAGAAATACCACGAGATAAGTCACCAAATAGACGAAGAAGTATAGGCAGTGTAAGAAAAAGATGGTGCGATAATTTAAACAATTTAAAAGGCTAATGTTGAAGAAGAAACAGGCTTTAAAACCTATATACAAGAAGGAAGAAGAAGATGAATTTGTACTCGCCTTTTTTAAGCGCATCTACCCACTCGATGCTTGTACCTGTAAGACTTTAGAGTTCCAAGATCCGAATGTAAAGTAAGGGAAACAAAATATATTTTAATAAACCTTTTACATTTAAGTGTATTACACGCGTTCAAAATGAAAGTAGGTCAATGTGGAATCATAATTGGTAAAACAATTAATAAACACGTAAGGTAAGGTATAACAAGTAAGCAACAGGTAAGTAAGTAAGTATGTCTTCATTTTGGAGAAAATGTCAATCTAAACTCCAGTTAGGCTAATGTGGTGTAAAGGCCCAATGTCACAATCTTTTGATTTTTATAACCTGTAATAGTGTTAATAAAGTGTTCCCATTTTAGTTTAATTTTTGTTATATTGGAGTTCGTTTGATTTTTATGAAGACAATAATGATGACAATAATATCGGTCAGACTGTAAGAATTTAAAAAGAAATATGTAGAGTACAAATTATGCTATGCCCCACATATCAGAGCTTTTCAAAAGTCTCACAGTCCAACTCTAATTTGCGATGGATGGTATGTTGGCTTAAGTTAACAGAATTAAACTGTATCATATTTATTTGAATGAGTGGATAATCCAAGGTATCACAAATCTGATAAGCATGACGAAACGAATATCAGTGGCACGCCCTATTCTATCGAAAGTAGCTTGGATCGGATTTCAACCAGCCGAACTAAGTCAATGTAACTCTGTTAAGTAAGATTTACATAAGTCGAGTAGCTGCTTAAGTTATTTACGAAAATAATTGGAAACCAGCAACTTGAATCGTGTAGACAAATATTCGAGCGCTTGATCTAGAACCTGCAACAGGCAGTCAAGTAACGATATTCATCATCCATCCAGCTTACTTGTTCAAGAAGGCGCCTCCCACCACTGAACGCAGTAGTGGTGGGACCATACTTGAACGGCCTTCCTCACACTTGCTTCATTTAAACCGTCAACCGTCATTCAAGCAAATACGTACTCGCTGTCAAGAATTGGTCGTGTGAAGTCGATTTTGAAGTTAAGTATTTAAATTTGATTAAAAATAAATGAAGTTGAATAAGAAGACAACATTGAAGTTTGTGGAGTTGTACGAAGAACAAACATGTTTTTGGGATATATCTAGCAGTCACTATCTAAATAAACAAATGACAGATACTGCTATTAATAAATAGAACAAGAAATGAAAACATATGATTTGTTATACAACCTCAAGACATAAAGAACAAAATAAAAAATCAGTGCACGACATATTACCAGGAACGTGCTAACATTGCAAAACGTTAAAAGATTGGTGCTAGAACAGACAATCTTTTTGCTTCATTTTTCTCTCTTCTCTGAACCGCTATTTAAGTTTAGGTATTTTACTTGATTAGGGTAAATGCTTTACTTAAATTCCGTTCAAAGTTGAATCCTTGGTTAAAATTACTTGTACAAGTAACTTGCACGACTACTCGAATCTTGTAAACTAGGCTTTAAAGGGTGCTAGTGTCTTTCTGTGAGACCACCCATCTTACGTAAAATAATAAGTCTCACGTCTAATACCCAAAGTATTAGATTCGTTAACCTGAGATGAGGACTTACATATTGGTGGAGGTATACATAGCTCGTCATAGGAAAACAAACGAAGACGCGGTGAAGCTCGGTATTCTAGTACAGCGAAGATTTCACTATGCATACGGTCTAGTTCAAACGTAATACAGAAAGGACTCGCTTTAGGTTGTCTAAGTATTATTAGGCTTCGTAGTTAGAGAAAACTAAATAACTCAAGATGCCCGATAATTTTATAAATATTTTACTTTGTAACAATAAAACACTGAAAACTTTGTTTTCAAAACTTCCACAAAATTTATTTTAAACTCTTATCACTACAGCTGTTTCGACCGATTGCCTTTCTTAAGAGTTTAAAATAAATTTTGTGGAAGTTTTGAAAACAAAGTTGTCAGTTTTTTATTGTTACATAAAATGAATTTCCATAAGTAACGGTCGAATCCATAAATTATTTTCAACTTTTTTAAATACTAAAATAAAGTAGAGAGCGTTAACAAAATTAACGTTGAATAACAACTTCCTTCTTTTTCTTTTTGCTTTGCATAGCATATCCCTAAAAAACTCAATATCATCATTTTAGTACTTATAATAAATATAAAATTATTTGGTCTCTAAATGCGGTACACTAACATTTAAAAAGTTAGAAAATAATGTGGTTAACTGAACGGGCAGATCATTACGTTATTTTGCGTATTTAATAAGTACAGTAGGTATATTACAGAATTCCAATCTTTAAATTCATGTACGCTACTGAATTCCCTTGTAGGCTTATTGAATTCAAGATTATTTAGAGGGGCTGAATTTATTCATGGAAATTATTGATTTGGATTTGAATTTGCTGATGGAATATTTTAATAATGTTTTAAATTAAATATGGAATAAGTTTTTTTAACCACAAAAATTTTTGAACATTTATATTAATATGTGAGTTCGAATCTATGAAAATAATACGTGTTGAAACTGTAACAAGACGATAATATTAACAAAAATGTTTAAGAATTTAACAATAGACTTAATCAATGATCAGTACTTATTTATATATTTATTAATAGGCTTGTCATTTATTATAATATAAGCAAAATAATTAGGTTTTCTTTCTTTTATTCACTAGGTTGATAAGTTACTCTTTTACCCATATTTCTGAAATCTGAAAATATTCGTTGTATGCAAGGTTTCAAGCTTCATTTAGATTGAATACCAAGCATGTTATATTTTTAACAAATTTTAATGCACTGAAGCTATTTTTTTGTGTCATTTTAAATTAAATACTATTTAAATGTGAATAAGCCACAATTAAAGGTTAAAGTACGTTTATTGACGTTTAAATTTTACACTAATATTTGTATTTTGAGAACGATTTCTGAAGTGGAAATTAAAACGTCCATAAAAGTACTTTAACCTTTAATTGTGGCTTATTTCCATTTAAATAGTAACTAAATTTTAATGTAGTTTCATTTATGTGCATTTTTAATATTATATTAATGTTATTGCTAATAACCATGATCTTTTTTGGTTGAATTAAATTTAATTTTAAATTATTTACAAACTCTTACTATTTTGAGTCATGAGTATTTGTAATATTTCTTTGTCGTCTGTCAATATCACAATATTATTCGAATCCGTTTATTCCAATAATATATATGTTGTATTCTTAGATACAGAACACAACATTCCCCCTTTTAATATGTAATATTGATTTTATATTTGTTCATATTTTGTTATTATCATCCTGCGTCCACTACTGGACATAGGTTTTCCTCAGCTCTTTCCATCCCACTATGTCTTATGCGGCTTGCATACAGTTACTGACAACACAGTTCAGGTCGTTAGTCCATATGGTTGATTGACGTCTTTTACTCCCTAGTGCTTCTTGTCTTGGTTTCCACTCGACAATACGTTTTGTCCATCGATTGTATGATGACCAAGCGTATGATTTTTGTTCTACGACGTATTTATCCATTTAGGATTTGTTCTGTTAGAGAGACACCCAACATCTGGTACTCCATAGCCCTCTAAATCACGCGAACCCTATTCACTACTTTTTTTGTGTTAATGTTTTCGCTCCATAAATTAGTACAGATTATACACATGGGATAAAGATTTTTCTTTGGAAGCATATGGGTAGGTCAGCTTCAAATACATAATTTAATTTACCAAACGCGACGTTGGAGCTCACACGTCTGGTTATAAGTATTTATACGATGCAGTCTACCCAATATACCTTTCACCCACAGCAATATTTCGATTTAGCAGCAGATTAGTCAATATTTCTGTCTTGTTCATATTAATCTTTAGTCGAACCTCCAAGAAATCGTGATATAATTTGTTGAACAATATAATTACATCATCCATACGATCGGCTATAAGGACGATCTTTATTTTCTTTCATGGCTCCAAAATGGCTTCTCTACATTTATGTTTAATACCATGCTCGTTCAGATCTGCCTTCTTACACGTATCTTCCAAAAGCATCGTGAATAGCTTTAGAGACAGTGTCTCCTTGTACTCCTCGCTGTATACAGAATTTGTTTGTTTGTTGCTAATGTCGGGTCCAGACCAAGCAGACAAAACGAAAACACAATTCTGAAACAAAAACACGATAAATCGGCGACAAAATTTGTCGTCAAAAGACAAAACAAAATTGAGACAAACTGTCCACACCAGAAGAACAAAACATAAAAACAAAATTCAGTTGGTGACGTTGTTGTTGTGATTAGTGTTGGTTAACCATGTGGCGTTTTAATCAAGAAAAAAAATGAAACTGAAGATTTTTTACTAGCCGCAAGTTGTTTTTTTTGCTCAATCATCCCAGGTTGCTAAAAGAAAACTCAAACGTTTTTGGATTAGACCAAGCCTAAAAATGCGAGAAAGTTGTTCGATAGACAAATTGTTAGTTCAGCTGCACGCAGATGATATTGAACTAAGTGGTGAAATTCGATCAAGCTTCAAAAATTTTTTAAGAATGTCCACCGAAGATTTTGAGAATCTAATATGCCTTGTTGGTCCTGCAGTTGCAAAAAGACATACTAACTTTAGAAATGCTATAAGTGTAACAGACCGTTTAGCAATCACTTTAAGATTTTTAGCAACAGGTGATTCCTACCATAACCAAACCATTTTGAACTGAAAAGTTTCCCAGCCCCAGATTTTTTAAGTTTCTTGTAGTTTCGTCTTTCTCTAGCATACTGGTTGTTAACATTCTTTATTTTTTTTTCAACATCATTTAGTGGCACATATAGCGATAAAGAAATTTCCTTTAATGCATCGGCTTTCTTGTAGCGATTTTTATAATCTTTATTTTTAATATCGGATGCTCCCTGTAAATTTCTATTAACTTGCATGTATTTTGTGTATTCCACTTATTGTCCCCCGACATGTTTAGAAAAATACACTAGTATTTATTTATTCACTACACAACAGAAAAATACACTTGATTTTGATAAAAATTGTACATTCTATTTCTCCTACTGCTTAACTCGTTTTGGCACGCACACGCGTCCACACTGCGTCGACAAGTTGTCGTCAAAAACACAGACAAAACACAGACCTTTTGATCTTTACCGACCTGAGACGGGACCTGAAAAAGTTTTCAAATCTGCAAACAAAACAAAATTGTTTCAGAAATGTCTCATCAAATGTTTTCGATTTGTCGCCACTTTGTCGCGAAACATGAATGTTTTTGTTTTGTCTGCTTGGTCTGGACCCGGCATAAGATAGGCTTACGCTTATTTTTTAGTATACTAATGCTTACGAGTGTCTTGAGTTTTATCTTGGGAAAGTCATTTTCATTGTCCATAAAGTTTATGCCTACATGGCATATATGCATATTTTTATTGCTTCTCTCAATGTAATTTATTAAACTGATATCGCAAAAATATAAATTTTTGTGTATTTTTTGGTATTGATATTCATCTCATCTTGTGGAATGTTGATCTCATTTCAGCTCGTAATATATTTCTTGCTATTTTTAGTCATTCGATTTATGTGCGAACTGCATTCTGTATTTCAGGTTATATTTGATCTGTTAAGGCCTTTTTAATAAGTCCCGACATTTTGCATAAGTGGCTTATATCGATATTCGTGCTTCGTTTTTGAATGTTATATTTGTTATTTTACAAAGTATCAGTTCAAGTTTTAGTAGAGTAGACCATTATTGTTTTAACCATAGCCCAAAATAGCTTTACATATTCTGGCCTTTACTTCCGTAGGCTATATTATTTAAGTCTTAGAAATTATTAAATTTTTGGTATAGATATTTCCCATTTTATTTTAATTTTATCTTTCCTTATAATTTTCATTTTTTAATCAAAATAAAGAGGTCTCATGGAGTTTTTCAGTACCATTCCTTATCAGTTATTTGTGCAATTAGTTTAATCATTTTGACCCTGAGCTTTGGTTGCCAATAAGTAAATAGCATCTTGTATTTAGAATGACTTTACACTTTCGTTAAATCTATGAAACGTTATTGTACCAAGGATTTTTTAAATTTTCCTTAATATAAACATTGCAATTATAAATGACAGACCAGTTCTTAACACCAGCTGTTCTTTTTTCTAGTGTTATTTTTTAGTTACTATCATTAATGTTAGATTTTGTTTTGATTAAGTTTTTTAATTTTTACGATCATTTTAGATTAGAGTTTTTACGATCTTTATGTGTAAAAACATTACTAATATGGCTGCTATTCATTCGTTTTGAAAGATTGTTTTCTGTATTTAATTTTAAAACTTGCTTAATAAGAATTTTTTCTCAATACTTGGCCAATTTATTCATAATTTGATCTCTACCTTGCGTTCTTTGATCTGTTGTTATATTTAGCGTTTTTTCCAAATTATTTTCCTGGTATGTCTTACACTCATTTATAAGGTAGGGAACCCACTCGTCTTTAGAAAATCATGAATTCTTAAGAAAACGCATGAGCTATTTTTTATAAAAAAATCCAGAATCACCTGTGAAGTACGTCCAAGGCCCTAAACGACGTTACTAAACGTGTAGCCGTGGCGGAAAAAATTGTTCACCAAAGAAGAGCCAAAACATTTTATAGCAAGATGAAGTCGATTCAAGAGGTATGCCAAACAGATTACTGCTTGTACTAAAAAGCAGCTGAAACAAAAAGCCAAACCTGATTGGATCAAATGGTGTTCTAATCTAAGCAAAAATACTTCTTCTAAAGAAATATGGTTACAAGCTAACAACATAAACCGAAAATCACATAATAGTACAAAATCCTTCAATGATACTTTATTAGACAACTTCTTTAATAGAGTATCTCCTTCATGGGTTCAACATTCGCCTACACAACCTACACAAAATTATCATTAAAATAATTACACTCTAGTAAAACCTTTTTCTAAAACTGAATTAGACTTCGCCCTTAAAAACCATCTTAAAACTTCTTCCGGAATCGATCATGTAAAATACCCCATGGTAATTAACCTACCAAAGGTTGCAAAAAACCATCTTTTACATATCTTCAATGATATCTGACAGGTACACAAAAACGAAAACATCCCAATCTCCTATACAACGCAAATGGTGAAATAATAGCCGATCTACAAGAAAAGCTTAGGACCTGGAAGAACTATGTAGAAGAACTGTTCGACGATGAAAGACAAGAACCTAATATAGATAACTTGCAAGGCGACGAAGGACCAGAAATAACTAAAGAAGAACTATTATACGCTATAAAAATAATGAAAAATGGTAAATCACCGGGTCCAGACGGGCTCACATCAGAACTTCTTAAGGTTGCGGAAGGCGAATCAGTGAATATTCTACTTGACCTTTTTAACTGCATCTACAAAAGGCAAATGCAAAACAGTGCACTGACTACCGCACTATAAACTTAATGGGGCATACATTAAAAGTATTCATCAAAGTAATCCACTCAAGAATTAACAGAAACCTGATGCAGATATTAGTAATACTCAATTCGGATTTCGGAACGGGCTTGGAACAAAAGAAGCACTATTTGCACTTAACGTCATATGCCAAAGATGTCTAGATATAAACCAAGATATATATATATATATATATATATATATATATATATATATATATATATGTGCTTTATTGATTACAACAAAGCGTTTGATAAAGTTCGTCACGATCACTTAATGAAACTGCTAGTAGAAAAAAACTTGGATAAAAGGGACATTAGAATTATCTCTAAGATTTACTATAACCAGAAAGCAAATATCCGAATAGAGCAAGAGACAACGGAGGAAATCGACAGGGTTGTATACTCTCACCGACCTTATTCAATCTATACTCCGAAGACATTATAAACACAGCACTTTCGGATCAAAATATAGGTATTAAGATAAATGGCATACGAATAAACAACTTAAGATATGCCGATGACACGGTACTAATCGCAGAAACTTGGGAAGATCTTCAAATACTAATTAACAAAATAGTAGAATGCAGTGAAGAACACGGATTATCACTTAACATAAGCAAAACAAAAATAATGCTAATATCTAAATCACCACAAAACTTCCCTGACATAACCGTGCATGATCAAAGAATCGAACGTGTAAGAAGATATAATTACCTGGGAACTGTTATCAACGAAAATAATGATTGCTCTGAAGAAATTAGAACCAGAATAGAGAAAGCTAGAGCCACATCTACTAAATTGAAAAAGGTGTTCTGCGGAAGAGATCCAAGTCTAAAACTTAAAATTCGCCTTTTGAGATGTTACGTTATGTCAGTTCTCCTCTACGGGATGGAAACATGGACATTGAAAAAGATCGATACCAAAAAGATAGAAGCACTTGAGTTGTGTATGTATCGTAGAATATTAAGAATACCCTGGACAGAGAAAGTAACAAATGTGAAGGTTTTGCGGAGAGTGCGGAAAGAGAAAGAGCTGATACTTACTGGTAAAAAGCGCAAACTACAATATTTGGGACATGTTATGAGGGGAGATAAATGCCAGTTGCTTCAATTGATTATACAGGGAAAGATAATGGGAAAGAGATCTATAGGAAGAAGAAGGCATTCATGGTTGAAAAACCTGAGAGAATGGTACAATTACACCAATTACCAACTGTTTAGATCTGCAGCATCAAAAATACGCATAGCTTTGATGATAGCCAAACTTCGGAACGAAGACGGTACTTGAAGAAGAATGATATCTATCATCCAACATAGTTCCTTATTGACAATTATTCCATATTGCAGAAGATCGAGAAGCCTTAGCAATGGTGATCGCCAACGTCGGATAGTTCTGATATGGCAAGCGAAGAAGAAGAACCGATTCCCTCAAAAATATCTTAGTCGTTTCTATCCTTAAATCTGGAAAGGATCCAAATATTGTAAGTTTATAAAGACCAATATCATTAGTCTCTTGCGTATTCAAAACCCTAGCAACGTTCATAAAATTTAGATTAGATTGGAGGATACAAAAAGAGAATTTACTACCAGTAAACCAGTTTGGCTACAAAAGAGGTTTTGGAACAATATACGCTTTAATAACATTTTTTGTAGATTTACAGAAAAACTTAACTAGGAATAACTATTTAACAGCCCTATTCTTGGATATTAAAGGAGCATATGAATCAGTTTCTTTGTCAATCTTAAAATTTAAAATGGTAAATTTCTTTCATTTGCCAATTGCTTTAGTTAACACAATTATCGGTTTCTATACAGACAGGGTAATCTACGTCAGAGACCATAATAACAAACTAATAGGACCTCGACACAACTATCACGGCATACCACAAGGCTCGGTATTATCGCCAATTTTATTTAATATGTACACCTCTGACATACATAATATGCAAATATACAACATCTCATTCAAAATAATACAATATGCAGATAACTTTTGGGTTCATACAGAAAGTAAGAAATATGAAAACGGTATACAAAATCTAAGCACTTTATTTGGGTTAAGGCATATATTGGACTCAAAGATAATGAATAAACAGATTATTTAGCTAAAACCAGTATAATATCAGGCACTTTATTGTCGTATTCTTTATGTGTATCAGATGCCATTAGGTTTAAAAAAAAAACAGCTATCGACATGGAAAGATTATTGTAATGTTTACTGCTTTACAAACCATACAAGAGACACCACTTTACAACCAGTTATTCGACAAACTACTTGGTTTTAACAATTTTAAATCTCCACGAAAATCTATAACCACCATAAATAGACTACTCTTTGGACATGCGTGCTATCCAAGTCATTTATATAAAAAAAATGTGATTGAGCATGATAATTGCAAATATTTCGGAAAACTGGGTGATCTCGATCACATCTTTTTTAAATGTCCTAAGTTTTAAGAGCATTCAAACTCTCTCTACAAAAAATTAATCGAACTTAATATGTATGTACCATTCAATATCCAGTCACTACTGGCTACAGGTTCATAACAAATATGTAATATCATTACAGATTTCTTGTCAGACACATGCACAGTTATATAGAGTTTATACGCAAGCATGGAACTTTTCATAATCATGTCGAAGTTTAGATTTGTATCTTTTGTTTATCCTAAATGTTATACCACCTAATTTGTGGTTCAGTTTTGTTTGTCTACTAAGAATGTTTTGATGGGCCCCTACATGAGAAGTAAGTGACCCTGTAAGTTTCCTTGTCGTATATTCTTCTATTAATTATCCGTTAGTTTTTTATAAGGGATATTGTGCATTTGTCTGATTAGAGAATCTATTGCAACTGGCTGATTGACTAATGTCTATGCCATTAAAAAAATACTTTCCTAATAATTTAGGTGCTGCTTTTTGTATGTTTTTATCTTCATTCAGCTTGATTCTACAATGGTTTTTATTTTAGATAGGATTAAATTTAAGTTTATCTTTTACTGTTTTTAATAACGTAATCTAGTTTTTAAAATTATCTATATTGCTATAAGCTTGCCTGGTACTAAATAGTAATCATAATTAAATGATACAAAAATAAAAAGTAAAAATTATTCACTAATAATTAAAAAGTAAAGCCAATAAAACATTTTGTGGACTTTAAATGTGACCTGACATATTGTTACCGTAACAAATTAAACAAATTCAACAGTATAATCCTAGTTTACAAAGTAAGCCGGTCCGGAGTTTACAAAGTAGAGCCTACCCGTCACCCACTAAGTCTTCTTTAAATTTGTTTTCTTACTTCTTAAAATAATTTGCAACTTGTCCATTCTTCCAATTGAATGCTAACCATTTTGGTGTTAAACGTGCCACAACCATCTTAATTATCTCCAGTCATTCGTCGAATCATTCTTATTTTCGACACATGCGTTCGTTGTTTCCCTTTTTTTAAACTGCATAGGATCTAAAGACTAATATTAAAGTAGCTTTATGGAAATTTCTTTTATTACATAGTAATCTTTTTGACATACAACACACCACTCGCCCACATCCATTTTAACTATTTCGCTTCAATTCCATTGAATATATCTCCATCTACTTCCCCATCACTGTGTAATATCGATCCTATATAAATACCTATATAACTACTTATTTTGTAAAAGTAACCCCTTATCTTTACATAAACATGTCAGACACTTTATTTTTGTTCAACTAAGTTTGAAAATTTTTTTTTAAGACGTTGTTTTCATTGTTTCAGTTTTTGTTCTAAATCATGTTCAGTCTGTATATAGCGGAATTTTATCCTGTATTATTCCAGTTATGTGATCGAACAGTAATAGGTACCTAAAAATTATAATTATAATCGCTTATCCCTGATGCAATCCTACTTTCACATGAAATGTATCAGTGTCTTTCACACCTTTTCCAATACTACTTGCTACGCCCTCGGACATATCTCTCACAATTTTCACGTACTCATCGGAGACGTTTTTCTTATTAAGCACCCTCCAGTGAACCTCTCGAGGAACTCTGTCGACTCTGTCGTATATTGTCTAAAGATCTGAGCTAAATTTATATAATATGAATACAGGCTAGCGCCAAAAGTGCTTTAGTTTTCAATGAACCTATAACTCGCTGGCAACCGGACCAATTTAATACTTATCAAAATGTGCGCAATAAAAATTGTACAATTTTTCTGATAAACTTTTTGCTAATAGTAAGGGAACGTATATATATATATATATATATATATATATATATATATATATATATATATATATAAAGGCACATATATACCACTGATAACTGATAATATGGCCAGAGACGAGAGTGCCGAGGAACATATATATATATATATATATATATATATATATATATATATATATAATTGATGGATTCGACCGTTACTTGATGGAAATTCATTTTATGTAACAATAAAACACTGAAAACTTTGTTTTCAAACTTCCACAAAATTTATTTTAAATATTATCACTACAGCTGTTTCGGCTGATTGCCTTTCTCAAGTGATCTATTTTGGCTTGGGTTTACAAATTTATAGTATCTAATGAAATAGGTTGAGGAGGGGAGAACTGTTTGTCTCAAGTTGGTCATTCAGAATTATATCTGTGTTTTTTAATTTGTTGATTTCCATAGATTCTAACAAAGATAGCTTAAGGCCTTTATTTTGAATGTGAAGAATTTTAAATTTGTCATTAAAAGAATGATTATGATCTAGAAGGTGAAGTGCGTATGTCGAATCTGTTTTTCTATTCTTGAAAGCCCTTTTATGTTCTGCTATTCGTTTATCAAAGTTTCTACCAGTTTGACCGATGTAAGTTTTTGGGCAGTCGCCACATTGGAGTTTGTATACACCACTATTTAAGTGTTTTTTATTTTGGCTCTTGTTATTTTTAATATATTTGCCTAGGTTGTTATTTGTTCGGAAAGCTGGTGTTATTCCTTTCTTTTTTATGTGTTTGGCAATTTTTGTTGTTATTTTGCCTGTATATGTAATCGAGCAGAAGGTACTGGATTTTTTCTCTGGTGGTGGAAATACTAATTTCAGGGCTTTCTTGTGTAGTTTTTGATTTAACATTTTATTAATTGTTTGTTCGTTGTATCCGTTGTTTAGTGCTATTTGTTTAATTATATTTAATTCTGTCTCAAAGTTGTCTTTTGACATCGGAATTTCTGTTAATCTATGTAACATACTATGATAAGCTGCCAGTTTATGTTGTGTTGGATGGGATGACGAATTGTGTATAGTCGTGTCAGTATGGGTAGGTTTATGAAATATGGAGAAGTCATGTTTGTTTTGAAGTCTGCTAATTTTTAAATCTAAAAAATTTATGGATTGATTTTGTTCTGTTTCTATTGTAAATTGAATATGACTATGAACTGAATTAATATATGATAAAAATTGGTCGAGTTGCCTGTTAGTTCCTGTGAAACATACCAGTACGTCGTCTACGTATCTCCACCAATATAAAAACTGTTTGAATACGGGATGTTTTGAAATCTTTGTCTCTAGATGATCCATAAAAATATCTGATAACAATGGGCTTAGAGGATTACCCATTATAAGTCCTGCACTGTTATTTGTATATATTTTATTATTAAATTCAAAGTAGTCCTGGTTTATGCAAATTTCAAGAAGATGTAAAATTTCAGATGTAATTATTGGATTTGTACTATTTTGGTCTAAAAGGTTTTTTACTAGAATAAAAGTTTCTGTAGGAGGGATACTAGGAAAAAGATTTTTTACGTCAAAAGAAATTAATCTGGAATTGTTAGGTAATTGAAAATGTTGTATTTTGTTAACTAGTTCTATTGTATTTTTTATGGTAAATTTAGGTGAAAATTTAGTGTGGTCTAAAATAATCTCTAACAGTTTGTTTGAAATTTTATATGACGGAGCTGTATAAAAAGAAACTACAGGTCTTATTGGGTGATCCGGTTTGTGTAGTTTAATGAAAGAATATAATTTAGGAGGCTGTGGGTTCATAATATTGAGGTATTTCTGTTCTATTGGATTTAGTATTGATTTTGAATTTTCTAACGCTAGCTTAATTTGTTTTTGATATTTTTCTGTCGGATCTTTGTGTAAAGTTTCAATATTTTGATTATTTAAGAATTCTATTGTTTTTTTATTATATTCTATTTTATCTATAGCAATAGTAGTGTTACCTTTGTCTGCTTTTGTAAACACGATGTTGTTTTCTATTGATTTATTTTTAATTGAAATTGCTGTTTTATTCTCTTTGTAACAGGAATTCTTAGTTTCACTACACACATCTCTAATAGATTTGGCAATTATACTTTTTTCGATATTGTTAGCAGTTTTGTTTAACGCTACTTCACATTCTACACCTAAATATTCTAAAGTTCTCTCATTATTATGTTGGGGCAAGTTGTGTTTAAATCCTTTCTCTAAAAGTTGTATCTCGCTGTTACTAAATTTAGTATCTGTTAAATTTATAAATCTATTGAAAAAAGTGTGGTTCGAAAAACTTTTTGTGTAATGAATATTGGGTTTTTTAGTATTGGAAATTAGATTATTTAGTTTTTTACACTGTGTATTGAATTTTTTATCTATTATATTATCTATATTAATTCTCACGTTAGAATCTAGGATGTCAAATTCTATATTATTTAATCTATAATTTAATTCTGAATGACATACCTTAAGATAAACAGATATTATATCCCGTTTGTTGTATTGGTATTTTCTGTCTTGTTTAAGCCATCTGGTCTGACCGTGATGAATCCCTTTTTGTGCAGCGGGGCTGTGGTTTTTGGTTTTTAACTGAATATACTTGGGGAACACTTTATTTTGTAAACACATATTTAAAAACCAGATGTTTTGTGTCGCCAGTCTACGTTTCAGATGTAATCTTGAAAACAATATGGTCAAAAGTCCTGTACTGACTTCTTTTAAATAATTGATGGATTCGACCGTTACTTGATGGAAATTCATTTTATGTAACAATAAAACACTGAAAACTTTGTTTTCAAACTTCCACAAAATTTATTTTAAATATTATCACTACAGCTGTTTCGGCTGATTGCCTTTCTCAAGTGATCTATTTTGGCTTGGGTTTACAAATTTATAGTATCTAATGAAATAGGTTGAGGAGGGGAGAACTGTTTGTCTCAAGTTGGTCATTCAGAATTATATCTGTGTTTTTTAATTTGTTGATTTCCATAGATTCTAACAAAGATAGCTTAAGGCCTTTATTTTGAATGTGAAGAATTTTAAATTTGTCATTAAAAGAATGATTATGATCTAGAAGGTGAAGTGCGTATGTCGAATCTGTTTTTCTATTCTTGAAAGCCCTTTTATGTTCTGCTATTCGTTTATCAAAGTTTCTACCAGTTTGACCGATGTAAGTTTTTGGGCAGTCGCCACATTGGAGTTTGTATACACCACTATTTAAGTGTTTTTTATTTTGGCCAATATTCATTATACAAAAAGTTTTTCGAACCATACTTTTTTCAATAGATTTATAAATTTAACAGATACTAAATTTAGTAACAGCGAGATACAACTTTTAGAGAAAGGATTTAAACACAACTTGCCCCAACATAATAATGAGAGAACTTTAGAATATTTAGGTGTAGAATGTGAAGTAGCGTTAAACAAAACTGCTAACAATATCGAAAAAAGTATAATTGCCAAATCTATTAGAGATGTGTGTAGTGAAACTAAGAATTCCTGTTACAAAGAGAATAAAACAGCAATTTCAATTAAAAATAAATCAATAGAAAACAACATCGTGTTTACAAAAGCAGACAAAGGTAACACTACTATTGCTATAGATAAAATAGAATATAATAAAAAAACAATAGAATTCTTAAATAATCAAAATATTGAAACTTTACACAAAGATCCGACAGAAAAATATCAAAAACAAATTAAGCTAGCGTTAGAAAATTCAAAATCAATACTAAATCCAATAGAACAGAAATACCTCAATATTATGAACCCACAGCCTCCTAAATTATATTCTTTCATTAAACTACACAAACCGGATCACCCAATAAGACCTGTAGTTTCTTTTTATACAGCTCCGTCATATAAAATTTCAAACAAACTGTTAGAGATTATTTTAGACCACACTAAATTTTCACCTAAATTTACCATAAAAAATACAATAGAACTAGTTAACAAAATACAACATTTTCAATTACCTAACAATTCCAGATTAATTTCTTTTGACGTAAAAAATCTTTTTCCTAGTATCCCTCCTACAGAAACTTTTATTCTAGTAAAAAACCTTTTAGACCAAAATATTACAAATCCAATAATTACATCTGAAATTTTACATCTTCTTGAAATTTGCATAAACCAGGACTACTTTGAATTTAATAATAAAATATATACAAATAACAGTGCAGGACTTATAATGGGTAATCCTCTAAGCCCATTGTTATCAGATATTTTTATGGATCATCTAGAGACAAAGATTTCAAAACATCCCGTATTCAAACAGTTTTTATATTGGTGGAGATACGTAGACGACGTACTGGTATGTTTCACAGGAACTAACAGGCAACTCGACCAATTTTTATCATATATTAATTCAGTTCATAGTCATATTCAATTTACAATAGAAACAGAACAAAATCAATCCATAAATTTTTTAGATTTAAAAATTAGCAGACTTCAAAACAAACATGACTTCTCCATATTTCATAAACCTACCCATACTGACACGACTATACACAATTCGTCATCCCATCCAACACAACATAAACTGGCAGCTTATCATAGTATGTTACATAGATTAACAGAAATTCCGATGTCAAAAGACAACTTTGAGACAGAATTAAATATAATTAAACAAATAGCACTAAACAACGGATACAACGAACAAACAATTAATAAAATGTTAAATCAAAAACTACACAAGAAAGCCCTGAAATTAGTATTTCCACCACCAGAGAAAAAATCCAGTACCTTCTGCTCGATTACATATACAGGCAAAATAACAACAAAAATTGCCAAACACATAAAAAAGAAAGGAATAACACCAGCTTTCCGAACAAATAACAACCTAGGCAAATATATTAAAAATAACAAGAGCCAAAATAAAAAACACTTAAATAGTGGTGTATACAAACTCCAATGTGGCGACTGCCCAAAAACTTACATCGGTCAAACTGGTAGAAACTTTGATAAACGAATAGCAGAACATAAAAGGGCTTTCAAGAATAGAAAAACAGATTCGACATACGCACTTCACCTTCTAGATCATAATCATTCTTTTAATGACAAATTTAAAATTCTTCACATTCAAAATAAAGGCCTTAAGCTATCTTTGTTAGAATCTATGGAAATCAACAAATTAAAAAACACAGATATAATTCTGAATGACCAACTTGAGACAAACAGTTCTCCCCTCCTCAACCTATTTCATTAGATACTATAAATTTGTAAACCCAAGCCAAAATAGATCACTTGAGAAAGGCAATCAGCCGAAACAGCTGTAGTGATAATATTTAAAATAAATTTTGTGGAAGTTTGAAAACAAAGTTTTCAGTGTTTTATTGTTACATATATATATATATATATATATATATATATATATATATATATATATATATATATATATATATATATATATATATATATATATGTATATATATATATATATATATATATATATATATATATATATATGTATATATATAATATATATATATATATATATATATATATATATATATATATATATTGTTGTACTTTTGAATGTCCATTAGAAATAAAAAACCGATATACAAATTTTATTACTTAAATAAAAATTAAAATTATTGATATTTCATAAAGACACGGGCATATAAATTTTCAAACATCCTGTATAAGACAAAATATGTATTTTAAGTTGTTCGAAGAATTGTTCATTAGGCCTCAGAGACAAGACTTTCAAATATTAGCGATAAGAAATTTAAATAAGTCGGTTATTGTGAAATGGATTTACCCAGAAATAAAGTGTATATAGACAGTGTTTAAACAATAGACCGGGATTTGCGGTGGTTTTTCTCCCCGAAAGATTATATCGGTAAAAGTTTATTAACAAAAGACATTGAATTGAGAAACAGGTATCGTTTGTAGCTATTAGTAAGAAATATTTGTAAAGCAGATAGATTTAGTTAGAATAATTAAAGAATGTTGTTTTCTGGAATTACCCGAATGACGTTTTATAAAGAGAGTTGGTTGGTAACGATATACGTCACAGAGGTGGATGATTTTGATTGGTCAATTTTTGAATGCAAGGAGGTAGTGGTTGTGGCTATGAGATAGGAGAGAGAAAAAAAAGTTAGTTAGTCAGTTTTCATCGCCCAAGAAGGAAGGAGCTTTGTGGTTTGTGTTTGTTTGAAGTCCCGAAGACGTAATTTACCGGGTGTGTTTATTTGCTGTGTAAAAGCTGATCAGTGTGAGGAACGGGGTACAGAGAGATAGAAAAACCAAAGGGTATAAGAATATTAATATCAGACGAAGCCGGAAACATTTGAAGTTATAAACAGGCGCGGAGATTCGCTCAAAAGGAGGCTGCATAGAATTACACGAGTTGTTGGGTTGCAGATACAAGGACAGATAGGAGAAAGGTGTACGTCATCTGGACCACAATAGGAGCAGAAGCAGAGAAAGGTTTTTTTTTTATGGCGTGGCCATAGAATTACAACGGCAGAGAACGAAAGGTCAGTCAATTTTCATTAGAGCAGGAGTGTGGTTTTCATTTATTAATTAAATAAATTGAATAAATAATAGAGACAGTTAATTTTGCGATCATTTAAAGAAAAAAATTATAAAGAGAGCTTAGTTATAACACATATTAAAAATCAATGTAAAATAACATTTGGGTCCATGATAGAAAACAACTTCTCATATATTTAAAGTATTATATTGCAAATATTACAGGATTGATTGTTATCTAAAATTTCATTAAAATAAAGGACATCTCACATATAGTTCAGTTGAAATTCTGTGTATTTTATTCAGGTCATATTACCTATCCCAATTAGGAAGCCAATTGGAAAATATTTTGAATCCACGATCAAAGGTAAATAGTACAAGTTAAATAGCCTGAGATTATAATTAATTAATGCTGATTTATTGTGATTAATTGGAGATTAGATCATTTAATAAATATAGACAGGATCTTTTCTAAATAAGCAATAGAATACAATTTAAATAGCATAACAATATATATATATATATATATATATATATATATAAATATATATATATATATATATATATATATATATATATATATATAATATATATATATATATATATATATATATATATATATATATATATATATATATATATATATATATAAAGGCACATGTATACCACATAACTGGCAACATGGCCGGAGACGAAAGTGCCGCGAATTGCGATTTAAGGCTGTTTTAGCAGTTCAAGCACACTGCGATTTGAATTGCGCGTATCACTTACTTTTCTACACTGCTTACGCGAGACTATCTTTACTCAGTGGCGCAGCCGACGCGCGACGGCTAGTTTAATGATAACAAATGTATTACTCTCCCTTCAAATTAGTTTTAACACGAACTAACTGACCGTATGTTCATGAGATTTGACGTCACGAAGGCGATAACGGTGAAAATACACGACAATGATGCGTAACACGTTTCACTCTTAGATTTTAGTATTTTTTAGCAATTTTCTTTAAAGTTGGAACACGCTTTTCTCGATTTTTACTGGACACATAAAGATGAAAAAAAATCAACGATTACAGAGAAAAAAACATTTTCAAGTGATGGGCGTAAAAAGTTTGGTTATAATAGAACGTTAAACAGTATAATCCAATTTTTCAACAGAAGTTTCAAAAAAATAAAAAAGCAAAACCATCATTTTAAAAGCAACATAATTTCGAATATTGTGTCCAAATTTCGAGACATTTAGTCGGTAAATAACAGTCCCTAGGTTTTGGTGCACCGATAAAACAGCCTTAATTAAAACTTGCAAAGGTTGTGAAAGAAATGTTGTTACCAGTATTGTGAGATGTGTAACGTGTAACGCAGTTTTTCATCCATCTTGTGTTCTAAGGGTAGCTGAATTGGTAGTTATTGGCAAAAATAACTTAGTGAAATGCTGTGCTATAGAAAGTGAGGTTATACCAGAACAAAACTTTAACGAAAACATTAGAATGCTGCTAACTGCGAAAGAGCAATTACTTAAAAGTAAGGACGAACTTATTTCCGAATTAAAATCTAAAGAGCATGTCCTATTAGAAAATATTAAACTATTAAAAGAAAATATATCTTTATTAAACATGAACACTGGCAACGTTGCGAATTAAAGTTACAGTTCTGCGGTTGCTACGCCAATACCACAGACACAGAACGTTTCTGTCAGGCAGATATCAGCTGACGAATTAAATTCAAAATCAAAACAAAACATTAACCAAACGCGTCAACAAAATACAGACGTCAATAGACATAACTTAAACGCTGGTATTCTGCATGCTCATACGGCTGATAAAATGAAAGAAATAATAAATTTAGGCCACACAGAAAAATATAAAGGAGAATGGCAGCAGCAGCATAGAAGGAGATACCGCTAGTTTATGGTTGGGAATAACTAAGAAAGCAAGGATGTGCAGTCAGTACCTTAGTGTGTATGGTATCTCTTCATGTAACTAGACTTGCACCAAATACGACCACAGAAAACTTAAAACGGCTTTTAGACCCCAATTTTAAAGATGTACGGTGTGAGTCTCATCCATCTAAACACCCTGAACTTTATACGTGGATGAAAGTTGCCATCAGAAGAAATGAACTAAAATAAGCTTGGAAGAGGGAAGTATGGCCATCTGGTACCCTCGTGTTCCATTTTTTAGTAAAAACGAGAATGCCAACAAGTTCACTGACTGGTCAGATATGTATAATTGTATAACTGCTACAGATTGTATTAATCGATTTTACGATAAATTGTATGACTGCATTGATCAAGCCATCCCGAAGAAAATTATTAAAAATAGACAAAAACAGAAATATCCAGCTTATTTAAGTATAAGCTTTATAAAAAAAAATAAAAAAAAAAAACAAATTAAGCAAACATATAAAAATAAGGAAAGCTAGTGCTATCGAGAACAATAAATTCAATAGTCTTAGAAATACCATTAAAAAGCAAATCAAAAATGAATTTATGCAGCATCAAAATAATATCGAAGATAACATTTTGCATGACCCAAATAGTTTTTGGACATTTATAAGAAGTAGGAGACAAAACCAACGGTTCTCCTCACGAGATGTCTTTAAATGATCATACATTTACAGGCCCTCAAGATATTGCCATGGCTTTCTCTTATCATTTTAGTTCAATTTATCAGGTATCATCCACACATCAGGATTGTTCATAGGGATATTTTAACTTTTCAGTTATTACTGAAGAAGATGTGAAGGTTAGTATAAAAAAATTAAAACCAAAAAAGGCCACTGGTAGTAATAATATCCCTGCCTACATCTTTAAAGGATGTTCTGATATATTTCAAAAACCATTATCACATCTATTTAATCTATCTCTTAAAACTAACACCTTTCCAAACAAACTCAAAAAGTCTACCATTACTCCAGTTTTTAAATCAGGCAATAGAAACAATATAAAAGACTATCGTCCTTTAAGTTTCCTTAATTCCCTTGCTAAAATATTTGAATCTATTCTCTTTATGAATATACTAAAAAAATTTTGAAAATGAATTTGCTTCAGAACCATATAGTTTTTTGCCTGGGTTATCCACAACTAGTAATTTGTGCATTCTGTCTAATTTTGCTAGTAAGGCAATAAATAATAAACTCCAATTAGATTTAATAATGACTGACTGCTCAAAGGCATATGATATGGTTGACCATGGCATTCTTTTATCTAGATTGAGTGAGTTTGGTTTTTCGCATGCTACTTGTACATTTATAAAATCGTATGTGGAATCAAGGTTTCAACGAGTCAAAATTGGTAGCTGTTTATCAGATGAATTTTAGGCTACATCTGGTGTCCCCCAAGGGAGCAACTTAGGGCCTTTGTTTTTCTTAATTTTTGTCAACTCACTACCGCAATCTCTTAAATTTTCTTCTAGTTTGATCTATGCTGATGATTTTAAGCTTTTTAATACTATACATACTTCAAATGATTGTCAGTTACTACAGGAGGACCTGACCTCAGTTGTGGAATGGTAGGGACAACAATATGATCTTGAATATTAAGAAGTGTGGAGTCATATCTTTTACTTGCAAAATCGACTACATTTAAAATAATTATAAAATTGACAATTGTGTAGTATCTAGGAAAACCAAATGTAAATATCTGGGAATATACCTACAGGCTAACATGAAATTTAACAAACACTATATAAATATTGTTAATAAGGCCTACAAAATATTGGGATTTGTAATCAGAAATTTCACACACTTTAGTATAAACACAACCATTAGACTATATAACGCTTTAGTAAGACCAAACTTGGAATATGCATCAGTGGTATGGACTCCTGAAGCCAAAGTTCATATTAATCATATAGAAAAGGTACAAAAAAGATTTCTAAGGTATTTATACCTTAAGAAATACAATTTGTATACTCACCTTATGCCACCAAAAGAGTTGCTTCAAATAGTTGGCTTGCAGTCATTAGAGCAAAGAAGAAACATGCATTGTGTTGTTATTCATATTATCATTAACAATGTTAAATATAAGACATGTGGTTTCATCAACTTTATTAGGTTTCATGTGCCAAAGGTCAACCTAAGGGTAAACAGTAATGACCTATTTTCTTGTACTCCATATTATAATTCTTGTGCAATAATAAACTATATGCAATATCAGTGTAATGAGTTAATAAAGATCTGTGATATAGACCTCTTTACCCGTAGTGTAAGGGATATTAAAAAATGTTATGAATAGATAAGAATGGACTCAATTTTTAAAATTTTTTTAACTTGTGTCTTTTTTTTAATGTGCTTTACTTTCTGTGTTTTTATTTTGTACTTCTGTGTATATTGTATTTTTTGTTTGTAATTACTACCTAAGTGGTGTTTGTAAGTTTTAATAAATAAATAAATAAATAAATAAATAAAAATTAGAAAAAAGCAAAAATTTTTACTATATATATTTTTAATATAATTTTCCATTTTATGTCACAGTAGCTCAGCTTGGTTAATATTTTTGTTTCTACTTTTAGCACAATACACTATTGGTCTGGTTTTCTGCTCAGAATCCTTTTTTGTATTCATGCATATGCTTGAAATTTTTGTAGTAGGTAGAAAATAGATCAAAGATCAAAATATACCCAATTCCAGTGTGTCATTTTCCTCTGGGGGTGATTATTACCCCCAACACATTGAGAAAGTGTATCAAAAAAACCATAGTAGTCGTAAGACTATTGAATTATAAGATAAAAATGTTCTTTAAGATTTTTTTATAAAAGTCAATTTGAAGTTATTAGTGACTAAAAGTTCACAAATTAGACGTCAAAAAAACATGATATTAAAAGGTTTTTCGCGAATAACTCAAAAAATTTAGATTTTATCGGTAAACCTGCTTGGATATAAAATTTACAATTTACTTAATTTATATAAAAACATTACATTCTGAAAGTTTAATTGGTTTATTACGTTTAGTTAAAGAAATCCAAGACAAAAGAAATGCTTTTTTTACTGAAAATTTTGTTTTTTTTTATTTCTATACACTAAAAATTAAATGAGATATATGGTTGTTTAAAGATTGTATTTGCATGCGTTTAGCACCACGTTCAAGCCCTTTCAGCGTTACCCATTTTTAAAATGAATAGCTTAAAACAAATTAATATACATCACTCTGTAGTTTATTTTAAAAGCTACAAATCTTTAGCCATCGATTGGATGTTATATGTGGCTAATAGCAACTGTTTTTGTTTGTTCGTATCTATTTTTGCGCATTTTGTTGAGCTTGTTACATCGTCTTTGTTACCATAACTAAAAGATACAATAGTAGAAAATGCTCAGAATATCAATTAATTAGCCTAATCAGCCACGACCTTAGGATTTTCCTAAGAATAGTCAACAACAGTTCTTTTATAACATTGTTCGATGTTCACTCAGATTACCTATTTAAAACGGCACTTAAGAGATAGCCTTATGCTATCAAAATCAACAGAAATTACTTAATGTAATTAGATATGTAGACGACACAGTAATTCTCTAAAAAAATATTGAAGGTCTCCAAATTCTGCTTGATCGTATTCACAAAGTAGGAGAGGAAATTGGCATTAAGTAAACTCAAACAAATCAAATTTTTAATCTGTAGTCGTAACCCATATCCAGATGCAAAACTTCAATCAAATAGAATCCAAGTTGAAAAAGTTCACAAAATTACATATGAATTACATATGAATTACATTGGAAACTGTCATAATGGACCAACTAGATCCAGACGTACATATAAAACAAATAATAGCAATGGCTAAAACTACTTTTATGAAAATGAAGACATTTCCTGCAATAATCATCTCAGTTTCGAGCTTGGACAGCAAGAAAAATGAGTGAGGAAGTACTAAGGAGAATCAACAAAGAGAGAATTGCTAAAGGCTATTAAACACCTACTTCTTCTTCTCTACGTGCCATCTCCGCGACGGAGGTTGGCAATCATCATGGCTATTCTGATCTTAGATGCTACAGCTCTAAATAGTTCGATTGATGGGCATCCGTACCATTCCTTCAAGTTACGCAACCATGATATTCTTCTCCTTTTTACACTTCTCTTGCCCTGGATTTTCCCTTGTATGATTAATTGAATTGAAATAATGAATTAACCTAATTGTTGTATCTTTCATTATGCATAACATGCTCTAGGTATTGCAGCTTTCGTATCTTGATGGTTTCCAATATTTCCATTATTTTGCTGACTCTCCTCATGACTTCGTTGTTTGTTACATACTCGGTCCATGATATTTTCAGGATTTTTCTATGCACTCCCAGTTCAAATGCTTTCAACTTTTTAGTAGTCGACGCGTTAAGTGTCCATGCTTCTATCCCGCAATGCAGAGTCGAGAAAATATAACACATTGTCAGCCTGTCAAGTCTAATTTCAGTTCTCTTGCACAAAGTACCTTTCTCATTGTATTGAAGTTTGTTTGTGATTTCTCTATTCGAACTTTGATTAATTTGGAGTAATCGTTTGTGTGATTAATTATTGTGACAAGATAATTGTAGTTTTTACTTGTTCTAAAGTTTTACCATTAATTGTCAGGCTTTCACAATTATTTTGGGATTTTGACATCCTCATTAATTTAGTTATCTTGAGTTTATTGATCTATATTCTTCTCCATACTCAACTATTTTGTTCATTTGCTCTTAGAGGTCTTGGAGGTTGTCATATCTAATGTTGGTTATTACTGTTTCATTGACCTTAATGCCTACCGTTTCTCCCTCAAGAGGTTTTTCATAATTTCTTTAGAGTATGCAATGAATAGTAGTGGTAACAATACACACCCCTGTCGCACTCCCCTTTTAATTTAGAACTTTTCTTATGTGTGTTCATTAAAGCGTATGTATGTCTGCTGTTTATATTATACATTTGTTATAATTCGAAGATCATTGTATTGTAATTGTTTTGCTTTGAGGGCGTCCATTAACTCTTTGTAGCGGACTTTATCGAAAGCCTTGTTGTAATTTATATAAAAGACGTCCATATCTTAGTCCACATCCAAGCATCTCTGGATTAGTACGTTGAATATAAAGAGAGCTTTAGAGGTGCCTACGCCTCTACGGAATCCAAACTGGGTTTCTTCAATATCCATATCAAGTATTTGGTAAATGCGTTTATGGATGATCTTTAAAAACATTGTAAGTGTGTGGGACATCATGGTGAGGTGGTCGGTACATTCTCTATCATTTTTCTTTTTTGGGAGCCAAAAAAAATGTTAAGATCAACCATTTATTGAGTACGGTACCCGACTGATTAATTCCATTAAAGAGCTTTAAGAAGAAATCCATGTACTCATTTTCAATTATTTTAAGGATATCAATAGGCAGTTGATGTGGCTCCTACCTTTTTTTGTTTCTGGTGTTCTTTAGTGCATACAATATTTCTCAATTTGTAATTTCTATACTTCTTTCTCTGTTCCCAAAAGATATGTCTCATAAGTGTCTTCTTTCGGCGTCGAAGAGATCTTCCATATATTCTTTCCATCGGTTAAGCTTGTCGTCAGTCGTTATCATAGTATTTTCATTTTTATCTGAAAGATTTGTGTTGTGGTGTTGTTTTTGCAGCCCTGCCATTTTTATAAGGCAGGTTAAATAGGTTAAATAGGTCGTATTTGTTCCGAAGACCTTCTATGTCTTTACATTTTTCCTTATATTAAATTTGTTTTGCAGCTCTTATTATTTTTCTGATTTCATTGTTAATAATTTTGTAATTTTGACTGTCTTTGTTCAGGGCTTGTCTTCAACGGTCCATCCTTCCGATTATTTCGTCGGTCATCTAGTTGTCTCTCATTCTTATCGGTTTTTTTATTATCTTTCTAACACCGAACAACGTCTTATCTGGGACATATAGTAAGGGTAAGTCGATATAAAATATTACAACGGATCCTTAAAGGCAAAATAGAGGACCGTAGAGATGTAGAAAGAAAACAAGTTTCTTGGTTGAAATACAATCGTGAATGGACTCAGATTTCAAATACAGGACAACTAATTCATATTGCAGAAGACCGGGAAGCCTTCGCAATGGTGACCGCCAACGTCGGATAATTCTGATATGGCATATGAAGAAGAAGACTCCCAAAAACAACGATAGTTACCCTAACATACAATAGTAGAACATGTGAAAGAATTAGGGGGTTTACAGGTGAAAAAAATATAAGATAATATATTTTATATTAATAGTTTACATGTTTTGCTTCATTAAAATCTATGAAGTATGTTAAATTTTTGTTTAATTATATTTACGCAATTTGGGTTACGAAAATATAAGTATAATATATTTACGTATAATAAATAATAAGTATTTATCTGAATATTTCTTAATGATATTTATATAAAATTAGCTATATTTAGCGCATCTTTGCTTATTATATAAAAATAATGTACTTACCACCATCCGAACGCCTTTTGTTTCCTTTACCCATTTTAGCCTAGTAATCGAAATTCACCTAAAAATTAAACCAAATTAAAAAACAGTTGCTGGAAGGGCCATATAAAATAAACATATTTAATGTATAAACTCGCAATTATTTAAAGAAGGCCGAAAAATTGTAGTTTTTAAGAAATATACAAACGAACCAAACAGTAAAAGTACAGCAAACGTATCATCAAAGTTACAAATAATTTATTATTTAGTTTTAACGTACATTCAATTTCGATTAACTGGTCTCCGTTTCAGTTTTAAGATTTTTAATATAAATACCTTCCAAAATGTTGGCCGATTTAAATAATTTTTAAATTAAGTAAATTAATTTTCAAACTGGGAGAAACTGTTCACTTTGTTTTGTTACCTAAAAAATAATAGAGTAATATTTTAATTTGTTCTCCAAATAATGCAGAATAATCAAATTAAAAGAAATTTTAATCTAAACGAAAAACTAATTTTTAAGGAATTAAGGCCCACTTGTAGAAAACATAATGAAACCAATGATTTTTATTAAATATATATTTAATTAAATACAAATAATGATAATTTTAAAGTTACATGAAGAAAAAATAGCTACACGTCCATTTTTTTATTTTATTTCTTGGAACTATACGTATAACAAAAATATTTAAATTTTTACTTGTAATCTTTAAAACAATGTGGATGCAATGGTATATTACATTTTTTACACATAAAAACATTTGTACTTTTACGTAGCCCACAACGCCTTCTCCAGTTTTCATTATTTCGTTCAACCATTTTGCCCAGATTATCCAAACGGAAGGTAGATAATAAGGATAAACTCGAACCACGACCTCTAACAGATTTTGTGCTACTTTTGTTAACACTTTACAAGAATTCGCACACGTTCTGACCTAAAATTTAACTGCGAAATTGAATTTGTCTCATGTACGATTCTGTATAGTTTCCAAGCATTAACGACAGCAGAGTCTAACATGTTTATAAATAACGACACCACCTCCATTAATAACCACCATTTTTTCCCACGGATATTAATTCTATGATTAGCCACTCCATTGTCATGTAAGTTTACTCCCCCCATGTATTTATTATATTTAACTATCATGTTGAATTGTGGGATAGCGATGTCTTTTCTTACCTCGCGATTGTATCGTTTTAAGAAAAAACACGCTCTCTTGGATCATAATTGGATGCCACCGTCACCACAGAATTATGGTGTTAACGGACAACATTTATTTTATTAGTTTCATCGTAGCGACAATCCATAGTCCCGCGATCTTTTTTCCAGTGGATTTTGTGTTCTCCAACAAACAATTTGCCAGCCTGTTTTTACGTATTGTTCCAATGGTAAAGTATCCTTGTTGTTTCAAATGAACTAACAACTTGTAGCTGGTAAAGAAATTATCAAAATTTATCTTGTAGGCAGACTTGTTTTCCATAACTTTTAAAAGATTGATAGCAACTGGTCTATTCAGACTGAACTCTTTTAAATTATTCTGGTTGGATTTTTCAGCAGTTTCCAGTTGTATAAATATCCATTGCTAGCTGCAAGACGCCACATTTTAAATCCGAAACTAACAGGCTTCCCTTTAATAATCATGGCTTGCTGAATGACGGCCGAAGTATAGGTCCATTTGTTCATCTATCGATAAGTATTGACTGAAAACACCATATTTAAATAACTTTTGTTCGTTCAACAGGTTGATCATCGGACGAATTTTTGCAAATTTATCTTGTTTATCTAGCTGATCGTTAACTCCCTTATCCTCATCTAAAGACCGTTTTACACTGGAAAGAATGTGATATCTGCTTAAAATTAACAATCCCAAAAATATTTTTTAATCATTTCGATCCATGTCAAAGTTGGGTTGGTTCTGATCTCTGGAATATTTTTTTGAACTTGCATAATATCTTTATTGGACTTTTCATGCAACTCGTCAACGACATTTTTTATGTGAGTTTCTTCATTCGAATGAGCATCATTTCCATACTAATTCAATGGGTTTTCTGCATCAGGTTACGTATTCAACTAGAGCTATTTGTTTGGCTTTTAATGATTGCACATGAGACTGACTTACACTTGCCTCTTCTAACTCATCTTTTTCATTTATATTTGTTATTTCAAATGTTCCAGACACATCTTTCGGCAAACTATTTATATTACCCATATGTCCTCATCTATATCTTCCTCATCTGTTAGGTTATCAACTTCTGGAGGTATTAAACAAACATCTATATCATCATCTACATCCAGGATTTCAAATATAGCTTCGAGATCGTTTATGGTCAAGGGACTTTTAAGATCATCCTTATACTTTGTGTCGCCCTAAAATATTGACCAACTTAGTAACATTCACATACATATCGAAAAATAAAAGAATTCACCATAATATAAAATTTCACGTTATCTGAGAAAATAACAGGATACCAATTTTTGTTGACTATTACTGAACACTTACAGACACCGTATGATTAACAGAAAGCACCTTGAATACAAAAATACCGATAATAGTCATATTGATATTCGTTAGGACTGATAAACCGAGCATACGCAAGACAAAATAACAAACACCACATGTTTATCAGATGAGTCAGTCTGACTGACCTAGTCTGACCTAGTCTAATCTGGAAGTCCAATTTTCGATTACTTTTTCCAATATTTGTGGCCGTATATCGGCAATAACGTGGCGAATGTTACACCACTGGTATAGTGGTCAATCGTTTCAGGCTTATCGGCGTAGACTAGCGACTTCACATATCCTCATAGAAACTAGTCTGGCGGTGTTAAATCGCACGATCTTGGAGGCCAATTGAGAGGTCCGAAACGTAAAACTATGCGGTTATCAAAGGTTTATTTCATTAAATTAATTGTGGCACATGCTGTGTGACATGTAGCGCCGACTTGTTGAAACCACAGCTTCTGTGCATCACAATTGTTTAAATAAGGAATAAAAATTCAGTAATCATGGCTCTATATCGGTCACCATTGACTGTAACGTTCTGACCAGTATCGTTGTTGGAGAAGTACGGACCAATGTTTCCACCTACATTACAAACCTACATTATACACCACAATAAATTAAACAAAATCATTAAAACTAGTTTATTAATAAATCACTCTATAAATACGAAAATATTATATTATAGATAGTTCAAACACTCCTGACCATGAAGCTGCGCGAAGGCGGGCTCAAATTCACGTAAAGGCAGAAAGGTTCTAATGTAATTGGAATTATACAGTACAATGCGTTTCGCATGTAAGTGGGGACTAAATCAAATTTCGTCTACTGCGCCGTGGTCAGGAGTTCTTGCACTACCTCTACGTACAATTCCAAAAACTTGTTTAGCAGCGCTGATTGACACAATAGAGCAGTAAATTATTATACCTAAAGATGTTGAAATAGAGATCTTCGCTTACTCAGTCCACTAATAATTAAGTTATTAGAATTAAATAGCAAACTGGTCTTTATATATGTTTTAACTTTGTATGCAAAATACTTTGACTTACAAAATAAAAAGTATCAAATGATATTTTAACAACACACAACCAGAGAAACTATTCAGTATCTTTGATTTTTTTTGTAGAACAAAAATCAGACGTATCTAAATCCCATCTTCAACTAGACATTTAATTTTAAACCAAATTTTGTTCTTTAACAATTCTTAACATGACGAAATGGCTATCTTGTGTTGCTTTGTTTTTGTTTGTGCAAAGAAGTGTCTGTGTTTAGACTCAATCGACAAAAGTTTTAAACAAGTTTTATATTATTACATAAATTTTAAATATAATATCTTTGCCTAAAGAGTTATTTCTTTTTTGTTTTAGCTTATGATCTTTGGGTTATAACATTTATAATAAATAAATCAAGAAATAAATAAAATAGGTAATATTTATTGCCTATACCCAAATATAAAACCTGTAACCTGTAAAAAAAATATAAAGATGAGAAGAACAGCTTAGTATATTGTAATGTCCACCACAACATTGAAAAAATATTTAACAACACCAAACTGTTTTATTTTTGCCTTTGTCATATTCAAACATTCTAAAATGATCAGACGAAAATGATATGCTGTTCCGAAACAGGATGTTTTTGTGTGTATTCCTACATAGAGGAATAATTAATTTTTTTTTTTTTTTTTTTTTTTTTTTTTTTATTTACAATTTGCTTCAACCACAAAAGGGTTATTAGCAATGGACAGTATCGATATCAAATTACAAAGCTTATATTAAATTTGGTTCATGAGTCCTATAGTACGTAAAAAATTGAGAGTCTTAGATGAATTATTTTCACTTAAACAATCTTTAAATGTAGTTGGTAACTGTTGATGTTGTCGTTCTATAACGTAGAGGGGACAGTCTATTATTATATGTTGCACTGTTAGTTCACTATCACACACATAACACATTGGAGGGGCTTCCTTCTTTAATATAAAGTCATGGGTGATCTTCGTATGACCAAGTCGTAATCTGGACATGAGCACTTGGTCTCTTCTCTTAGTAGGATGTTTCGACGGCAATACATTTTGTTTGATTTTTCTTAATGTAGAGTTTGATTTATTCCAATTTGTTTGCCATTTTGTCATGATCTTGTTCTTAAAATATTGCTTTAGATCAGTATGAACGCAAGTAGTTATGATGTCTGTTAATGGATGCTCACTCGCATTTTTTGCTAATATGTCAGCTTTATCGTTTCCAGTTATCTCGCAATGTGAAGGTACCCAGAGGAACTGAACTAATCTTTGATTTTGTTGGCATATCAAGAGTTCCGACTTAATTAAAAGCAGGACAGGATGTTTGGGGTATATTTGCTTTAAGGCTGTTAATGCACTTAGGGAGTCGCTAATGATTATTGAGAATTTAATGTCATGTGTGTTAACAAATTTTAATGACTGGAGGATAGCAAAGAGTTCAGCTGAAAATATGGAAGTTTGGGGAGGGAGCTGGTAGGAACTGTTATAGTTATCTGTTGTGAAAGCCGCTCCTACTCCATTTGCAGATCTGGATGCATCGGTATAAATATGAATGTGATTATTAAAATAATTTAATATCTCTAATAATTTCTGATTGAAGATTTTTGCTGGTGTGACACATTTCTTGAATGCAGATAGGTTTGTATTACAATCAGGGAGAACAATTGTCCATGGTAGCATGCTTTGACTGACTTTAAAAATATTGTAAGTGGGTGGGATTATTGTGTCTAAGCTTTGTAGCGTTGCTCTAACTCGATGATAAAACGGAGGATCCAATCTTTTTCGCCTATTAAATGTCGATGGAAATCTATCTGTAAATGTGTTTTTATAAACAGGTAGCTGTGGGTTAGTTGATACTCTAGAGGCATACATGAGGCTAAGGTATTCTCTCCTAAGTTGAAGGGATGGTTCGCCTGATTCAACATACATACCTTCAACTGAGCTTGTGTAGTGTGCTCCCAGTGCAATTCTAATTGCTGAATTATGAACCGTATCTAGCACTTTTAATAGTGAACCTTTGGCTGAGTTGTAGGCAACAGCAGCATAATCTAGTTTTGAACGGATTAGGGTTTTGTATATAGTCATAAGAGTTTGGAAATCGGCACCCCATTGTTTATGAGAGATACTTTTCATTAAGTTAAGGCCGTTTTGAACTGACAGACGGAGGGAGTGGATGTGGTCTTGCCAAGATAGTCGGTTATCCAGTTTTACTCCCAAGAAGTTAATCGATTCTGAATACTTTATTGGTAAATTTTTTAGGTAGAGTTTCGGTGGATTTATGTATTTCTTTGGAGTTTTACTGAAAATCATTGCTTTCGTTTTAGTGGGTGAAAATTCTAGGCCAGTAGTATTAGACCAGTTCTCTAATTTGTAAATGGCTTGCTGTATATGGGTCGTCATTGTTGATATATTTTTTCCACGACAGAATATAACAAGATCATCAGCAAATAGACGGGGTTTGACTAATGGGCTAAGTGACTTAGCGATGTCATTGATGGCAATAAGGAAAAGTACAACACTAAGAGTAGACCCTTGAGGAATACCATTTAATTGGATTTTGGAGTCTGAAAGGAAGTTGTCTATTCGAACTTTGAAGTTTCGCCTATATAAAAAATTATTAATAAATTTGATAATATTTCCTTTAATCGACCAACTTGACAGAATTTTTATGATATCTGATCTCCAAATTGTATCATATGCACGCGTTATATCAAAAAATACAGCCAGACATACTTGACCACATCCAAATGACTCATGAATTACGAATTCAATATCCACTATGTTGTCTAATGTAGATCTGGACTTTCTAAATCCACTTTGTATAGGGCTAAGTAGCTGTCGATTTTCTAGGTACCACGTTAGTCGGTTGCTTACCATTTTTTCAAGTACTTTACACATAGTAGAAGTTAGAGAGATTGGTCGGTAAGACTCTGGGTCCGATTTATTCTTGCCTTGTTTAAGAACTGGTATAATAATGGAATCATACCAATCAATTGGGAAAACATTATTTGTCCAAATGAAATTATAGAGAGCCAAAAGATATTGTTTGCCTTCCGTTGGCATAGCTTTTAAAAATGTCGTAGGTATGTTGTCAGGCCCTGGGCTAGTGTCTTTAACTTTGTTTAACGTTTCTAAAAGTTCATCCATCGTAAATGTAACATTTAGAGGTAAATTATTGTGGTCATCAAGATTTATACAGGCATTATTAACTTTATTTTTATGGACTAGGAAAATTGTAGATAGATTTTCGTCACTGCTATGTTGTTGGTATACGTTTGCTAGTACGGAGGCTATTTCTTGCTTAGTTGAATAAATATGGTTATCATGTTCTAGGTAATGAATGGTGTTAAATGATTTTTTCCCGTACATTCTGCTTATCATTTGCCAAACCTCAGAAGTCGAGGTAGATGAATTTAAAGATGATACATAGTTTTTCCAAGCTTCTTTCTTACTCTTTTTTAAGGTGTATCTACAGTACGCCCTTAATCTTTTGAATTCAAGCTGGTTATTTAAAGTTGGGTGCCTTCTAAATTTATAAAATGCCTTTTTTTTGAATCTTTAATGGCTGCCTCGCAATGAGAACTCCACCACGGGACTGGGGCACGTTTTTTTGGAAATTTTGAATAACCTATGGACTCGTGAGCTATTGACGTTAAAAACTGTACGAAATGGAGTACTTTGGAGTTGATATCAATATCTGTATCGAAGGGCTGAACCAACTGAGAAATTTTTTGTGAAATTAAAGAGGAATAAAGAGACCAATCTGCATTTTTCAAACACCATTTATTGGATGGAACTGATGAGGAGATATGGTTATTGTTTATAATTAGGATAGGAAAATGATCACTTCCATGCAAATGAGATGTCACATCCCACGACAGAGTTGGTTGTAAGACAGAGTCACAAAGGGATAAATCTATTGGTGACCCATTTCCGGTGGAAATATTGAACCTTGTGATTCTTCCATCGTTAAGGATATTCATATTAGAATCGGTAACAATTTGTTCGATTTTACGTCCCAAGGAATCTGTTTTTTTGCCTCCCCAAAGTATATTGTGAGCATTAAAATCACCTAGTATAATACGCGGTTCTGGAATTTGATTAAAGAGATCAGTTATTTCATTTATGGACGGGTCTAAGTCCGGAGGAAAATAAATATTACATATATTAACTTTGTAGGGGCCTTTTATAGATACTGCTGTTGCCTCCAACTCAGTTCTTAAACGTATTACTTCGGTATTAAATGAGTTATGGACATATATTACTACTCCCCCACTAGCATGGCTAGCAGTTATTCTGTTCTTATAATACGGAGTATAGTTTCTTAAATTATGACAGTTATCTTCTTTGAAGTGGGTTTCTTGTAGGCATATTACAGATGGTTTAAATTTAGCTATAATTAATTTAAGTTCTTCTAAATGGGTGTAATACCCATTTAGGTTCCATTGAAGTATACAGTTGAATGTTGTTGTATTAAATTTCAGCAGAGGCGTCGCTGCTGTGATCACTGTGATCAGTAGAGAAAGAGGATAATACCTGTTTATTAATTTTAGATTTTATTCTTGTACAGCGACTTTTCAGATACTTGGGAGTTAATGCTGGATGGATTTTAGTTAAAAAATTGAGTAGTCCTTCGATATCTTCTGTATACGTTTTAGCAATGCTGAGAGGATCAGCAGAGCCGTGTGCGTTTTCGAAGAAATCAATTAATTCTTCCTGGGTTAGATATCCGTTATCAGAATTATCTTGGAAAAAAGAACTAGTGCATTTAGTAAGATCTTCTGCTAAATCCTTATTAACTTCAGGAACAGTTTTTGCTTTCTTAGATTTACGGAGAGGTTCTTTAAATGGGTTCTGGTCTACTGATGTTGGAGGAGACGTTATTTCTGATACCGTTCGTTTAGACGATTGACTGTCAGAGGACGTAGGAGGTTGATTTTGACTGTGAATATTCATTTCAACGTTATCTGGTTGGATAGGTGTTTGAATAAGATTTGAATCTAATAGAGAAGTATTGGTTGTTTCTGTTGATTGTGAACTGGTAGATTGTTGTAAAGATTGTGAATGATGGATAGTTTGCTGTGCATCTGTTATGTTGGGGTGACAATTTTGGATATAATTTGGTTGAGAAGTAGGTGATGAGTTTTCGATAGATGTTTGAGTGTTCGTATTTTTTGTGCATTGAGAGGCTAGATGACCTTGTTGTTTGCAAATGTAGCATGACTGTTTTTCAAGTGAAAAATATATTCGATAATTGATTTGTTCGTAGTTAATTAATATAGACTCAGGAATATTTTCTAGATTTTTAGGAGTAATGTAAGTATAACGTCGGAAACTCAAGATATGCTTAAATAAAGAATTAGTTGTTCCTATTCTTAGAAAATCCAATGGAGTTATTTGATGAATTCCAATATTTTGTAGTTCAGTCTCTATAATACTGTGAGGTATTGATGGGTGGATATTAGAAATTATCAGTTTTTCGCTTGGTGTGATTAACTTCCTGGCTTGGATACGTTCCTGATTGATTAGTATGGTTCCATTATCTCTTCCTAAAAATTCGGTGACTGTCTCTTCAGTAGTAAAATATATGCAAATACGATCATTTGCAATCCTGGAAATGGCGAGAATTTTATTGGGGTCGACCTTAGTTGCTATGGCATTTAAATAATCTTCAATTTTGGTATTTGGAAGTGAATTGAACAAAATGGCTTGGTTTTTGCTTGGGAATTTTTTGTTAGGTGTAGTCAGAGCGGTTGAATATAATTTTGATTGATTGGATGGATTAATGACATCTTGAGAATTTTGAAGTTCAGAAGTTCTTTCCTCTGAAATTTCCTGCATATTGGGCCTATGTTGCCTGATTACGGCCCTGGTGCTTGGACAGGTTCATAAGTAATAAGTAATTAAGCTACTTAATTACCTCGCTACTGGTATTTATAACCGTTGTTTACTGCTTATTGATTAAAAAATAATAATAAAGATGGTCTAACTTACAGTTTGATCCCAAAATTGGATTAAGCACTATATAATACACTATTATACCAACTTTGATAATTTTCTAACAAGTAAAACCACCTTAATTTTGATAAAAACTAAGAGCTAATCGAAAACACTGTTTACTCGTCAAGCTCGTTTTGTAATCCCGAATAATTAATTTGTTTCAAACTATTTCTACAATTCGTCCATTACACTGATGGCTTTAAGACGTATGGTTATTGACGTTAATACATTTGAATACTATTGTACTAAATATCGTTGAAAAACTATATAGATATAAGTAACGGCAGGAGAATATTCACGACGATCCACGCATTGAGATAGGCGGATTTCATCCGTCCCCCTATTATCACTGGAACACCAACTGGTGCGACAGACAGCCTGCATTGCTGATTTTCAGGTCAGCCGTACCCTACCGTTACAACGTGTTGCTAAAGTTATAACTTGCTAAGGGACTTAAAGTAATGAGCCAGAAAATAAGCTGACGTCACATATTGCCTAACAGACCTCTAGCTAAACTGAAGGGATTCAAAAAAGGAAAATACTGCCGCTAAAGAATTTTTGTGGAGAACGAGAAAATATTTGATTGTTATTAGAAGAAAAAAATTGTAAATACAAAAGATTTGTTTCACTCATGATATTTTTAATATTTAAATTTATTTATTTAATTTCTGAATAAAAAAAAATGCAGTGATGTAGAAGAATTTCATATTAAACATGATGTATTTAAAATTATTAAATCTGTGTATAAGAGTGTCCATAATAACTAGGTTATAGAGTAATGACCAAAACTCACAATCCGTTTAAAGGTTGTTTATTGTGCAACAAGTTTCGAAGTCAACTATTTGCACTCCATCGTCAAGCTGATACAAATATAATCAACAGATAACTCGTACTAAGTGGTGTTGTGTCCAGAAGTTAGCTTCTTCTTCTTCATGTACCACGTCCTTTCAGAACGTTGGTTACCATCATAGCTATTTTAATTTTATTCACTGCCACCCTAAATAGCATGCTTGTATCTACACTATACCAATCTCGCAAGTTCTTCAACCATGAGGTTCTTCTTCGTCCTGGACTGCGTTTGCCTGCTATTTTTCCTTGCATGATATTTTGTAGCAATCTATATTTGGGACCTCTCATTACATGTCCGAAATATTCCAGCTTTCTCTGCTTGATGCTTTTTATGATCTCAGTAGTCTTGCTGAGACGTTCAAGTATTGTGGAGTTACGAATCTTCTCCACCCAGGAAACTTTTAAAATTCTTCTATAGCACCACATTTCGAAAGCCTCAAGGCGATTTGGATCGATTTTATTCACAGTCCAGGACTCGACAGCATAAAGTAAGACCGAGAACACGTAGCAGCGAAGTAGGCAGATCCGCCGTTCACAAGTATTCCTTCTTGTTTTTCAGATAGTGCATTTCTGAAAATTCTTTCGGAGTAAACGTTAAAAAGCAGGGGCGACAAGAGGCATCCCTGCCGTACTCCTATTTTAATATTGAGAGTTTGTGATTCCACACCATCTACTAAAACTGATATTGTTTGATTCCAATATAAATTTGCAATTATTCGAACATCTCTGCCGTCCAAGCCAATGTCTTTTAGAGCTTCGATCAATATAGAGTGCTTAACACGATCAAATGCCTTTTGAAAGTCAATAAAACAACAGTATAAGTCTACAGATATATCACGACATCTTTGAGCAAGTACGTTCATTCCAAACAGTGCCTCTCTCGTTCCAAATCCGTTACGGAAACCAAACTGAGTGTCATCCAGGTATTCCTCACATTTATTGTAGATACGACCATGTATTAGACCACGTATTATTACGAAGTTAGCTTAGCAAATGTATTAATGTTACTTTACAAAAAGAAGATAAATTAGATGAGATGAAACTGTCAATGATTGAAGTTCTTGTGCCATAAAAAACCAAATGTTGCTGCCAAAAGTGTGTATTAGTCAGAAAACCAGAAAACAATATTTTTTAAATGTCAAATGATTAAAATATAAACATATAAAACAACTATAAAACAACACAAACTAATATCACAGACAAACTAACAACTAAAAGTATTTCAAGGGAGGGACCATTATATATTTTTGTTTACTACAAGTGATGTGATGATCGCGAATATATACAATAATGTAACAAAGACCGTAAAATTACACAAAGATACACAATGTATAAAAATCAGAAAAGGAGTCACGCAAGGAGACACGTCATCTCCTTAACGGTAGTTCTGGGACGTGCTTTCAAAAAATTGGAGTGGAATGCTAAAGGAATCAATGTTGACGGTGAAATGATGAACTACGATTTATGGACTACATTGTTCTGATAACAGGTAACTTAAAATATATTGGAACTATGCTTATTAAGTGGTATGCAAATATATTGGAACTATGCTTATTAAGTAAGATACCGCCTGTAATGAAGTTGGTTTGAACATAAATTTTAAAAAGACACGATACATGGCAAATATGGTACCAAGCGAAAATCGATTGTCACGAAATAAGATTGGTTTCTTCTTCTTCTTCAGATGGAAATCCACTAATGGATGTTAGCGATCACATTTTCCATTAATTCTCTATTTCTTGCAATATGTATCAGAGATTGTATGTCGTTAATCCCTGTCCATTGCCTTATGTTTCTGAGCCAGGACATTTTCTTGCGTCCCATTTCTCTCTTGCCTTCAATTTTACCCTCGATTATAAGTTGGAGGAACTGGTATTTTTCATTTCGCATGATGTGACCTAGATACGCCGTTTTCCTTTTCTTGGTGGTTTCGAAAAGTTGGCGTTCTTGGTTTATTCTTTTAAGGACATCTATATATGTGATTTTCGTTGTCCATGGTATTTTTAGGATACGACGATAAAGCCACATTTCGAAAGCTTCTAATCTGTTTATATCCCTGGTTTTGAGTGTCCAGCCCTCTACGCCATATAGCAGCGCTGACCATACGTAGCACTTAGTAAACCTTAGTCTAAGTTGAAGATCGAACTCTGAACAAGTCAGTACCTTCTTGAATTTTACGAAAGCTTGTCGAGCTTGCTCAATGCGACATTTTACTTCCCTATCCGATGCCCAGTCTTCAAAAAGCCACGATCCCAGGTATTTAAATTTACTCACTCTTTCAATGGATTTAGTATGCAGTGTTATGGTGAAGTTTTCAAGTGGATCCAAGTTTCTGGAGATGATCATGAATTTGGTCTTTTTGGTATTAATCTCTAATCCCATTCGCTTACTGTATTCTCCGATTATAGTGACAAGTTGTTGAAGATTGACTATGTTGTCACAAATTAAGACACCATCATTAGCATATCGTATGTTGTTGATCAATACTCCATTCACCTTGATTCCCATCTCTGCATCCTACAAAGACTCTTAAAATATGGCTTCCGAATAAATGTTAAATAAAAGAGGGGAAAGCACACATCCCTGTCGAACGCCTCTTCTTATATGTATGGGCTTGGATATATAATTGTCTATTTTTAACTGTGCC
Organism: Diabrotica balteata; assembly: GCA_918026665.1. Lineage (NCBI taxonomy): Eukaryota > Metazoa > Arthropoda > Insecta > Coleoptera > Chrysomelidae > Diabrotica > Diabrotica balteata. Next base: position 4,280,128 of record CAKJVB030000002.1, read on the forward strand.
GTTTGATGCCAGTACAAGTTTTCAATGCATCTTATGTCTTTTTGGTCTATATCAACTTTCTTGAGAATCTGCATTAACTTGTGGTGTTGGACACGATCAAACGCTTTTTAGTAATCTAAAAAGCATAGGAATACATCCTTCCTCTAATCGTAACTATTTTGGACCAGCACCTGTGTTGCTACTATTGCTTCTCGTGTTCCTAAACCTTGCCCAAACGCGAACTGGGAATCACTGATGTCCCATTCACATTTTTTGTATAATCTTTGATGTAGTATTTTTAAGAATATCTTTAAAGTGTGACTCATCAGCCTAATGAGTCTGTGATCCTCACATCTTTTTGAATTGACTTTCTTGGGCAGGGGAATAAAGGTAGAGCGTAACCACTGTTAAGGATAGCAGCCAGTTTCACAAATTAAATTAAATATTTTGTGTAGTGCTGAAATTCCCCTTTCATCTAGTAATTTGAGTATTTCTGACGGGATCTCATCTGGTCCAGGTGCCTTATTGTTTTTTGAATTTAATATTGCTTTTTCTATCTCTTTTTGGTGATTGAAGGGTTAGTCAGCCGGTCGTCTGTATAAACTTCACTCATGGGTCTTTCGTCATGAAAGAGCTCCTGGATATAATTTTCCCATATATCAATTTTCTCCTTTTCACCCAGCACTATCTGGTTATCCTGATTAACTATGGTAGTTGGTCTTCGCTTTCTGTATATTCCAGCAGTCTCCTTAAGCTTTTTATGTAAATTACGGTCGTCGTGCTGTCGTTGTAAATGTTCTAGATCGATACATTGTTGCTTAAGCCATTCATTTTTTGCTATTCTTATTTTTGCTTTTATTTGCCTGTTAATGTTTTCATACATATTGCTGCCCACTTGGTCATAGATTGGTCATAAGATTGGTTAATAAATACAAATACTTAGATCATGAAATCCAAATTGATAGGGACAACCAAACTGCTAAACTAAAAAAAATAATCACTTAAGCATTTGCCGCATATAAAGCTCTTTCAATTTTGTCAAGAAGAAAACCTGGTGATTATGAACATATGGTTTCAAATACCACCCCATAGACTGTATACCAGGAGGTCAACACAGGATATTGAACAAAATTGCATTAGAAATCAGATCGACTTTATTCTAACCAACATAAGATTAAGAAATTTCATTGTAAGCGTTAAGACTTTTCCTGGAGCAGATGTCCTCTCAGACTATAACCTCCTTATCTCAAAAATGAAACAGGTTAAAAAAGATAATAAAATTTAAAAGTTCTAACGTGAATACTCAGTTACTCAAAATAAATGAAATCTGTGCTGAGGCTTGAACTCGTATTAATCAAGAAATGAAGAAATTAACATTAGAAATAAAAACACTGAGAATATGAACATTATGTAAAGCAATATCAAAGATTCTATTATATAAACACAGATAGAAACTCTACAAAAGAAAGCAGAAAGTCCAAAAACCTTGGATGACTCAAGAAATACTGTAAATCATGAAACAAACAAGAAAATATAGAAACAAAAACCCAAATAAGTATAGAGAAAAACATAAATTAATAAGAAACAAAATAAAAAAGGCTAAGGAAAAGTGAATGATGGAAATATGCAAGTGGAAGAATTGCGGAAAAAGCATGATCATTATAATTTATATAAAAAAGTGAACGAATTATCTGGAAAATCACGAACAAATACATCTCTAACTAATTAAATTGACAAAAACAATAAACCTATTAATAATCCAATTGAAATAGAACAAGTATGGACTAAATATATTGAAAATATTTTCATGGACACAAGAACGAAACCAAAATAAATTTATAACGAGGAAGCTCCAATAATATTAAAATCTGAAGTTCAATATGCTATAAATAACTCAAAATCTGGCAGAGCCTATGAATGGGTCAGATGAAGTTATATCGAGTTGAATAAACTTATAGACGAAGACAATGTAAATGCAATAAATATACTCTTTAACAACATATTCAAATCTGGTAAGAAAAACCAAGAACCCCAAACATTGTAATGACTATAGATTAATCAGCTTAATGACACAATAAAAACATTTTTAAAGATTATACATGTAAGAATATTCAGAAAGTGCGAAGCGGATACGAGTAATAGACAGTTTGGCTTTCGTAACGGCTTGGGAACAGTGGAAGCTCTGTATAGTTTTACCACTCTTAAACAAAAATGCTGAGACCAACAGAATCGTTGCGTTTATAGACTATGAAAAAGCTTTCGACAATGTTAAACGTAACATATCATGGAATGTCTAAAGAGAAAAGGACTCGACAAAAATGACATCAACAAGTGAGAAATTTCTATTGGAACCAACAGGCTGTGGTAACACTAGATGGAAACAGCACATATGCGCAACAGATAAGTAGAGGAGTGAGACAGGGCTGTGTACTTTCTCCATTACTATTTAATATATATTCCGGAAGAGTTATTTCCTCAAGAACTTAAAACCTGTACAGAAGGGATCAAGATAGAGACATTATCACTGAAAGTGAGATAGACCTTCAGACATTACTAAACACAATTTCTGATACTGCGGAAGAGTTTGGTTTAACAACAAACATAAGGAAAAAAAAACTCCATGGTTATCAGTAGGAAGTGCAAAGTTCTTACAAGGATCCAGATAAAAATGAAGATATTGAGCAAATGGACAAAATGAAATACTTAGAAGTCTGGATTACGGAAGATCTAAAACCATAAATCAAAAATTCGCTTAAGAATACAGCAATCAAGAGCAGCCTTTTTGAAAATAAGGACATTTTTGAGTAACCAAAGACTCATTTTGCCAATTCGATATCGGATGTATAATGTGGTTTTTGTAACCAAGTCTTTGTCCATTGCGACCTTGGTTTTCTTTTAATACAACACCTTTCTTTACTACAAACATACGCCACTGTCATTAATAAAAGATCGTTTTTTGACGTAGTGTTGACTTTAACCGTACTTCTAAACTGAAGGCAAAAGTGCTGGTGTATGCCGACGTGGAGCGTACGGGTTTACCTTACAGCAAACATGCAGATACTTAATTGCGCATTCTTCCTTCTTGGTGAGTGGGCGCCTTAAACCGGTCTAGATAATATCAATGTCGTACAATAAGTACTTAAATTATTTGCAGACAACGACAGTAAAATCCTAGACTTAATAACAGCACTATTCAATTCCTCACAATACGTTGGCTATCGAATATTAAACTTGATGTCTCATTTCCTTAAAAGTTTTCTCAGAATCATCTATACACCAATTTACAAGAACTGTGTATTTTAGACAAGCGTTACGTAATTCAGATTTCTTAACGGATTGGAAAGATGAGAAGCTTATTTTGCGATAAATGTGTTAACACAACGATAAAGAGACATAAATGTATATATGTATGCATGTTTTATAGATTATCGACAACCATTTGACTATGTTAATTATCAAAAGATTATCGAAATTCTGAGAACAACTGGAATTCATGCACAATACTTTGCAAAGGTGCTTTGCAAAGATACCAATAAACGTACATTCGTATACCAAGGGACAAACAAGAGAACTTCCATAAAATATTTGGAAACAAATATCAACAGCCAATGCAACTCAAAAAAAAAAGAAATTCTATCAAGAATCGAATTAAAAGATTGTAAAAGATTAAATCTTTGAGCAAAAGATGCTATCGGTTTGTTGAATTAAATGGCCAAATATATGAACTAGAAGGACAAATTCGTTAAACTTCCCGTGCTCGAATCGATATCAACAAAGTGTTATGAATCATTTCAGCATATCCCTGCCTCATCAGACACTTGGGCTGATACAAATTCAAACTTGGAAAGTCCAACGAATGTCTTCTAAAACTTTACCACTGCAGTGGTTTGCGTACAGAGCTGCCACCTGCTTTGGCGGCCATGAACGATAACGATTTAATAATATTTTTTCCTGTCCTCTGGGCTATACATAATGTGTAGAAGACTAAATCTTTTATCCAAAGATGCTATCGCTTTGTTGAATTAAATGGCCAAATATATGGCCTAGGAGGATAATTTTCTTAAAGGGAATGCTCGAATCGGTATAAATAAAGTATTATGAATTATTTTAGCATATCCCTGCCTCATCAGACACCTGAGCTGATACAAATTCAAACTAGGAAAGTTCAACATTTTAAAGAAAATATCCTTTGCGTACGTCTATGTTCGCGACTTCATCTCCTTCAGGTAAATTTACGTCTCCAACTTCAAGAGCCATCGAGAACTTCTGAAAATGATTCTAATTAAATTTTAAAAGGCCCAATTGACATCTGAAAATTGGTCTGGAAATTTAGTAAAGATCAAATTAAAAGATTTCGCCACTTATAAACCTTTAAACCTTTAAACGTTGGGGAAGTTTAAATAGGACGCATTATTATACCTACTATTTGTTATGAATTGTTTGAAGGTTGGATGGGGTGAATAATAATCCAATAAAATTTAATATAATTGCAAAATGATAAATTTAGATATTGAATTGAATCGTATAGAAAATATACGGAGGTAATAACTGATAAGAGGGGTTTGTAACCACTAATTCTGTATTTTACGTAACATATATCTAACTATGTAATTATATCCTAGGTTATGAATAATATACTTAAGGCCAAATTAGTGGAAAATTATAATAAAAATCTTTTACATGCAAAGGCGTAGCTTTAAATAAAGAAAACATGAACTTTAAAATTTTGACTAAGGTTAATCAAAATGTGATTAATACTTACTAAGTGTACATGAGGAGTGTAGGGTTGTGTTATAGAGGTAGCACCTTTTATCGAAACGACCACATCGAGCGTCATAGACAGGAGATGGTTCTTGATAACTGGTCCTTATAAGACTCCTAACTCTCACTTATGGCTCCAAGTGCCACACCCTGGACAACTGCATTGGTCTGCAGGCTAAACTAAGTGAGGGTAGCCAGATATGGCGAAAATTTTACCGACCGATTGCCGGTATAAGCAATCCCACACTTGTTAATCAACCTCTCTGTGTAGAAGAATTGATAGGAGGTAGGGCATCCTTTTGTCCTGGGGTTGTGAAATCGATCTCGAAGGTGGAGGAACCAATATATTGGTCAACGGCATAAAGATGTAGAAGGCACGGTAAAACCACTACATTAAAGATCCCCATAGATATCCCTAGTAAAATCATCATGGTTTTAGAAACTAATAACGGCGTTACTTATCATGGCCCTCGAAAGCCAAGATCCAGCAGGGAAGAAGAAGACAAGGACTCTCAGGTCGTTAACCAGCGAATTTCTTGTCAAAAGAACGTAGATAAAAAATAAGACTGTTTAACCTAGAATAGGAACCTGGAATGTTCAGAGCATGTTTCAATCCTGTGAAATGCACAACGTTATTCAAGAAATAAACAGGTTGAATATCAATGTACTGGGTATCAGTGAAGCCAGATGGCCCAACTCAGGTTGTTTTTTAACAGACGAAGCCACAATATATTATTTCGGTAGCGATAATAACCAACACAGACACGGCGTGGCAGTAATAGTTAATAAAAAATCTAATAGAGCGGTGGAATGTTATTTTTCTATCTCAGAAAGGGTAATGGTACTAAAGTTAGTGACATCTCATACCAAACTGAATTTGATACAAGTTTATGCTCCTACGGCGAATGCCGACAAAGACGAAGTAGAATTATTTTACCGAGATATCGAAGAGGCACTTAGAATAATGAAAACAAGAGAAATCACGATAGTCCTAGGTGATCTCAATGCAACGATTAGAAAGGAACCAAGCGAAAAGTGTATAGGAAACTACTGTCTGGGAAATTGAAATGAGAGAGGAGACCGCATGTTAAAATTCTGTTAAGAGCAAAGGTTTATTAAAAAAAAAGAGGTTAGTCTTTGTAAATGGGTATATTTATTTAAAAAACCCTTAAAAGGGCTACATCAATAAAACAAACGTTTTCGGACCACACAGTCCATCATCAGGTTTTAAAATCGAAAAATGCTAGGTCACAATGCCTGAGCCACCAAAATACTAGGGTAAAAACCCTTTAAATTACATTTAGTTATAAAAGATTGTACATTGTGTTGTAAAATAACTGTGATGTTCAGTATTAAGTTAAATTTGGCTAGAGGTAACACATGGCTGAAGCGAGTTCCAGAGCCGGTGAGAGAGAACCTCTACACGCGGAGAACAGCTGGGAACTCTGTTCCCAGTTCCCCCTGTTCATTTTTCGATTTTAAAACCTGATGATGGACTGTGTGGTCTGAAAACGTTTGTTTTATTGATGTAGCCCTTTTAAGGGTTTTTTAAATAAATATACCCATTTACAAAGACTAACCTCTTTTTTGTGATACGTGGTATACAGCCAGCTACAGGAATTTTTCCTTGTGGATTCAAAAGTTTATTATTACAAACACATTTTTCAAGTTACCAAACAGACGACTGTATACATGGCGATCGCCCGCGGATACATCGGAGAAAGTAGTAAGGAACCAGATAGAATACATTATGATCAATAAAAGATACCGTAATGCTGTTAAAGCCGTGAAAGCATATCCTGGATCAGACGTGGCCTCAAATCACAATCCACTTATCGCCAAGATTACACTCACCCTTAAAAATATTAAAAGACATCAAAGAATCCCTACAATAGATACAAGAAAACTTAAAGAACCTAAAGTAAAAGAATGCCTCCAATATGAACTGCATGTGAACTGCACAAATTGAACACAAACACCAATGATATTGACGAGCATTGGGATCGACTAAAACATAGTCTACTGGAACCCTGTAAAGAACTATTAAAGACTTCCACAAGGAGAAAAGAAGAATGGATAAATGACGAGATACTCAATATGATGGAACAACGGAGACAATTTAAAAACAAGGACAACAATAAATACAGAGAGATAAACAACGAGATCAGGAAGATGATAAATCAGTTAAAAGAAAAATACTTTGAAGAGCAACGCACATAGATCGAAGACCTTTAAAATAAATATGATCTGTTTAACCTGCACAAGAAAGTTAAAGAACTGGCAGGACTAAGAAATCAAAATCCCACTCGTGCAATTCTGGATAGACACGGGACTACTATAACACATATGGACGAGAAAGTACAAAGATGGGCAGAATATATCGACGAATTGTTCGATGATGAACTAGACGATCTGGAGCACATAGAACTTACGTCATAAGAAATAGGTCCGTGTATTACAAAAGAAGAAATATTACACGCATTAAAAACAATGAATAGTAAGAAAAGCCCTGGACATGGCATGCTTCCTATAGAAATCCTAAAACTTCTAGACAAAAAGCACTTGACAGTGAAACATCTGGAATAAAGGGACATGGAGTTCCCATTAACAACATTAGATATGCGGACGACACTGTGATCTTAGCCGAAAACATTGAAGATCTTTAGAGACTGGTGACCAGGATAGCAGAGTATGGAAAAGAGTATGGTCTAACAATGAATGTCAAGAAGACGAAATTTATGAGAATATCAAAAACTCAAAGAAATAACGAGAATCTTCTAATAAATGGAACCAACGTCGAACAAGTGGACAAATATGCATATCTGGGAACAATGATTACCTCCACAAATGATTACAATCAGGAAATCAAAATAAGAATAGAAAAGTCTAGAGCAAATTTGAACAAAATGAGAAGAGTGCTATGTACCAGGGATTTAAAACTGGTAGGACTGGTGGAGTTAGGTTGGCGAGCTGCTATGTTTTTTCGACTTTATTTTATGGAATGGAATCTTGGACCTTGAATGCGAGATCAATAAAAAAACTGGAATCGTTCGAGCTGTAGGTATACAGAAGTATACTGAAAATATCAGGGATAGAACACGTCACAAACAAAGAGGTTCTGGGAAGGATGAACAAAGAAATGCAAATTTTAAATACAACTAAAACAAGAAAATTAGAATATCTCGGACATATTACACGTGGCCGACCTCCGCCACGGAGATGACACTTGAAGAAGAAGAAGTGTACATGTTTTGAGCCACTAAATATTTGGGTACAAACCCGTTAAATGCTATTAATTTAAATTTAATCAAATTCAAATTTAAATTCAAATTTAACGGGTTTTTACCCAAATATTTAGTGGCTCAAAACATTTACACTTAGTAAGTATTAACCACATTTTGTATTAACCTTAGTCAAAATCTTAAAGTACATGTGTTGTTTAATTAAAGTGGTTATATACTTTTTGGACACACTGATGATGGAATATAGATTTCGAAAACTTTATTGTATACCTTTTATAAAGGATTTTAAAATAAAAGCTACAGGAACTTAGTTTCCTTGTGGATTTTTTTATTGCACGGCCTTGACAATCACCAATTAGCGTAAATACCCTCGTAGATAGTATACATTCATTACCGCCATAAAATTAGGGATTTTAAAATAACTTTGATAATATAAAAGGCAAATATCTAGCACAGTATTAATTTAATATTGCCCAAGTACTTTCAATCCCTATATCATCTTCAGGTGCATCTGAAATAAGCCAAGAAACGTTTTTTTTTAACTAAAGAAATTAATTAACTTTGATAAAACTCGAAGTTTATGGTTGATAAAAGTTTTTAGGTGATTAAAGTTTATAGACTTACTTCGTCAATTGCGGCCTATCCGATAAGAGTAAAATGTCATAAATATAAAATGGAACATTACAATATACTACACAAGGACGAACAAACATTTTAAAATTTTTTAAAATACGCGAAGCTACATTGTCTATAGAAGCCGGAGACAGAATGGCTCACGGTCTAATGGAAATGTCGAGGTGACATGTGACGAATGACAGCTTTGGTGGGCAGTTACAATCATAGATATGTGATCTGCACCTTTCAAAATTCTATGAAACTAAGTTTTGACCAAAGGTCCAACTGACACTACTACAGGAAATCAACTGATGAAATATAAAATTACATAGAATATTTTTTTAAGTAGATTGAATAATCCAGATCCCACACTCAAATCTGTCTATAATAATTAGGGAGGGCAACTGAAGTCGACATAAAGTATGAATGCAAGAAATAGACTAAACAATATCTAATAATACAATATATTAGACAGTGGACAGTTGATTACAATAAAATGGTCTACCAAGCACTATCAGTACTGTATAAAAGAAGAAATCTGACATTAAAATACTAAAAATTAAAAATCAAAATTGAAAGCAAAATATATAAATCGGTTATAATCCAAGTAGTTTACTTGAATCCACAGTCAATGGTAGAACTATAAAATTGATATGAATATACTCAGTGCAGGAAGTCTTAACAGCAGAGCTGGGTCCTCCACGAGGTGAAGCTGTAATAAAGTTTTTAAAAATAGGTTTAAATTTAGTACAATTTAAATTAATTTGAGTATTAAGACATTGAGAGTTTTTATTTGTTTTCCTTGTAATCTCCAAATCTTCCAATAAATCCAACTCCAGATAGTTTTTCTTTCTACTAATATCATGTAAGATAGATGAACCAAAATTGATGTTAAAATTTTGTTTGCTGGATAATAAGTGTTGACCAGAACTTGAAGAGTTTGGTCTTTTAAAATGTTCAGAAACTCTAGTGGATAACTTTTTTATGGTTCTACCTACATAAGAGGCATCACAATCATGACATTGACAAAAAGTGGTATTTACAAATTAAAATGTGATGATATGTAAAATACCTCTTATGTAGGTAGAACCATAAGAAAGTTATCCACTAGAGTTTCTGAACATTTAAAAAGACCAAACTCTTCAAGTTTTGGCCAACACTTCATCTATCTTACATGACATTAGTAGAAAGAAAAACTATCTGGAGTTGGATTAATTGGAAGATTTGGAGATTACTAGGGAAACAAATGAAAACTCTTACTGTCTTAATACTCAAATTAATTTAAATTGTACTAAATTTAAACCTATTTTTTAAAACTTTATTACAGCTCTGCTGTTTAGACTTCCTGCACTGAGTATATCCATATTCATTTTATAGTTCTACCATTGACTGTGGATTCAACTAAACTACTTGGATTGTAACCCATTTATATATTTTGCTTTCAATTTTAATTTTGAATTTTTAGTATTTTATTGCATAGTCAGATTTCTTCTTTTCTACAGTACCTACTGATAGTGCTTGGTAGACCATTTTATTGTAGTCAATTACCCACTGTCTAATATATTGTATTATTAGATATTGTTTAGTATATTTCTTGCATTCATACTGTATGTCGACTTCAGTTGCCCTCAAACTAACACCCTAATTATTATAGACAGATTTGAGTGTGGGATCTGGATTATTCAATCTACACTTGAGTGCAAAAAAATCGACTCAAAATTATTTTGAGAAAGTACGTCTCCTGTTTCAATCTGAAAAGTGTAAATTTAAAAATATTTAGTATGTAATTATTAACTTTATTATTGAATTTGAAAAAAGTTTTGATTTTTGGTAAATCGGGTGACGTATTACAAATAAATAATGCAACACGTAGAGAGGAGGTCATGATTTGACCCATTGAAATCGACACGCACCCACTTAAAACATTTGGTTAACATCGAAACCATCAATTTCCATAGCAACCCACATAAATCATCAGTCAATTAAGTTCGCAACTTCATAACAAATGGATACCGTACCCGTCAAAGCAGCTCAAGCAGTAGCATTATTGAGAGAAGACCTGAGCCAAAGAGCCGTGGCAAATCGACTAAATTTAAGCCAATTTGATGGGTCCCGAGTGTATCGTCGGTACCAAGCTACGGGTGATTATGTCCGCCGACAAGGAGGAGGTCATAAACGAATAACAACAGAGAGAGGTGATCAATTTCTTGTGTCTAAATCTCTGAGAAATCGACATTTGACTGGTGCTAATGCCAAAGAAGAACTTAGAGAGGACCGAGGTGTAGTAACCAGCGTTTGGACAGTCAGAAGGAGACTGAAAGCTGCCAACCTGACACCAAAAAGGGCAGCTACTGGTCCCAAGCTAACTGCAGCCCAGAAGCAAAGACGACTAGAATTTGCTCGAGAACATCTGTATTGGGACGACTATCAATGGAGTCAGGTATTATTCTCCGACGAAAGTAGGATCTGCCTACATGGCAACGACAAGAGGCGTCGAGTCTATAGAAGGCCAGAAGAACGATTTGCTCAATATTGTATACGAGAAACTATGTCATATGTAGGCGGTTCTTGTATGTTTTGAGCAGTCATTTCCACGGATGGGAAAACCGAGCTG